>OY731403.1:104493932-105015840 GCA_963425845.1 Sphenostylis stenocarpa
AGCTGGTTTATGATATCCATCTGAAGCTTCTCCTAGTTTAATAATCGATTATATAGGGATTTAATCGATTATCATGTGTCTAAACCTTTAAAAAAATTGATTATCTCTCTGGAATAATCGATTATTTGAAGAAATAATCGATTATCTGCTATTTAATCGATTAACAGCACCAGTTAATCAATTATCCTGTGCACTTGAAGGTTTAATCGATTATATGAAGCATTAATCGATTATCCTGGATCGTTTTTTATAAACTAGCCATTTGTAATGGCTATTTTGGCAACAATTCTCCCAAATCTAGCCGTTTATGACCATTATGCTTGTTCTCTCTATATAGGAAGACTTCATTTCACATCTACACACCTCCAAACCTTGAATCAAAGCATTCTTGAATCATTCAAGCTCTCTTGTTTCCTTAAAGCCTCACTTGCTTTCAAAATTCCTTATATTCCTTTCCTTCTAATCTCAATGGCTTCATCATCTCATGCTAAGATCCCCACAAGGAGAAGATCCGCTCCTGCTTTTCATCCCCGTCCAAATTCAGTTGAAGGATGGATCTCCGACGATGAAGGAAGACAGGAATTCATGACTTTATGGAAAGAAAGGGGGATTATCACTCGAAAATATATTATTGGTGATTAATTCATCAATAGGGACTTCAACTTTCCAAATCTTCTTAAGCTGCAAGGTGTCCTTCCATTCATTCAAATGCAAGGTACTTACTACCCAGATTTGGTTAGGGTATTCTATTCACGTTTTAAATATAGAGATCATGTAGCCACTTCTAGAGTCAAGGGTGTGACTATACTCCTTGATGATGATATCTAGGAAAATGTTGTCCACTTTCCTGTAAGGGAGGATGCTATCAATGTTCTTGCGGAGTTAGGAGATTTTGATAGAATTATGGCTTACCGCTCATTTCTCCACAACCCCTCTGTGGAAATTGGTCGACTTCTATTGGCCAGACCATTAAAGAAAGAAGAACGCATGCTGCTACATCTCATTGTATGGATTCTGTCTCCTCGAGCAATAAATCATGCACAATGTTCATCTATTGATCTTCGCATTATTCATGCCATCATGAATAATGAGCCAATTGATTGGGGTAGTCTTGTCACTATGACCATGCTTAAAGCTAAGCGTCATCCAACCTTTAAAATCCCATATGATCTTCTTATTTCTCGTATCTTAGAATAGAAATGAGTAAATGTTGAAGGAGAGCAAAGGGTCAGGACGATAAATTCAAATCGAATGCTTGACAGCACGCTCACTCAATTACAAATGGTGCATGTAAATGGAATTTAGGTTCACAAAGATGATGCTCCCAACATGGCTGAAGATGCTCAAGATTCTGATGAAGAGATGCCTGCTACTGAGATTCCTACTGAAAACATTCATACTGCTGGGACATCATCTGCTCATCCTACATCCCGTCCGTCTATGGAAGATATGCTCTTTGATATGAATCAAAGAATGCAAGAGTTCTTCACTATTTCTCAAGAACGGCATCAGGAAATCATTCGTCGTATTTCGGATGTAGATGATAGGGTTTGTAACTTAGAAGATAGATTTGATGCCCAATTTAACAGTGATGAAAGTGAAGAGTTTTAATCTCTTCAACATATCTTCTTATTTGTAATTAATTTGATTTATGGAATAAAAATGGTAGTTTTGCTTTGTTAGAGGGGGAGCTATTTTCTATATTATGCACTTATTGAGGGGGAGCTTTCATTTTTTATCATAATCAAAATAGGGGGAGAAATTATTTAAAGCCTCTTATGTTTATTAAATTTATATGTTGTCTGGTATGTTTAATGTTTTTGTTAGCTGTGACAGATAAAACAGGTTATTACAAAGGGCTTTAAAGGAAATTTTGATCATCATCAAAAAGGGGGAGATTGTTGAACATACAAGGATATGAATGTTGAACATACAAGGATATGAAACTTGTAGATTTTGATGATGATTCAAGAATAAAGGACTTAAAGATTTGAAGACTTATAATGTTATATAATAACTCTATTTTTATGTTTTTGAGTCTGTAATATTAGAGTCCAAGATAGCCAACACATAGACCACTCTTTAAAAGCTCTAAAAACTCATTTTTATCAAAAAGTTACTGGAATAATCGATTAAACCACAGGATAATCGATTATTACAGAAAGAAAACCATTTTCAGTATTTGCTCACTGGATTAATCGATTAAATGGCCTGTTAATCGATTAACTGGGCTATTAATCGATTCAATGGGCTGTTAATCAATTATTTGGCCCTGTTTTTGCTCCTCTGCGAAAATGGCTCTGGAATAATCGATTAACACTTAAGATAATCGATTATTTGGGTTTGATATGTGTTTTGAAATTTAAAATTGGACCAAGTTTCGAAAACTCTATTCCCAATTCATCAACTTTCGAAAATCCCCAATTCCCAAACCCTATTCTCCCTACTTAAGGTTCTCTAAGGCTCTCTGCAAATTGAACAAACCTTTTTCATACAAAAGTTAAGAGTTGTGACTGTTAGAGAACTGTTTGTAGGGAAGAAAAAGGGGCTTTTGAAAACCTAGTGTGGGCTAGAAGCGATAAGAATCACTGAGTGGGTTTCTTGGTGGATTGGGTGTTGTGCTGTCTCTAGGAAAAGTTGTTCTTCATCCTCTATGGATTCAGAGGAGGTGTTCATCTCTTGTGTGACTCAAGAGAGGTGTTTTCTTTACCTTATCTTTTCATTGTAATCTGTTTGTAAAACTGTGATTATAGTGACAACGTTAATCCTCTGTTTGAGTGATTAGCAACTGGACGTAGGGTCTTTTGATCCGAACCAGTATAAATCGACTGTGTAATCTTCTATCCCTTCTCTATGTACTTTACACAACATTTTAATCGGTGAAATTTGGGAAAATTTTTAAAACCCTAATTTTTGTTTAAGAAACCAATTCACCCCCTCTTGGTTTTTGTCCGTAAACGTAAACATTCTGTTGCGCGATTCTAACAGGTTTCTCCAATCAGTGCAAACCTTGAGGCCCTCTTTCGGATGTTCCTTTTGTCATTATCACTGATTCCTTCGGGATATTCACCCTTCGCGAGGTATCTCTTAATGTCGTGATACTAGGGGTTTTTGTCTTGCTCGCTATTTACTGTCATGCAAAAAGTTTGTTTGTCATGCAGCTTGATTTGAATAGTTGGCATCTCATGCTCTTGATCTAAAGAGAACATGGATGATAAAGGAGCGAGGGCATCTGCAAATTGATTATCTTCCCGAGGGATATACTTGAAAGTGATGCTTTCTAGCCTCAAAATCAAATTGCGAATATGCTCTAGATATGAGATTAATTTGGAATTTTGGGTTTCCCATTCACCCTTGATTTGATAGATGACAAGGGATGAATCGTCGAAAACTCTGAGTTTGGTCACCCCATGATCTAGAGCTGCTTGGATTCCCAATGCACAGGCTTTGTATTCAGCCATATTATTTGTACAGTCAAAGTTTAACCTGGCCATTACCGGGATATATTTCTTTTCTGGGGATATCAAAATGGCTCTGATCCCATGTCCAAGCATGTCTGAGGCTCCATTGAAAAACATAGTCCATGCATCTTCTTTGGTCTCTTTGTGTTCAATGTGCGTGATATGTTCATCGGGAAAGTTGTCTTGTAGGGATTGGTACTCGTTTATCGATCCATGTGCTAGATAGTCCGCTAGGGGACTACCTTTAATAGCTTTCTGGGTGACATGAATGATATCGAATTCTGAGAGGAGCACTTGCCACCTAGCTATTCTTCCAGTCAGGATATGCTTTTCAAAGAGGTATTTGATTGGATCCATTTTTGAGACCAACCCCGTTGTGTGTCGAGCCATATACTGTCTGAGACGTTGAGTTGCCCACACCAATGCACAACATGTTTTTTCGAATGGCGTGTAGCGGGTCTCATAGTCTAGGTAGGAACTTTTTGTTGAGATAATATATGACTCGCTCCTTCTTTCCTGTTTCATCTTGTTGACCGAGCACACATCCCATGGACTCTTCGAGTATTGACAGATATAAGATAAAAGGTTTTCCTTCAATGGGTGGCACCAATACTGGTGGATTGGTCAAGCATATGTTGATCTTATCGAATGCTTGTTAACATTCTTCATTCCACACTGTTGGCTAGTTTTTACGCAACAACTTGAAGATGGGTATACATTTGTCTTTCAGTTGCGCAATGAACCTGGTAATATAGTTGGTTCGGCCCAAAAATCCTCTAACCTCCTTTTCTGTTCTTGGTGGGGGCATTTCCAGAATTGCCTTTGTTTTGTCAGGGTCTACCTCGATTCCCTTTTGGCTGATGATGAACCCTAAGAGTTTGTCTGACCGTACTCTGAAAGTACATTTTGTTGGGTTCAGTTTAAGCTGATACTTTTGAAGTCAATCAAACAACCTCTTAAGATATTGAATATGGTCCCCCTCATTTCTGGACTTGGCAATCATGTCATCCACGTATACTTCTATTTCTTTGTGGATCATGTCGTGGAATAATGCGACCATAGCCCTCTGATAGGTAGCCCCTACATTTTTTAGCCCAAAAGGCATTACCCTGTAGCAAAAGGTACCCCACGTTGTGATGAAGGAGGTTTTTTCCCTATCTTCGATGGCTAACTTGATTTGATTATACCCCGCATATCTGTCCATGAAGGAATACAGTGTTTTTAGCGGTGTGATCCACTAATGTGTCAATGTGTGGTAGGGGAAGTCGTCCTTTGGACTTGCTCGATTTAGGTCCCTATACTCCACACATGCTCTAATTTTACTGCTTTTCTTGATGACGGGCACTATGTTTTCTAGCCATTCGGGATATTTGGACACGATTAGGAAGTTGGCGTCTAGTTGTCTTTGCACTTCCCCCTTGATCATTAAGGACCAATGTGGCTTGATTCTCCTTAGCTTTTGTTTCACGGGTCGAAATCCCTCTTTTAAAGGCAGACAGTGTTGCATTATGCTTGTATCGAGCCTGGGCATGTCATGATAAGACCAAGCGAAAACGTCCACATATTCTTTCAAAAGTTGTATCAATCCCTCCCTAATGTCACTATCAATCTGGGTGCCGATATTTATATCTTTCTTATCATCTCCTTGTCCCAAATTGATGGTTTTCATTTCCTCTTGATGCAGATGTATGATGCGAGTTTCTTTCTCTAACATCCTCTGTAGGTCCGAGGAAATGGTCCCCTGCTCACTATCAGACTCGACCTATTCACCTTCGGCTTCCGGGTCCCACAAAGATCCATCAATCACAGACATGATTGTTTTTAGGTTCTGTTTTAGTCATAGATTTTATTATTCAATTATTTTTGGAAGAATAATAAATAGATGAGGCAAAAGAATGAGAATAAATATGATATGGCAAAAAATGCCTCATGTATTAAGAAAGGATGTATATACATGCCCTTTTAATCAGTGTTCCCACGACCACGGGGTGGGGACCGTGGGAAGTACAAGAAAACGCTTTGAAAAAGGAAAAAGAAACCCTAAAAGCTGATCCTCCCAATCCTTCCCTCCTCTCACTATGGCTTCGTCAGAGGTTTAACATCTACATCGGAGGTGGAGGCATCGAATGTTATCCACCCAGCATCAATTAGCTCTTGGACCCTATATTTTAGGGTCAAGCAGTTCTCTGTTGAATGCCCGGGCGAATCCGAGTGGTAGTCGCATTTCTCATTTGGTTTGTACCACTCAGGATAAGGCGGCTCCATCTTCTTGGGAGGGGCATGAGCTAGGAGCTTGGCCTCTTGCAGCTGGGGTAGCAGCTTCCCATAGGAGATTGAAAGAGGGGTGAATTTTCTTTCCTTTTTGCATGGCTACTGAATCGTCTGCAGAGCGGAAGAAGGAGTAGCGAGGTTAATCGCATGCACAACCTCCTCCTTCTTTTTTGCTGGAGGGCTTTCTGAATGAGATGTTGGAAGGGGAAGATTGTGCTATCTTCCCGCTTCTTAACCCCTTCTCCACTCTCTCCCCCACGGTGACTATATCCGGAAAAAGGTTGGATGTACTTGCTATCACCTTGTCATAATAAGCTCCTATCATCAATGAATCAATGAACATAGACACCGTCTTCTTGTCCGTCAATAGGGGCTCTATCTGGACAACCATCTCCCTCCACCTCTGGGCGTATGCCTTGAAGGACTCGTCGTTCTTCTTGCTTAAAGTCCTAAGATCTGACCTATCTAGGGTCAGATCGATGTTATATCGGTAACGACGGAGGAAGGCATCAGCCAGCTGCTTCCAAATTTGGACTTGCCCCTTCTCTAGTTGCATGTACTAGTTAAGGGCTGAGTCAGCAGGCTCTCCTGGAAGCAGTGGATCAAGAATTTCTAATTTTCAGTGTGGGCAACCATCTTACGATAGTACATTGTAAGATGATTCTTGGGGAAAGTCAGTCCAGCATACTTGGGGAAGTCTAGGACCTTGAATTTTGGCAAAAACTGGATGTTCTTGACCAGACACATGTGTGCCACCTCCTTGACATCAAAGCTATGCCCCTCGACTACCTTCAGCCTTTCCTCCAAGGCAGATATTTGTTGTTTGGACACCTCAGGGGTGTGAATATGCATTGCCATGGCGTCAGATTATACAAAGGCTTTTTGTTCATAGAACAACTCCTCTTCCTCTTCTTCATCATGGCGAGAGGCGCGGTCACCATGAGTTTCCCCTTTATTGATGTTTTGTTGGCGCATGACCTCCATCATTTGCGTCATTTGCTCTCTCAGGGCGCTAACCTCAGCAGTAAGTTTGTGGTTCTGTTCCTCCAGATGCTCCATAGCTCTAGCCTTCTGTGCACGGGTTCGGATGGGAAGAGGACCAACCACTTTCTAAGATGACCAAAAATGAATCTTATTAATGGAGATGAATGTGTTAGAATCGCGCAGCGGAATGATCGCATGGTCGGACAAAAACCAAGAGGGGGGGGTGAATTGGTTTCTTAATAAAAATTAGGTTTTCAAATTTTTCCCCAAATTTTACCGATTAAAAACTGTGTAAATGTAAATAGAGAAGAGAAGAGAATCTTACACAGGAGATTTATATTGGTTCAGATCAAAAGACCCTACGTCCAGTTGCTAATCACTCAACAGAGGATTAACACTGTCACTATAAACAAGTTGTTACAAACAGATTACAATTGAAAAGATAAAGATACGAAAACACCTCTCTTGAAATCCACAAGAGATGATGAACAACTTTCCCTAGAGACGGCACAACACACAATCCACTAAGAACTCCACTTAGTGATTCTTATCGCTTCTAGCCCACATCAGGTTCCAAAAGCCCCTTTTCCTTGCAACAAACAGTTCTCTGGCACTCACAGCACTTAACTTTTGTATGGAAAAGGTTGTTCTTCTTTTCTGAGTGCCAAAGAAGAGTTTAAGTGGAGAAATTAGGGTTTAGGAATTGGGGATTTCGAAACTAGGGTTCTTGGTAATTGGGTTTTCGAAAATAGGGTTAATTTGACGTTTAAAATAAAAAACAGACTGAAATAGTCGATTAAATGGAGTTATAATCGATTAAAACAGAGCCAAAAACAACAGAACCCAAAACCTCTCTGTTTTAATCGATTATTAGGCGTTTTAATCGATTATCGAGCGTAATAATCGATTATTTTGAAGTTTAATCGATTAAAGCGGTGAGTTTATATAGAAAATGGTTTTCTCATCTGTTTTAATCGATTATTTCCTATATAATCGATTAAAGCTGAAGCCTGGATGATATATTTGGGCTTTTTGAAGCTTCTAAGGTGCGGACTATGTACAGGCTATCTTAAACTCTAATATTACAGACTCAATCTAATTAAAACAGAGTTATTACAATACAAAACAAGTCTTCAACACACTAAGTCTTTGAGTTCTTGGATCATCATCAAAATCAACAATCTTCATGTCCATCAAGTGCAACATCAAGTCCTTGAATGTTCAACAATCTCCCCCTTTTTGATGATGATCAAAATTATCTTTTAAAGCCCTTGCAATAACCTATTTTATCTGTCATACTAACAAACACATCAAACATACCAGATAATATTTAAATGTAATTCATAAGAGGCTTTAAATTTTTCTCCCCCTATTTTGATTATAATCAAAAAGCGCTATGCAATAACAATCATAAGAGCTCCCCCTCAAAATATGCATAAGTTGAAGATAACTCCCCCTCAATCAAAGCAATAACAAAACATCATATTTTATTTCAGAAATGTCAATACAGTACATCACAAGAAAAGAAAACAAACAACAAATTTAAAATTCTTCACTATCATCATCATTAAAGTGTGCATTAAATCTATTTTCTAAACGACACACTTTATCATCTACATCAGATATACGGAGAATTAATTCCTCATGCCGTACTCCAGAAAGAGTGAAGAATGATTGCATCCTCTGATTCATGTTAGATAACATGTCTTCCATGGATTGTCGAGGTTCTTGATGAGTAGAGGAAGTTCCAACACCTTGGATTTGGTCCGAGGGAAACTCAGCAGCTGGAGGCATATCTTCATCAGAATCATCATTAGCATCCCCTTGATTTGGAACGTCATCTTTGTGAACATAAATATCATTGACTCGCACCATTTGGAGTTGAATCAATGTGCTGTCCAGCATGCGGTGTAAGTTGTTTGTTCTAATTGCTTGTTCACCTTCAACATTCACTCCTTTATATTCAAGAATACGGGAGACAAGGAGGGCATATGGAATTTTGAAGGTGGGATGACGTTTTGCTTTAAGCATGGTCATTGTGACAAGAACACCCCAATCTAAAGGTTCATTATTCATTATGGCATGAATAATTCGAAGATCAATGGAAGAGCATTGGGCATGATTCGTAGCCCGGGGACATAAGATCCATACAAGTAAATGTAGAAGCATGTGTTCTTCCTTCTTTAAAGGTCCAGCATGAAAAGAGCGATAAGCTAGGAACTTGTCAAAGTCATCTAGCTCACCATATACGTTAATAGCATCTTCTCTAATTGGAAAGTGAGCAACATTCTCCCAAATATCATCATCAAGAATTATTGTAACCTCTTTTACACGGGATGTAGCAATTTGATCTCTAAATTTGAATCTAGAGTAGAATACCCTAACTAAGTCAGGATAGTACGTACCTTGCATTTGGATAAACGGGAGAACTCCTTGAATTTCAAGAAGATTTGGAAAATTGAATCCCCTATGAATGAATTGCTCACCTATAAGAAATTTTGGAGAAATAATAGCCTTTTCCTTCCAGTAGGTTAGAAATTCTTATTGGCCATCTGCATCAGAGATCCATCCTTCTACAGAATTAGGACGGGGATGAGAGGAGGGTGCAGATCTTCTTCTAGTTGGGATCTTAGGGCGAGAAGATGAGGCCATTTGAAATAGTAGATGAATATCAAGAAAATTTAGAAGGACAAGTGATGGAATAAGGAGACAAAGAGAGTATAATAAGGCAAGAAAGCTTGATTTCAAGAGATAGAAGTGAGTAGAAGTGAAATAGAGGTCTCTATATATAGCAAAATCATGTCCAATGTTCATATAGAAGAGAATATAGGTCAAAAGATCCGTTGGCAACGGCTAGAAGGCTAAACTGGTCGGGTTTAATCGATTAAAATTCAGAATAATCGATTAAACCGAGTATCGATTACATTTAATCGATTATTTTCAGTTGATAATCGATTATCAATTGGTTTTAATCGATTATTTTGCAAAATAATCGATTATTCTAGAGAAGAATACTCTGTTTTGGATGTTTTGAGGGAAAATAATTGATTATAACACTAATTAATCGATTATTCCAGAGGATACATCAAATTTTTGAGGTTTATACACATGATAACCTATGAATATCCTACACCACGAATTATAACATTACAATCATCCAAAAATAGTCAGATTAAGCAGAATTTAAGCTATTTCTAATATACCTAAGTCTCTTCTAAGATCATAGAATCTATCCTTGGGTAGAGGCTTAGTAAATATATCTGCTAATTGACGTTTGGTATCTACATACTCTATTTTACAGTTTCCTTTCTTGATATGATCTCTTAAAAAGTGATGTCTTATTTCTATATGTTTAGTCCTAGAGTGCATTATTGGATTCTTAGTTAGATTTATTGCACTCGTATTATCACACATCAAAGGTATGTCATTTAAAAAGATACTATAATCTTCTAACTGTTGTTTCATCCACGGAATTTGAGCACAACAACTACCAGACTGCAATATATTCGACTTCGGTGGTAGATAAAGCAACACATGCCTGTTTCTTAGAATGCCAAGATATTAAGGATGAACCTAACAAATGACATGTCCCACTAGTACTTTTCCTATCAATTTTACATCCACCATAATCAGGCATCAGAATATCCTATTAAACTCATACAAACATCAGACGGATACCACAAACCAAAACCGAGTAGTTCCTTTTAAGTATTTTAAAATATGTTTCACTCGCAATTAGATGAGATTCTTTAGGACAAGCCCGAAATCTAGCACACACACGGACAGAATGCATAATATCAGGTCTACTTGCGGTTAAGTATAACAGTTGATCCTATCATACCTCTATACATAGTTTGATTAACTTCCAAACCTGATTCATCCTTGTCTAGATAGCATGAAGTTCCCATGGGTGTATTAGCTTCCTTTGAGGTGTCCATACCAAACTTTTTGAGGATCTCTTTGCAGTATTTGGTTTGAGAGATGAAAATGCCATCTTTAAGTTGCTTGATTTGTAGTCCAAGAAAGAATGTCAATTCTCCCATCATAGACATTTCAAACTCTCCCTGCATTATCTTAGCAAATTCTACACATAACGAATTATCAGTTGATCCAAAAATGATATCATCAACATATACTTGGACCAATAAGATATGTTCTTTAACTTTCTTAATGAATAGTGTAGAATTAATTTTTCCTCTTGAAAAATCATTTGCAGTTAGGAAACTACTTAATCTTTCATACCAAGATCTAGGAGCTTGTTTCAACCCATATAATGCTTTCTTTAATTTGAAAATATGATTAGGATAATTAAAATCCTCAAATCCAGGGGGTTGCTCTACATACACTTCTTCTTTAATAAAACCATTTAAAAATGCACTCTTTACATCCATTTGATATAATTTAAATTACATCATAGATGCATAAGCAAGAAGTAGGCGTATAGCCTCTAACCTGGCAACAGGAGCATAAGTTTCATCATAATCTATACCTTCCTCCTGACAATAGCCTTTTGCAACAAGTCTGGCTTTATTCTTTGTTATGTTTCCATCTTCATCAAGCTTATTTCTGAATACCCATTTAGTTCCAATAACTTGATGTGACACTTCTCTTGGGATTAATTCCCAGACTTGATTCCTTTCAAATTGGTTAAGTTCTTCTTGCATGGCTATGCACCATTGATCATCTTTAAGTGCTTCCTCAATGTTTTTAGGTTCAATCTGTGACACAAAAGCAACAGACATACAGAAATTTGTCATATTTCTAGTTCTTACCCCTTTTGAGATGTCACCTATGATGTTGTCCATTGAGAGTCCTCTAGGTGATTGCCATTCTTTTGCTAATTGAGGAGTTTGAGAAGGCTCATTATTTTCCAAGTATAATTCATCAAGGGCCTCTCTTATGTATTCATCATCACCTGCAAGTTCTTTATTTGACTCAAGAGGATTTCCCCCAAGGTCTACAATCTCATCAAAGGTAACATGTATAGATTCTTCTATATTTAAAGTTCTCCTATTAAACACTCTATATGCCTTGCTATTTAATGAATATCCTAGAAAAATGCCCTCATCGGCTTTTGAATCAAATTTTCCTAGATTGTCCTTTCCATTATTTAGCACAAAACATTTACATCCAAAAATCTTTAAATGAGCAACATTAGGTTTTCTACCATTAAACAATTCATATGGAGTAGATTTAATAATTGACCTAATGAGCATTCAATTTAAAACATAACATGCAGTACTAACCGCATCAGCCCAAAAATATTTAGGAACATTAGATTCATTTAACATAGTTCTAGCAAGTTCCTCTAATGACCTATTTTTCCTTTCAACTACACCATTTTGTTGGGGAGTCCTATGAGCAGAAAAGTTATGTAATATTCCATTTTCTTCACAATAATTCTCAAACTTTTCATTTTGAAACTCACCACCATGGTCACTTCTTAAAACTTTAATTCTTAGGTCTTTCTCATTTTGAATTTGTTTAGCAAACTTTCTAAAGACCTTAAAAGCTTCACTTTTCATAGTTAGGAAAAATGTCCAAGTATATCTAGAGTAATCATCAACAATTACAAGTCCATAATAATTTCCACCAAAGCTTTTTATCCTAGAAGGTACAAATAAGTCTAAATGTAATAATTCTAGGGGTTTTGAAGTGGAAATAACATTCTTTGATTTAAATGATGATTTTACTTGTTTACCCTTTTGGCATGCATCACACAATCTATCTTTTTCAAATTTTAACTTAGGCAATCCAATAACTAAGTCTTTTGAGATCAATTTGTTCAAATGATGCATATTTATATGAGCCGCTCTCTTATGCCATAACCAAGGGTTCTCTTCCTTAGCAACTAAACATGTTATACTTGACTCATGCAAACAATCCAAATCAATCAAATATATGTTGTTATGCCTAATGCCTTTCAATGCTACATTTTCGGAATCTATCAAGTGAATGGTGCAAAATTTGCTTTCAAAGATTACCTTGAATCCTTTGTCACATAATTGGCTTATGCTAAGGAGATTATGCTTTAAACCATCAACAAGAAGCACATCCTTAATCTCCAATGTGTTTGCACCACCTATGTTTCCAATTCCGAGAATCTTCCCTTTGTTGTTATCCCCATAAGTCACATATCCTTGTTCTTTGGCTTTGAAACTCACAAATTTCGATTTATCTCCAGTCATATGTTTTGAGCATCCACTATCAAGATACCACATAGACTTCTTTGATTTGGAAGTTTCCTCAAAATCCGAAGATATGTTGTCATTTGCCATTAAGCAAATGTTTGCTTCTATTTCCGAGTCACTTGATTCCGAACTTGAATCACTGTTGTCCCAAGCAATATAGGTTTTCTTCTTGAATTGCTTTTTGCCCTTGTTTTCATCGTTTTTCTTGTTTGGGCATTCGGTCTTTACATGCCCTACTTCACCACAACCATAACATTTTATATTTACGGAAGTACTTTCTCTTACCTTTCCTTTACCTTTGAAGGGATGTCTTCCTTTTGCTTTCATGAATTTGGTGAACTTTCTTATAATAAGACTCAACTCTTCTTCATCATTTTCTGAGTTTTCTTCTTCTTCCTTTTTATTTTTACCTTTGGAAATTTTGGTTTTGAAGGCAAGGTTCTTCTTTTGGTATTGACCTTCTTCCTCATTTAGTCTTCCAAGATCAAGCTCATGCTCTCTAAGCTTTCCAAATAACGCCGCCATAGACATTGTGGCAAGATTTTGTGACTCCGAGATGGCCGTCACCTTAGGTTGCCATTTCCTATCCAAAGATTTCAAAATTTTAACATTTAATTCATCAACGTCAAAAATTTTACCTAGTCCGGTGAGATGGTTCACGATATGAGTGAAACGCTTTTGTATGTCAAAGATCGTTTCGCCTGGTTGCATCCGGAACATCTCATACTCTTGGATTAGAGAATTTTTGCGTGCTCTTTTAACGTCGTCTGTTCCTTCGTGGGTTACTCTAAGCATTTCCTACATTTCCTGTGCACTTTTGCAAACAGAAATTCTATAAAACTCATCAAGTGTTAGAGCAGATGAAATAATATTTCTAGCCCTAACGTCAAATTGGGCTTTCCTATTTTCTTCTGCAGTCCATCTAGAAAAAGGTTTAAGAACGTCAACACCGTTCTCAGTAGTTTTAGGAACAAATGGACCGTTTAAAATAGCGTCCCAAACGCCTCTATCAACAAACTCTAAAAATATTTGCATACGTACCTTCCAGAAAGGATAATTTTGACCCGCAAAAAGTGGGGGTCTGTTGATAGACGCACCTTCGGCAAAAGTTTGATTTTGTCCGGCCATTTTCGAAAATTTGAATGACTATCAAAGCAAGCTCTGATACCACTTGTTAGAATCGTGCAGCGGAATGATCGCGTGGTCGGACAAAAACCAAGAGGGGGGGTGAATTGGTTTCTTAATAAAAATTAGGTTTTCAAATTTTTCCCCAAATTTTACCGATTAAAAACTGTGTAAATGTAAATAGAGAAGAGAAGAGAATCTTACACAGGAGATTTATATTGGTTCGGATCAAAAGACCCTACGTCCAGTTGCTAATCACTCAACAGAGGATTAACGCTGTCACTATAAACAAGTTGTTACAAACAGATTATAATTGAAAAGATAAAGATACGAAAACACCTCTCTTGAAATCCACAAGAGATGATGAACAACTTTCCCTAGAGACGGCACAACACACAATCCACTAAGAACTCCACTTAGTGATTCTTATCGCTTCTAGCCCACACCAAGTTCCAAAAGCCCCTTTTCCTTGCAACAAACAGTTCTTTGGCACTCACAACACTTAACTTTTGTATGGAAAAGGTTGTTCTTCTTTTCTGAGTGCCAAAGAAGAGTTTAAGTAGAGAAATTAGGGTTTAGGAATTGGGGATTTCGAAACTAGGGTTCTTGGTAATTGGGTTTTCGAAAATAGGGTTAATTTGAAGTTTAAAATCAAAAACAGACTGAAATAATCGATTAAATGGAGTTATAATCGATTAAAACAGAGCCAAAAACAACAGAACCCAAAACCTCTCTGTTTTAATTGATTATTAGGCGTTTTAATCGATTATCAGACGTAATAATCGATTATTTTGAAGTTTAATCGATTAAAGTAGTGAGTTTATACAAAAAATGGTTTTCTCACTGTTTTAATCGATTATTTCCCTATATAATCGATTAAAGACGAGCCTGGATGATATATTTGGGCTTTTTGAAGCTTCTAAGGTGCAGACTATGTACCGGCTATCTTAAACTCTAATATTACAGACTCAATCTAATTAAAACAGAGTTATTATAATACAAAACAAGTCTTCAACACACTAAGTCTTTGAGTTCTTGGATCATCATCAAAATCAACAATCTTCATGTTCATCAAGTGCAACATCAAGTCCTTGAATGTTCAACAGAATGATAGGTGTGGGACTAGTATCTTCTAAGAGAATGACTTAGGTATGATCCTTAAAGCTTACGCTTTGCGGAGTGCCATACCCACTTTGGTGTAATGGTTCCTTTCCCGTCATGGTTTTGACAAGTATAACGAAGGTCACCATATACCTTAGCACATTTGTCCCTTCCTTGTGGATAGTTACAAATGTGCTCGGGGCCTCTTTCGTCTTTGTCTTAGAGATATCTAATGCCCCCTAGCATTAATGCGTTTATTCATGAGAGATGTTTATTAAAATGATGTTTATGAATGCCTTTCTCTGTGCACTTTTTTTTTCCTCTCCGGGTTTTTCCACTTATGATGCGATATGAATGATTTGACTTTGTCAAAAATCGTTTTATTCAAATTTATTATTTTTTTATTCGATTGATTTATTTGGTTTATTTGTTTTTTGTATTTTTATAACCTTTTATCTCTTCTGTCGGACTGCGTGGCTACTTAACTTACAAAGAACCTGAAACCAAGCTAGCTAAAAGGCAGACTGTCCGAGATAAGGGTGTTTATTGCAAAATATTTTTTGAGATTTTCTTTTGTTGTTCCATTGTATGTTTATGCTATGCAACAATCAAATGCAACAAACAAATGCACACACAATTCACTCATCCGCGAACAAGTAGGACGACATTTTTAATCACGAGGTAGGGTATCCTGCAGAAGAGTGCATATTCAGGGTAGTTCTAAATTTCCTCACCAAGGTCAGGACCCCAAGGTGGCCCCATTATAGGGTCCCCACTCTCCTAGCCTTCAAACCATGCATGGCACTAAGGCCTAGTCAGTCTTTGGGCCGAAAGAGGAAGGTTATCACCTTGAGTGGTGGTTTCCAACCATACCAGTGGGCTCCTGGCCCTCACTACGACAAATCGTACAATGCCACCCACTCCCTATGGATATCCCACTTGCCCCCAGGGATAGGGGGAACTGTTGTGTGCAAGGGTTTGTGTACAGTTTGTATTTCAAATAATTTGCATAAAATAAACATACAACAGTTATTAAAGCCGAACAATTAAAACATGTTATCAAACAAAGAAGGGAAAAGGTGCAATTTTAGGTTTTATTTCTTAAAACTGGTCCATCACTAAATGGGATCAACTCTCTAGCTTCCCCAGTGGAGTCGCCATCTGTCGCTGTCGTCAAAAGAGGCGGTCAGAGCGACACGATGGTTTCATTTGACTCACATTTTTTTTAAAGTGTGGTTCAACGCATTTTAGGTTGTCCGATAACCGGGCTGGACCTAAAAGCGAGGTTTTTGAAAGGTTCGAGGAGTCGCCACCAATATTTTTACTAGAAACATTGGAAAAGGAAAAAGAAGGCAGTGGTTTTTTAAAGAAAAACCAACTTTGGTAATTACAAACAGAGTTAGGTAAGGGAGGTAGTTACGTGTAGGGAAGGTATTAGCTTTCGTACGACGCCCCTTTCGAGTTCCCTATGATGGACCGTTTTTTATAAAGAAATAATAACTCTAAAATTGCGCTTTTACCCTTATTTATTCATTGTGGAAATTAAGTTATTGACTACATGGCCCCTAAATGACTAATGCACAACGATATTATCTAAAAAGTAATAAAATAGAGAAGGGAATATATAGGAACCTTCGAAAACTTTTATAATATGTTCTTGAACCACACTCTACAATGATGATCACTCTTTCTCGCAGCACTCTAGAACGTTTTTCTAAGAACTCTATGAAACTCTAGAAATGCTTCAGAGGGGTCATAGGAGAGTAATTTGAGAATATTACACAAGAGGAAGTGGTAGAAGTGTGTCCAAAGAGTGAGAAACTCCCCCCCCCCTTTTATAGAAATTTGCACCTGTTAGGTCGGGACCGTCATCTCGCCAAATGGGACGACGGTGTCGCCTTCAGCAAGTGGCGAGACGGGCGTCTCTCCATTGGCGAGTGGCGAGACGGTAGTCTCGCCCTTAGCCAACAACGAGGTGGCGGTCTCGCCAAACGAGACGGAGGTCTCGACCCTTTGGGTGGAATTTCTTATTTTTCTTGTACAAAAATTCTTCCTATTCTAATATGGGGCCTATTGATCAATCCTAGGGACCTTTTACGCCTTCCCCATCTTCGAACGGAAGTCTTCTGCTCTTTATTTTGAGGTTCGACAAGATTTGGGGTGTACACTCGGACAACCTTCTCGCTGGAGTCAGCACATTGGTCCTTAGACGCTCTATCTCTTGGTCCTTCATCTTGCATTGCCTTTGTAGACCTTCAATGGTAAGGATAGATTCTTGTTCTTTCTCCACAAGGGCCCTCATCTGGGCTCCCATGATTTCTATCCTTTGGGTCAAGGCATCGACTTGAGCTTGGAGCTCTCCATTTGCTGATGGTGCAGTAGGTGGGGCGGATGGCTGTGACATCCCTCTACTTCTCCGCCATTACTCGTAATCACTGGAAACAACCACTCGAGCTTTTCCTAGCTCTCTATCTCCCATATAGACTAGTTTCTCCCATGCTCTCCATAAGGCGAGTGAGTTTGCAACATTGCATGGGTCTCCAAAGAAACACAGTCCTCTGAGCTCTTCTCGTGACAACGTGGTTTGGGTTCTCATGAGTTGTCTCATAGCCACCTTTGGGGAGTAAGCTATGCAACCCCTAAGACCCACTAATGGTATGCTTGGATAATCTCTGCATCTGATGAGAATAGGGCCGAGTCGGAACCAAGGACATGCCCAAGATAGGTGGTTGATATTTCCATTGTTCGAACTCGACCTTCCACTCCATGGTTAGACGTCGGCGAAGAGGGATTTTTGAGATGTTTTTCAAAGGATCGGGGAACATCCCCATGTGACTAGAGGCATAGAAGTGTGTGATACCCCACACGAACAACATCGAAGAGCAACATTTGAGTGTTCTTCCTTACTTTTGGTGACAAAACTCAACCGAAAGTAAGGTGTCGGCAAGAAGCGCAGGCAAGGGACTCTTCAAGTGTACGTCCTAGGCGAAAAAGGCATCCATAACGGCTTGATCTACTGTGTCGAGGTGAAAGGGAAAAAGTAAGATCCCAAACACAATCAGAGTCAGGGTTTTGTTAAAGGCAAACCAATGTGCCTTATCAGCCAAAGAGGGTAGATGATCTTCTAACATTGCAACTTTCCTCTTACTATCAGGGCAACCTGATGAAGTGGCAATTGGATGATGGCAGCGACTTTGGCTGTGGGAATATATGCTTCGTGACGAATATGGACCCCGACTAATTTTGGTCATCTCAACATTATTTCATATTCCTCCAAAGTTGGTACCAAATCAAATTGTGGAAATTTGAAGCAATGTAGACTAGAATTCCAGAAATGGATCAAAACCCTGATGAAGATGGGATCGAAACAGATCTTCAAAAGATCGAGAATGTGTCCATAAGATTTTTCGAAATTGGAGCAGACCTTGGGTGGCATCAATGCACACAACCGTTCTATCTTCTTTACATGATACCAAGGAATGTTCACTTTCTTTAATTGTCTACTGGACCCCTCCATTTTTCTAGAAACAAAAATGCATGCTATGAGAATGATGTTAATGTGGGCATGCATGTAAGTGTTTGTTTTTCCTAAACATTATCATGTTTTATTTTCTACGTGATGCATAGTGTTTGGGTTTTTATTTTTTCAAAAGAAAGAGAAACTACCTATATGGATGTTCATGAGTTCGATGCTTATGAACAGGGTCCCATTTTCTTTTATTATGATTATTTGATTTATTTGGTTTTTATAACCTTTTATCTCTTCGGTCGAACTGCGTGGCTACTTAGCTTACAAAGAACCTGAAACCAGGCTAGCTAAAATGCAGACTGTCCGAGATAAAAGTGGTTTATTATAAAAGAATGATTTTGGAATCCCTTATCTCTTCTGTCGGTCCACGTGGCTACTTAGCTTACAAAGAACCCGAAACCAAGTTAGATAAATGTGAACTATCCAAGATAAGGGTGTTTATTATGAAAAGGTTTTTGAGAGATTTTTTTTGTTGTTATATGATTATGCTATGCAACAAACAAATACAACAAACAAATGCATAAACAATTCACTCATTCGTGAACAGTGAGATGATGTTTTTATGATGAGGTAGTGGTATCCTACAGAAAGGTGTGTATTCAAGGTAGTTCTAAATATCCACACCAAGGCAAGGCCCCCAAGGTTCCCTCACTATAGGGTCCCTGTCGCCGCCTCCCCGAAAGCGGGGGCGCGGTCGGAGCGACGCGATGGTTTTATCGACCCTCTTGTTTTTGCGTTTTTTATTGGTGGTTACAACGTCTTCAGGCTGTCCGATAACTGGGCTAATCTGGAGACGAGGTTTTCAAAAAGTGTCCTTGAGTTGTCCGACAACCGGGCTAACCCAAGGACTTATTTATTTTGGGTTCTATGGAGTCGCCACCGATATTTTTACCATAAACATCGGAAAAGGGGTTTTTAAAAAAAAGGCGTTGGTTTTCGAAAACCAACTTTGGTCATTAGAACCAGAGTTGGGTAAGGGAGTTAGTTACGTGTAAAGGGAGTATTAGTCCCTTTACGACGCCCCTTTCGGGTTCCCTATGATAGGCCGGCTATTTGTGAATAATTAAACTTTGGAAAATTGCGCTTTTACCCTTTTTATTATGCGGAATTTAAATATGTGACTACATTGCCCTAGCTTCTATTGCATAATTTAAATAGCAGTAATTTTAAAGAATAGAGAATGAGGATATGCACCTCCAAAGCAAGCTTTATATTTCAAAAAGAGGGTGCGTTTTGGCAACCCTTCACTCTACAACTCTCAGAAAACTCCGGAAATGCCTCGGAGGGATTCTAAAGAAGATTTAGGACACTCTATATATGCCTAAAGACGCTCAGAAACTCCGGAAATGCCTCGGAGGGATTCTTAGAGAGAGAAATTCTAGAGAGAAGGGAGAGCTCTTGGTTTTTCTGTGTGGAAATGAGGGGGGGGGGGGAAGCCCCTATTTATAGTTTTTCGCGCTGTCAGGGTCCAGACCGCCATTTTCGTCTGACATGGTCGAGACCGCCGTCTCGTAATTCGAGACCGCCGTCTCGCTCATGTCACGGGGTCGAGACCGCCGTCTGGAAAATCCAGACCGCTGTCTTGACTTGGCGAGAATCGAGACCGCCGTCTGGAAAACCCAGACCGCCGTCTCGTTTTTGCAGTGTGACGAGACCGCCGTCTCGATTTTCCAGACGGCGGTCTCGTCCTTGCGTTGAAACGAGACGGCGGTCTGGTATTCCCAGACGGCGGTCTCGTCCCTTCAAGGCGAGAAACTTTATTTTTGGGCCAAAAAACCTTCCTATCTTGGTACGGGAGCCTAATAGTCTCTCCTAGTGGCTTGTTAAGCTTCAGCCGTCTTCAAATAGGGGATCTTCTGACTTTATTTGGAGCCCGGGCAAGATTTGGGGTCTACAGCTGCCCCCCCTTTACCTGACTAGTCGACTGTTGGCTTTGTTGTGCCAGACAGGTAGGCAGGAAGGTAAAGGAGTTGACCCTCTTGCCCGACTACCCTTTGGACTGTCGTCTTGTGGCGGATGATCCTCTGGGGAGATGTTGTGTTTGTGCACCTCCGGAATACTACTCCTGATGTAGCCGATCCCTTTGGTTGACACATGGTGGAACCTCTGGATACTACTCCTGACGTAGCCGATCCTTCGGTTGATGAGTACAAACCCCCCATCAGGCTGGTAGTTGCAGTCCGTTGTGTGGGACTGGATGGGTATGAACCCCCCATCAGGCTGGTACGGTCCGTTGTGTGGGACCGGATGGGTATGAACCCCCCATCAGGGTGGTAGTGGCGGCTTACAGTTCAGGTGGCCCATGCGCCGGGCAGGCGCTTTTTATGTGCTGGTTGATAGGTATAAACCCCCTATCAGGCTGGTACAGTCCCGTTGCGAAGGACTGGTGGTAGTGGCGGCTTACTGCTCGGGTGGCTCATGCGCCGATGTTGAGATGTACTTTCTTTGTTTTGGTTTGGTCGTCCGGTCTGTGCCGGGGATTCTGTTGGTGTTCATCTAGTTTTGTTGCTTGCTGGGGATTCTTGCTTTTGACTTTTTGTGGTGGTTATCCGACTCTTGCTGGTTGGTCGGGTTATTTCTCTTTATGTTTGACTTTTGCTTGGTAGTCTGTTTTTATGGTTTGGGGTAGTTGTTTTTAATCCTGCCCTTTTTTTTTCGCGGTTTTTATTTCTTTTTTCTCACGATTTTGGATTTTGGCTTTTTCTTGAGCGTGTGCCTTTTTCCTTTTTAAGCTTCTTTTTGTTATGCTGGCTTTTGCAGAAAGGTAAAGAATGTGGGAAATAAAATTTTATTCATAGGAAATTTTATTACAGCAACTCTTATTTTAACCCGTACAATCCCTAAGAGTCATCGTCATCAGAAGGGGCGCGGTGGGGAAAATATTTATACATGTTGTAGCGGAAGTCAGTTTGTTCCTGGATTTCATCGTTGTAATCCTCCTGGTACGCCGTCCACTCCTGGCGCATCCTCTGCTGCTCTTGGCGGATCTCATTTTGGCCCTCTTGAAGGGCCTGTATGTGAGCATCCTGGGTCTGCTGCCACTGGGTCTGCTCTTCTCACCACACTGCTATCTGGCTGAATTGTTGGCTCAAATAGTCCATATGCTGGTGCATGCCAGCGAAGTCATTTGTGTACGGTGGTGGCTGCTGCTCGCTGGGAGCCGGGGATCGCCACTATTCCCTGGAGGTCCAGTTCAAAGTCCAGGGTGGGGTGCGGGCGAACCGACTTCCCGGCAGTATCGGCATCCCCATGCCGACCGAGCATTGGCCCGTTGATGGGCTCGGGTCGGAGGCTGCGGGCCAGCTCTTCCCGGCCAGGGCACCCCATTCTCTCTGCCAGAGGGGTGATGAGGGGAGCTACGAGGATGGCTCCCGTGGATCTCGCTCCCAAAGTCCTTCGGGGCCCTCAAGAAGAAGTACCCTGGATTGCAGCGCCGCCTCGGTGCATGCGGTAGAGAGCAAAGAGGTCGGGGAGGGATATCTTACCCTGGCTTTCCTTCCTCCCATGGAGTGTGCCTGCCAGCAGCTTGTGGCAGATGCGGAGGGCCGGTTGTAGTGCGGATCCCCTCATTAAGGTGGGCAGTGTGGTTGCCCCTGTGAGGTCCTGCCATATATCTGCGGAGGTGAGATGGGTGGGCCGAGAGCAGATGGCCTCTCGGTATTCCCGGGTTAGGGCCTCTTCGGGCCGGATGAATCCAATGGATACATTGAATTCCTCCAAGGTACTGGTATGGTACTGCCCACCCATGTAGTAGTTGACCATCTTGGTGGGCTGCATGCCCGAGGCCATGGAGGGGATCTCAACGAGGGAGACTGAGGCCAAGAACTCGTGTACTGCTTGGGGGTACACGTATGTGGGTGGGGGTTGTAGCAGGAAGCCCCACCCAATGCTGTCAATGTGGGCCCTTACGTCCTCTTCCCATCCAAACTCGGCCAAGATGGCAAAGTCTAGTGTCAGCATGGAGTGCCACTGATAATTCCTGAGGTTGTCCAGGCGGGCCTGGTGCTGTGGTTGGAGTTGAGAGGGGTCTGAGGGTGGCAGTGGTGCCGAGCTGCTAGCAACAGAGGTACCCTTTCTCTTGCGGGAGGCGCTCCTGCCAAACATCTTGAATGGGGAAGGCTTAGGATAGCAAAATATGAGAGCTTTGGAGGTTTTGAGGGCTTAGGGAGCAAGGAGGAGTGTGAGGAGACCCATCCCGCGCACCCCCTTTATATAGGGTTTTTTTCAGTTCGAGACCGCCGTCTGGAAAGTCGAGACGGCGGTCTCGTTTGGTCAACAAATCGAGACGGCGGTCTCGACTTTGCCTAAGTCGAGACGGCGGTCTGGTTTCTCGAGACGGCGTTCTCGTTTGGTTAACGAAACGAGACGGCGGTCTGGGAAACCCAGACGGCGGTCTCGAATTTCGGATGATTTTTTTTTTAATAAGAAATAGGACCTGGTTCAAAAACATTTTATGCATGCAAATGTTTTCATGTTTGATGTCCTATAATGCCTACTTTGGTTACTATTTCAGAAGGATTTAACCAACGTGCCTTGTTGCGCTGAAAGCCTTCTGATTTGCTGCGTTTACTCTTTTGGCTGTACCATGCCGGATTCCTTGTGACCGAAGAGTAGTTTCTTTCTTTCTCTCTTTTTTTTGTTTTTTCTTTTGTTTTTCTTTTTTCTTTTTGTAGAGCACTTTCGTCATGTAGTGTCTCTTTTTTCCTTGCTTTAGGGATTTCAATCCTCTTGTTGACTATACGCCTCCATATTCCCAAATTAATTATTAGAATATTGTCGTGAGGGTCAAGAGAAAAGAAGCAAAGGGGGTAAAAATCAATGGTTTGTGTTTTAGAGGGTTGATTTTTTATTGATAAAGAATTTGTAAGAATGGCTGGCTAAGGGTTAAGCCTGAGTGTTTAAGCTTTGTCTAAGCAAACATTTTCCCTTTCTTCTTTTTTGCATTTGCTTTTATTTGCGTTCTTTGGTTTTATTTCCATCTCTTTTTAGATGGCTAGCTGATTTCCCTAGATCGCCCTTTGGGTTTTCGAACTAGGATACTGTGTGTTGGCCCTAACTTTTGTCTAGGTTTACTCTCTTGTAAAATTTCGGAGAAATCCTAGCGGACCTTTATTTGTAACCCTAACTTTTGCCTAGGCTACCCTTTATTGTTGTTCGGGTATCCTACCGGGTCGACCCTAACTTTTGTGTAGCCCCCTTAGTGGGTTTCCTACCGGGTAATTTGCCCTTTTCTTTGGCCTTTGGCTTCTCTGGGCTTTTTCTCTTTGTGTGTTTATTTTTTGTTCACAGTATTGGCGAAGCGTGACTTTCTTTTATGGCTCGGGTGAAGTCTTTATTTTTATGTGCTTCTAATCAGCTAACTTGATGATGATAGCAATGGTTCAATCATTTGGAAGCGCTTCTTATTCTTTTCTTTTCTTCTCTTTTTTTTTTGTTTGTTTACTTAGACAGGGTTATTTATGTGGTCCAGTCAAAAGTAGAAAGAAGAGAAGCAGATAGAAAGAATCATTCTTATTTAATTAATGAAGGAATATGTGCCCTGCAATGCCCGGGGGTCGGGCTCGCCCCGGGGGATAATCTCTAACGATCATGGGGTTTACATCCCTTAAACAAAGAAAAAGATTTCCTAATGACTAGAGTGGCTCTTGACGCTTGCACCCCTCCACTTCGGAAAATCTGCTTGAGTGTGCGGAGGGGGGGACTTCCCTTTTGCTTTTCCCGCTCGGCCCTTGAAAGGGTTATATCCTAGGCCATACTTGTGAGGATTGTCATTGAATTCTGGGGGTTCCCTCATTCCTTGGGAATCTGCCCCCAGTCCTTGGCCAGGATGGTAGCCATGCTTCAACATCATGCGAGCTACTTTGGTGTTTCTGGGAAGTCGCTCTATGCTAGCAATTTCAAGCGCTTGAAAAGGTGTTTCAAGGGCCTCTTCGGCTGCGTCCACATAGGGTTGGGTGGACGGTCCACTGATCAGGATATCGTCTTCTGCCTGAACCGTGACTAGCTTGTCATCCACTATGAATTTCACTTTCTGGTGGAGCGTCGAAGGTATTGCCTTAGCGTCATGAATCCAAGGCCTGCCGAGGAGACAGCTGTATGCTGGAGTAATGTCCATTATATGGAAATCGACGTCGAAGATAGTGGGTCCCACTTGGATTGGCAAATTAATCTCTCCCACTACTTCTCGTTTTGATCCGTCGAAGGCTCGAACGATGGTGCTGCTTGGGCGCAGACGGGTTCCTTGGATAGTCAACTTTTCCAGTGTGCACTTGGGCATCACATTCAAGGACGACCCGTTATCCACAAAAACTTTAGCGATGAGGTATTCCTTGCACTTGACTGAGATATGCAAGGGCTTGTTATGCTTTGACCCCTCTAGGGGGAGTTCTTCCTCTGTGAAGGCGAGGTGATCGCTTGCCGTAATGTGACCGACGATCCTCTCGACCTTCTCTTGGGATATGGTATGAGGTACGTGCGCCTCGCTCAAGACCTTCAGCAGGGCATTTCGGTGCGGTTCCGAGCTCATTATCAAGGATAGCAACGTGATCTTTGCAGGTGTGCGATTGAGCTGGTCAATAATGGAATACTCGCTTTGTCTTATAAATTGGAGTAATTCCTCTGTCTCCTCCTTGGATTCTTTATTTTCTTTTTCTTCTTCGGTCCTTTTATTTTTTCCTTTATTTTGGAGGACATCTTCTTGTGTGTCCTTGGGGGAGTAGATTCTTCCACTTCTAGTTGTTCCCCCAATGCCGGCTATGTTTGTTATTTCTTCTTTTATTGGTGAAGATTCCCCATATCTCCACGGTACAGCCTTATCTGACTCGTAGGGGAAAGGACGTGGCATAAAAAGTCGCACTGGCGTCCTTGCCCCCTCTTCTTTATTTTTGAGGACCAATGGCCGAGGTTTATTTTCCTCTTGCAATGATTCGACCGTTGGGGTGAGCTTTATTAGGAGTGGCTTTCTCTCCATTCTTCTAAGTTGGAAGACGTGTTAGTTAATCCTTCCTTTTTATTATCTTATTTATTAGGCGTGAAGGAGGGGAAATTAAATATGCAAATGTATGTACATGTATGCAAGTAGACAACTGTTGAATAAGAAAAAGATTTCATTAATTCATTGGAAGGTGTACATTCTCCTACTCCATACTACGAAGCGTCTTTTGACAAAAGCGGAAAAGCCTAAAGAAACCCACAGGCGGGTCTTGTTTCCTTTGTAATTCCCTTTCGGCTTCCCGGACATGGTGGGCGAGCGCTTCGCTTTGCTTATGGATCGCTTGGCTCATTTCTTCGCTGTATTGCTGAGCGTCCTTGATCTTCGCCTCTTGATGTATGACCAAGACTTCTAGTTCATCGAGCCTTGCAACAGCTCGGTCCTTTTCTTCTAGCACTTGGTCATATTGGGCTAGCCCTCTTTTTTCCTTAAGGCGTAGCTCATAGAGACCTCGGCTGAGTTTTCTGTTGTTCTCTCGCTCTTGGCGGAGATCTAGCCAAGCCTGGAGGAGTTGTTCTGACAACTCCTTGATCGTTTGGGCCTGCTGAGCTGATTCCGCCTCAAGGTGTGCTGTTTTGGCAGTTATCTCCTGCAGTTAGCTATCCGAGCTGGTTCTGGCAGTTTTGGATGCCCGGATAGCTTGTTCGTTGGTGTCAGCACATTGGTCCTTGAGGCGCTCTATTTCATGATCCTTTTTCTTGCCTTGCCTCTGTAGACCGTCAATTGTGAGGATAGAGGCTTGTTCTTTTTCCTCAAGGGCCCGTATCTGGGCTCCCATTATCTCTACCCTCTGGGTCAAGGCATTGACTTGTGCCTGCAGCTCTTCGTTGTTAGCGACCGGAACGGGTGTGGTGGATGGTCGGGCCATCTCTCTTCTTCTCCTCCATGCCTCATAGTCACTGGTGACAGTTACCCGAGCCTTTCCTAGCTCTCTGTCTCCCATATAGACTGGCTTCTCCCATGCTTTTCTCACAGTTAGTGAGTTGGCCATTGTGCACGGATCTCCAAAGAAGCACAGTCCTCCGAGTTCCCCTCGGGAGATAGTAGTTTGGGTCCTCATAAGCTGCCTCATAGCTACTCTAGGTGAGTAGGCTATGCAACCCCTGAGTCCTATCAAGGGTACATTCGGATGGCTCCCGCATCTGACGAGAACTGGACCGGGTCGGAACCAAGGACAGACCCAAGATATGCTGTTGGCATCCTTCTGTTCTAACTCATCCCTCCATTCTATGGTCAGGCGTCGCTGGAGGGGGATCTTGGAGAAGCTTCTCAAGGGGTCAGGGAATATCCCCATGTGACTGGAGGCATAGAGGTGCGTGATGCTCCACACATAGAGCAGCGAAGAGCAGCAACGGAGTGTTCTTCCTTGCTTCTGTCAGCAGAAATCTACCGAGAGCAAGGTGTCGGCAAGAATAGCAGGCAGGGGACTCTTCGAGTTCACGTCCCAAGCGAAGAAGGCGTCCATAACGGCTTGATCAACCGTGTCGAGGTGGAATGGGAACAGGATCGTTCCAAAGATTAATAGCGCCAGGGTTTTGTTGAAGGCAACCCACTCTGCCCTTTCAGCCAGGTAGGACAGGTGGTCTTCCAACATCACTACTTTCCATCCCTGGGTGTTCCCTCTTCCTATCAAGGCACTTTGTCGGTACGGTAGATGGATAAGGGCAGCGACTGGTGCTGCAGGAGTATACGCCTCGTGGCGGATATGGACCCCAGCTGATTTGGGCCATTTCAACATGGTTTCATACTCCTCTAGGGTGGGCACCATGTCGAACTGCGGAAATTCAAAGCACCGCAGACTTGAGTTCCAGAAGTGAATCAGTACCCTGATGAAGACTTGATCGACACTGATTTTCAGGAGGTCCAGAATCCGTCCATAGGATTTTTCAAACTCCGTTTGGACCTCCGGTGGCATCGTCGCACTAAGCCGCTCTAGCTTCTCAGTATGGCTTCGGAGAATGTCCACCTTCCCCACTTGTCTACTTGTACCCTCCATCTTCTAAAACCAAAATGTATGATTTGATGAAGATGATGTTTATTGTATGAATGTGAGTGTTTATTTTGCTATTTTATCATGTTTTTTCTACATGATGTATGATATTTGCATTTTTTTTTTGTAAGAATAAACTATCTATATGAATGTTTTATGAATGCAATATTTTTGGACCAGGTCTTATTTGTGAATTTTGGAAAAAGTGAATTTTTGTTTGTATTTTTATTGTTATTTGTTTATTTTATAGCCTTTTATCTCTTCTGTCGGAACTGCGTGGCTACTTAGCTTACAAAGAACCTGAAACCAGGCTAGCTAAAAGGCAGACTGTCCGAGATAAAATATGGCTTTATGCGAAAGAATATTTATCGTCCCTTATCTCTTCTGTCGAAACTGCGTGGCTACTTAGCTTACAAAGAACCTGAAACCAGGCTAGCTAAAAGGCAGACTGTCCGAGATAAGGGTGTTTATTTGTAAAATATTTTTTTGGTTTTGTTTTGTTGTTTGTTTATGCTATGCAACATACAAATGCAACAATCATATGCACACACAATTCGATCATCCCCGAACAGGCGAGACTTCTTTTTTATAACGAGGTAGGGTTTTCCTGCAGAAAGGTGCATTGGCAAGGGTTGGTTCTAACTGTTCTCACCAGGCTAAGGCCCCCAAGGTGCCCCCATTATAGGGTCCCCACTCTCTAGCCGTCCAACCATGCTCAGCACTAAGGCCAGAGTCGGTCTTGTTGCCAAAAGAGCAAGGTTATCACCTTGAGTGGTGGTTTCCGATCACACTGGTGGGCACAAGGCCCTAACTGCAGCGAACCATACCTGCCACCCACTCCCTATGGTTATCTCACTTGCCCCCGGGTATAGGAGGAACTGTAGTGTGCAAAGGTTTTGTGTGCAATTTATATATCAAGCAATTGCGTAAGTATAAACAAACAACAGTTTATTGAAAGCCAAACAATAAAACATGTTATAATACAAGGCAGGGTAAAAGCGCTTATTTTCTTGGTTTAATTATTGTTAAGCCAGCCCATCACTAAATGGGATCAACTCTCTAGGCTTCCCCAGTGGAGTCGCCATCTGTCGCCTCCTCCCCGAAAGCGGGGGCGCGGTCGGAGCGACGCGATGGTTTTATCGACCCTCTTGTTTTCGCGTTTTTTATTGGTGGTTACAACGTCTTCAGGCTGTCCGATAACTGGGCTAATCTGGAGACGAGGTTTTCAAAAAGTGTCCTTGAGTTGTCCGACAACCGGGCTAACCCAAGGACTTATTTATTTTGGGTTCTATGGAGTCGCCACCGATATTTTTACCATAAACATCGGAAAAGGGGTTTTTAAAAAAAAGGCGTTGGTTTTCGAAAACCAACTTTGGTCATTAGAACCAGAGTTGGGTAAGGGAGTTAGTTACGTGTAAAGGGAGTATTAGTCCCTTTACGACGTCCCTTTCGGGTTCCCTATGATAGGCCGGCTATTTGCGAATTATTAAACTTTGGAAAATTGCGCTTTTACCCTTTTTATTATGCGGAATTTAAATATGTGACTACATTTCCCTAGCTTCTATTGCATAATTTAAATAGCAGTAATTTTAAAGAATAGAGAATGAGGATATGCACCTCCAAAGCAAGCTTTATATTTAAAAAAGAGGGTGTGTTTTGGCAACCCTTCACTCTACAACTCTCAGAAAACTCCGGAAATGCCTCGGAGAGATTCTAAAGAAGATTTAGGACACTCTGTATATGCCTAAAGACGCTAAGAAACTCCGGAAATGCCTCGGAGGGATTCTTAGAGAGAGAAATTCTAGAGAGAAGGGAGAGCTCTTGGTTTTTCTGTGTGGAAATGAGGGGGGGGGGAAGCCCCTATTTATAGTTTTTCGCGCTGTCAGGGTCCAGACCGCCATTTTCGTCTGACATGGTCGAGACCGCCGTCTCGTAATTCGAGACCGCCGTCTCGCTCATGTCACGGGGTCGAGACCGCCGTCTGGAAAATCCACACCGCCGTCTCGACTTGGCGAGAATCGAGACCGCCGTCTGGAAAACCCAGACCACCATCTCGTTTTTGCAGTGTGACGAGACCGCCGTCTCGATTTTCCAGACGGCGGTCTCGTCCTTGCGTTGAAACGAGACGGCGGTCTGGTATTCCCAGACGGCGGTCTCGTCCCTTCAAGGCGAGAAACTTTATTTTTGGGCCAAAAAACCTTCCTATCTTGGTACGGGAGCCTAATAGTCTCTCCTAGTGGCTTGTTAAGCTTCAGCCGTCTTCAAATAGGGGATCTTCTGACTTTATTTGGAGCCCGGACAAGATTTGGGGTCTACAGTCCCCACTCTCCCAGCCTTTAGACCATGCATGGCACTAGGGCCTTGTTAGTCTTTAGGCCAAAAGAGGAAAATTATCATCTTGAGTGGTGGTTTCCGACCATGCCGGTGGGCTCGTGGCCCTCACTACGACAAATCATACAATGTCACCCACTCCCTAAGGTTATCCCACTTGCCCCCGGGTATAGGGGGAACCGTTTTGTGAAAGGGTTTGTGTACATTTGTTATTTCAAACATTTGCATAAAGTAAGCATACAATAGTTATTAAAGCCAAGCAATAAATCATGTTATAAAAGCAAAAAAGGGTAAAAGCGTAATTTCAAGTTTTTATTTCTTAAACTAGTCCATCACTAAATGGGATCAACTCTCTAGCTTCCCCAGTGGAGTCGCCATTTGTCGCCGCCGTCAAAAGAGGTGGTCGGAGTGACACAATGGTCTTTTGATTCGACTCGCGTTTTAAAAAGTGTGGTCATCACCCTTGGGATGTCCGATAACCGAACTATTCTAAAGGTGAGGTTTTCGTAAGTGGTTTCTGGAGTCGTCACCAATATTTTAACCAAAAACATTGGAAAAGGAAAAAAAGAAGGCGATGGTTTTAAGATAAACCAACTTTGGCCATTACAACCAGAGTTAGGTAAGGGAGTTAGTTATTACGTTCTCCATGACACCCCTTTCGGGTTTCCTATGATGGACTGTTATTTTTAAAATAAGAACATTAAAATTATACTTTTACCATTATTTATTCATTGCAAAATTTAAATTATTGACTACATGACCCTGATAACTATTGCACAAAGATAATAACTAATAAAATCAATAAAGGAGAGTAAGAAATATGAAGGAACCTTTGAAGCGAGATTTTATAAATATTCTTGTGAAAGGGAACTTTTTGGAAAACCCCATGCTCTACAATGTTGCTCACTCTTCTCCCGAAAGGACTCTAGAACGTCTAAAAGGAACCCTAGGACTCTAGAAATGCTTTAGAGGGATTCTAGAAGAGTCTAGGAGGGTATATTCAGTTGGAGAAGTTGTGGAAAACGAGGAGAGGACCCCCCCCCCTTTATAGAAATTCATGCCCGTTAGACCGGGAAGGCCGTCTCGCCTGATAAGTTTGAGACGATCGTCTCGCCATTCAGGACCGTTGTCTCGCCAAATGAGACAGTGGTCTTGCTTTTGGAAAATGATGAGACGACGGTCTCACCAAACGAGATGGTGGTCTCACTTTTGACAAATGGCGAGACGACGGTCTCGCTTTTGGAAACTGGCGAGACGACGGTCTCGCCTTTGGCCAACGGCGAGACGGTGGTCTCGCCTTTGGCCAACGACGAGACGGCGGTCTCGGTCTTCTGGGTAGAATTTTCTTATTTTTGTGTACAAAAAGCCCTCATATTCTAATATGGAGTCTAGTGAACAATCCTAGGGACCTTTAAGGCATTGTCCATCTTCGGAAGTCTTCTGCTCTTTATTTTGAGGCGGGGCAAGATTTGGGGTCTTCAGCGTTTCACTCAAATCTTTGGACAGGATCCATTCAAAGGTAATAGGAATGAAAGAGAAGGATCCTCTTCTACATTTAAATGGTATGGATGTGTGTCGCCGCTATCAAAAGAGGCGGTCGGAGTGACGCAATGATTTTGAATGACTCACATTTTTTAAAGGAGATTTTCAACTCTTTTAGGTTGTTCGATAACCAGGCTGGACCTAAAGACTAGGTTTTCGTAAAAGGTTCTATGGAGTTGCCACCAGTGTTTTAACCTTAAACACTGAAAAAGGTAAAAAGACAGTGGTTTTTTAGAAAAAACCAACTTTGACCATTACAACTAGAGTCGGGTAAGGGAGTTTGTTACGTGTGGGGAAGGTGTGAGCACCCCACAACGCCCATTTTGGGTTCCCTATGATGCACTAGCTTGTAAAATAAAGACTAAAAAAATTATGCTATAACCCTTATTATTTCATCTACTTGCAGAAATTAAACGTCTACATGGCTCTAATATCTAATATGCATACAAAGAAAGCTATAAAGAAAGCAATAAAGGAGAGTATGTGAAAAAAAAAACCTCCGAGGCAAGCTTTGTATTAAGTATTCGAAGATTAGGGATGCTTTTTGGCTATCCCCTCACTCTACAATGCTGCTCACGCTTTTATCAACAGAATAATTCTAACTACAGAGTGTCTAAAAAGAACACTCGAACTCTGGAAACGCATCAGAGAGGTTTAAGAAGAGTATAGGGACTCGAAATTTGTGCAGAAGTGTGTGAAATGAGGAGGGGGAGAGGCCTATTTATAGGGATTCACACCTGTCATGGGTGAGATGACCGTCTCGCCTCACAAGTGGTGAGACAGCCATCTCGCCATGTGGTGAGATGGCCGTCTCATCTCATGAGTGGCGAGACGGCCATCTCGGCTTAGGAGACGAGACGGCCGTTTGGCCAAACGGGACAGTCATCTCGGCTCTTTGGCAAGGACTCTCTTATTTTTGTGTACAGGAGACCTTCCTATTCTACTATGGAGTCTAGAATGTATGCCTAGGGACCTAAAGAGGTCTTGTCTATCTTCGAACAGAGGTCTTCTGACTTTATTTGTGTAGCCGAGCAAGATTTGGGGTCTATAGTTGCCCCCCCTATACCCGACTAATTGACCATGGGTTGGTGTGCCATAAGGTCGATTGGCGGGTGTAGACCCCAAATCTTGCCCGGCCTCCAAATAAAGTCACAAAACTTCCTATTTGAAGACGGCCGGAGCTTAACAAGCCACTAGGAGAGACTATTAGGCTCCCGTACCAAGATAGGAAGGTTTTTTGGCCCAAAAATAAAGTTTCTCGCCTTGAAGGGACGAGACCGCCGTCTGGGAATACCAGACCGCCGTCTCGTTTCAGCACCAGGACGAGACCGCCGTCTCGATTTTCCAGACGGCGGTCTCGACACTCGCAAAAACAAGACGGCGGTCTGGGTTTTCCAGACGGCGGTCTCGATTCTCGCCAAGTCGAGACGGCGGTCTGGATTTTCCAGACGGCGGTCTCGACCCCGTGACACGAACGAGACGGCGGTCTCGAATTCCGAGACGGCGGTCTCGACCCTGTCAGACGAGAACGGCGGTATGGACCCTGACAGCGCGAAAAACTATAAATAGGGGCTTCCCCCCCTCATTTCCACACAGAAAAAACCAAGAGCTCTCCCTTCTCTCTAGATTTTCTCTCTCTAAGAATCCCTCCGAGGCATTTCCGGAGTTTCTGAGCGTCTTTAGGCATAGACTGAGCGTTCTAAATCTTCTTAAGAATCCCTCCGAGGCATTTCCGGAGTTTCTGAGAGTGTAGAGTGAAGGGTTGCCAAAACGCACCCTCTTTTTGAATATAAAAGCTTGCTTTGGAGGTGCATATCCTCATTCTCTATTCTTTAAAATTACTGCTATTTAAATTATGCAATAGAAGCTAGGGCAATGTAGTCGCATATTTAAATACCGCATAATAAAAGGGTAAAAGCGCGATTTTTCAAGTTTAATTATTCACAAATAAAGTCGGCCTGTCATAGGGAACCCGAAAGGGGCGTCGCAAAGGGACTAATACTCCCTTTGCACATAGCTAACTCCCTTACCCAACTCTGGTTCTAATGACCAAAGTTGGTTTTCGAAAACCAACGCCTTTTAAAACCCCTTTTCCGATGTTTATGGTAAAAATATCGGTGGCGACTCCATAGAACCCAAAATAAATAAGTCCTTGGGTTAGCCCGGTTGTCGGACAACTCAAGGACACTTTTCGAAAACCTCGTCTCCAGATTAGCCCGGTTATCGGACAACCTGAAGACGTTGTAACCACCAATAAAAAACGCGAAAACAAGAGGGTCGATAAAACCATCGCGTCGCTCCGACCGCGCCCCCGCTTTCGGGGAGGCGGCGACAGGTGGCGACTCCACTGGGGAAGCCTAGAGAGTTGATCCCATTTAGTGATGGGCTAGCTTAAAAATAATTAAAACAAGAAAATAGCGCTTTTACCCTACCTTGTATTATAACATGCTTTATTGTCTGGCTTTCAATAAACTGTTGTTTGTTTATACTTACACAATTGATTGAAATATAAATTGCACACAAGTCCCTTGCACACTACAGTTCCTCCTATACCCGGGGGCAAGTGAGATAACCATAGGGAGTGGGTGGCAGGTACGGTTCGCTGCAGTTAGGGCCTTGTGCCCACCAGTGTGATTGGAAACCACCACTCAAGGTGATAACCTTCCTCTTTTGGCAACAAGACCGACTCTGGCCTTAGTGTTGAGCATGGTCGGACGGCTGGAGAGTGGGGACCCTATAATGGGGGCACCTTGGGGGCCTTAGCCTGGTGAGAACAGTTAGAACCAACCCTAACCAATGCACTTTTCTGCAGGAGAACCCTACCTCGTGATAAACGAAATCTCGCCTGTTCGGGGATGATCGAATTGTGTGTGCATATGATTGTTGCATTTGTATGTTGCATAGCATAAACAAACAACAGAACAAAATCACAAAAATATATTTTTCACAAATAAACACCCTTATCTCGGACAGTCTGCCTTTTAGCTAGCCTGGTTTCAGGTTCTTTGTAAGCTAAGTAGCCACGCAGTTCCGACAGAAGAGATAAGGGACGATAAATATTCTTTCGCATAAAGCCATATTTTATCTCGGACAGTCTGCCTTTTAGCTAGCCTGGTTTCAGGTTCTTTGTAAGCTAAGTAGCCACGCAGTTCCGACAGAAGAGATAAAAGGCTATAAAATAAACAAATAAAAATACAAATAAAAATTCATTTTTCAAAGTTCACAAATAAGACCTGGTCCCAAGACATTGCACTCATAAAACATTCATATAGATAGTTTATTCTTCCAAAAAAAAAATGCAAATACCATACATCATGTAGAAAAAAACATGATAAAATAGCAAAATAAACACTCACATTCATACAATAAACATCATCTTCATCAAATCATACATTTTGGTTTTAGAAGATGGAGGGGACAAGTAGACAAGTGGGGAAGGTGGACATTCTCCGAAGCCATACCGAGAAGCTAGAGCGCTTAGTGCGACGATGCCACCGGAGGTCCAAACGGAGTTTGAAAAATCCTATGGACGGATTTTGGACCTCCTGAAAAGTCAGTTGTCGATCAAGTCTTCATCGTGGTACTCGATTCATTTCTGGAACTCAAGTCTCGCGTGCTTTGAATTTCCGCAGCTCGACATGGTGCCCACCCTAGAGGAGTATGAAACCATGTTGAAATGGCCCAAATCAGCTGGGGTCCACATCCGCCATGAGGCATATACTCCTGCAAGCACCAGCCGCTGCCCTTATCCATCTACCGTACGTACAAAGTGCCCCGATAGGAAGAGGGAACACCCAGGGATGGAAAGTATCGATGTTAGAAGACCACCTGTCTTACCTGGCTGAAAGGGCAGAGTGGGTTGCCTTCAATAAAACCCTGGCGCTATTAATCTTCGGAACAATCTTGTTCCCCTTCCAACTCGACACGGTTGACCACGCCGTCATGGACGCTTTCTTCGCTTGGGACGTGAACTCAAAGAGTCCCCTGCCCACTATTCTTGCCGACACCTTGCTCTCGGTAGATTTCTCGCCGTCGAAGCAAGGAAGAACACTCCGCCGTCGCTCTTCGTTACTTTATGTGTGGAGCATCACACACCTTTACGCCTCCAATCACATGGGGATATTCCCCGATCCTTTGAGAAGCTTCTCCAAGATCCCCCTCCAGCCGACGTCCGACCATAGAATGGAGGGACGAGTTAGAACAAAAGAATGCCAACAAGCATATCTTGGGTCTCGCCCTTGGTTCCGACCCGGCCCAGTTCTCGTCGATGCGGGAGCCATCCGAACATACCCTTGATAGGACTCAGGGGTTGCATAGCCTACTCACCTACAGTAGCTATGAGGCAACTTATGAGGACCCAAACTACTATCTCCCGAGGGGAACTCGGAGGATTGTGCTTCTTTGGAGACCCATGCACAATGGCCAACTCACTGACTGTGAGGAAAGCGTGGGAGAAGCCAGTTTATATGGGAGACAGAGAGCTAGGAAGGGCTCGGGTAACTGTCACCAGTGATTATGAGGCATGGAGGAGAAGAAGAGAGATGGCCCGACCATCCACCACACCCGCTCCAATCGCCAACAACGAAGAGCTGCAGGCACAAGTCAATGCCTTGACCCAGAGGGTAGAGATAATGGGAGCCCAGATACGGTCCCTTGAGGAAAAAGAACAAGCCTCTATCCTCACGATTGATGGTCTACAGAGGCAAGGCAAGAAAAAGGATCATGAAATAGAGCGTCTCAAGGACCAATGTGCTGACGCCAACGAACAAGCTATCTGGGCATCTAAAACTGCCAGAACCAGCTCGGATAGCCAACTGCAGGAGATAACTGCCAAAACAGCACACCTTGAGGCGGAAGCAACTCAGCAGGCTCAAACGATCAAGGAGTTGTCAGAACAACTCCTCCAAGCTCGGCTAGACCTCCGCCAAGAGTGAGAGAACAACAGAAAACTCAGCCGAGGTATCTATGAGCTACGTATTAAGGAGAAAAGTGGCCTAGCTCAATACGACCAGGTGCTACAAGAAAAAGACCGAGCTGTTGCAAGGCTCGATGAACTAGAAGCCTTGGTCATACATCAAGAGGCGAAGATCAAGGACGCTCAGCAATACAGCGAAGAAATGAGCCAAGCGATCCATAAGCAAAGCGAAGCGCTCGCTCACCATGTCCGGGAAGCCGAAAGAGAATTACAAAGGAAACAAGACCCGCCTGTGGGTTTCTTTAGGCTTTTCCGCTTTTGTCAAAAGACGCTTCGAAGTATGGAGTAGGAGAATGTACACCTTCGAATGAATTAATAGAATCTTTTTCTTATTCAACAGTTGTCTACTTGCATGCATATACATACATTTGCATATTTAAATTTCCCCTCCTTCACGCTTAATAAATAAGATAATAAAAAGGAAGGATTAACTAACGCGTCTTCCAACCCAGAAGAATGGAGAGAAAGCCACTCCTAATAAAGCTCACCCCAACGGTCGAATCATCGCAAGAGGAAAGTAAACCTCGGCCGTTGGTCCTCAAAAATAAAGAAGAGGGGGCAAGGACGCCAGTGCGACTTTTTATGCCACGTCCTTTCCCCTACGAATCAGATAAAGCTGTACCATGGAGATATGGGGAATCTTCACCAATAAAAGAAGAAATAACAAACATAGCCGGCATCGGGGGAACAACTAGAAGTGGAAGAATCTACTCCCCCAAGGACACACAAGAAGAGGTCCTCCAAAATAAAGAAAAAAATAAAAAGACCAAAGACGAAAAAGAAAATAAAGAATCCAAGGAGGAGACAGAGGAATTACTCCAATTTATAAGACAAAGCGAGTATTCCATTATCGACCAGCTCAATCGCACACCTGCAAAAATCACGTTGCTATCTTTGATAATGAGCTCGGAACCGCACCGAAACGCCCTACTGAAGGTCTTGAGCGAGGCGCACGTACCTCATACCATATCCCAAGAGAAGGTCGAGAGGATCGTCAGTCACATTACGGCGAGCGATCACCTCGCCTTCACAGAGGAAGAACTCCCTCTCGAAGGGTCAAAGCACAACAAACCCTTGCATATCTCAGTCAAGTGCAAGGAATACCTCATCGCCAAAGTTCTTGTGGATAACGGGTCATCCCTGAACGTAATGCCCAAATGCACACTGGATAAGTTAACTATCCAAGGGACCCATCTGCGCCCAAATAGCACCATCGTTCGAGCTTTCGACGGATCAAAACGAGAAGTAGTGGGAGAGATTAATTTGCCAATCCAGATTGGACCCACTATCTTCGACATCGATTTCCATGTAATGGACATTACTCCAGCATACAGCTGTCTCCTCGGCAGGCCTTGGATTCATGATGCCAAGGCAGTACCTTCGACGCTCCACCAGAAAGTCAAATTCATAGTGGAGGACAAACTGGTCACGGTCCAAGCAGAGGACGATATCCCGATCGGTGGACCGTCCACCCAACCCTATGTGGATGCAGCCGAAGAGGCCCTTGAAACATCTTTTCAAGCGCTTGAAATTGCCAAGCATAGAGCGACTTCCCAAAAATACAAAAGTAGCCCGCATGATGTTGAGGCATGGCTACCATCCTCGGCCAAGGATCGGGGCAGATTCCCAAGGAATAAGGGAACCCCCAGAATTCAAAGACAATCCTCACAAGTATGGCCTAGGATATAACCCTTTCAAGGGCCGAGCGGGAAGGACAAAGGGAAGTCCCCCTCCGCACACTCAAGCAGATTTTTCGAAGTGGAGGGGTGCAAGCGTCAAGAGCCACTCTAGTCATTAGGAAATCTTTTTCTTTGTTCAAGGGATGTAAACCCCATGATTGTTAGAGACTATCCCCCGGGGCGAGCCCGACCCCCGGGCATCTTAGGGCACATATTCCCTTATTAATTAATAAGAATGATTCTTTCTATTTGCTTCTTTTCTTGCTACTTCTGACTGGACCACATGAATAACCCTGTCTAAGCAAACATAAAAAAAAGAGAAGAAGAGAATAAGAAGCGCTTCCAAATAATCAAACCTTCATCATTGCTATCATCATCGAGTTAGCTGATTAGAAGCACATAAAAATAAGACTTCACCTAAAGCCATAAAGAAAGTCACGCTTCGCCAATACTGTGAACCAAAAAAAATAAATCCACAAAAAAGAAAAAGCCCAGAGAAGCCAAAGGCCAAAGAAAAGGGCAAATTACCCGGTAGGAAACCCACTAAGGGGGCTACACAAAAGATAGGGTCGACCCGGTAGGATACCCGAACAACAATAAAGGGTAGCCTAGGCAAAAGTTAGGGTTACAAATAAAGGTCCGCTAGGATTTCTCCAAAATTTTACAAGAGAGTAAACCTAGACAAAAGTTAGGGCCAACTCACAGTATCCTAGTTCGAAAACCCGCGAAGGGCGATCTAGGAAAATCAGCTAGCTAAAAAGCAATAAGACCAAGAGAGCGCAAATACAAAAAAAACAACAAAAAGAAAAAAGGGAAAATGTTTGCTTAAACAAAGCTTAAACACTCAGGCCTAACCCTTAGCCAGCCATTCTTACAAATTCTTTGTCAATAAAAATCAACCCTCTAAAACACAAACCATTGATTTTTACCCCCTTTGCTTCTTTTCTCTTGACCCTCACGACAATATTCTAATAATTAATTTGGGAATATGGAGGCGTATAGTCAACAAGAGGATTGAAATCCCTAAAGCAAGGAAAAAGGGGACACTACATGACAAAAGTGCTCTACAAAAAGAAAAAGAAAGAAACAGACATTCTTCGGTCACAAGAAGTCCGGCTTGGTACAGCCAAAAGGCAAAACACAACAGGTCAGAAGGCTTTCAGTGCGACAAGGCACGTTGGTTAAATCCTTCTGAAATATTAACCAAAGTAGGCATTATAGGACATCAAACATGAAAACATTTGCATGCATAAAATGTTTTTGAACCAGGTCCTATTTCTTATTCAAAAAAAAAAAAAAAAAAAATCAATCAATCATCCGAAATTTGAGACCGCCGTCTGGGTTTCCCAGACCGCCGTCTCGTTTTGTTGACCAAACGAGAACGCCGTCTCGAGAAACCAGACCGTCGTCTCGACTAAGGCAAAGTCGAGACCGCCGTCTGGGTTATCGAGACCGCCGTCTCGATTTGTTGACCAAACGAGACCGCCGTCTCGACTTTGCAGACGGCGGTCTCGAACTGAAAAAAACCCTATATAAAGGGGGCGCGCGGGATGGGTCTCCTCACACTCCTCCTTGCTCCCTAAGCCCTCAAAACCTCCAAAGCTCCCATATTTTGCTACCCTAAGCCTTCCCCATTCAAGATGTTTGGCAGAAGCGCCTCCCGCAAGAGAAGGGGTACCTCTGGTGCTAGCAGCTCGGCACCACCGCCACCCTCAGATCCCTCCCAACTTCAACCACAGCACCAGGCCCGCCTGGACAACCTCAGAAATTACCAGTGGCACTCAATGCTGACATTAGACTCTGGCATCCTGGCCGAGTTCGGATGGGAAGAGGACGTCCGGGCACATATAGATAATATTGGGTGGGGCTTTCTACTACAGTCTCCCCCCACTCATGTGTACCCGCAGGCGGTACTTGAATTTCTGGCCTCGATCTCCCTCGTTGAGATCCCCTCCATGGCCTCAGGAATGCAGCCCACCAAGATGGTCAATTATTTTATGGGCGGGCAGTACCACACTACCACTTTGGAAGAGTTCAATGTCTCCATTGGATTCATCCGGCCCGAGGGGGCCCTAACCCGGGAATACCGAGAGGCCATCTACTCTCGGCCCACCCATCTCACCCCCGCCGATATGTGGCGGGACCTCACAGGGGCAACCACATTGCCCACCTTAATGAGGGGATCCGCACTACAACCGGCCCTCCGCATCTGCCATAAGCTGCTGGCAGGCACACTCCATGGGAGGAAAGAGAGCCAGGGTAAGATATCCCTCCCCGACCTCTTTGCTCTCTACCGCATGCACCGCAGGCGGCGCCGCAATCCAGGGTACTTCTTCTTGAGGGCCCCGAAGGACTTCGGGAGCGCATCCACGGGGCCATCCTCGTAGCTCCCCTCATCACCCCTCTAGCAGAGAGAATGGGGTGCCCTGGCCGGAAGAGCCGACCCGCAACCTCCAACCCGAGCCCATCAACGGGCCGATGCTCGGTCGGCATGGGAATGCCGATACGCCGAGGAGGCCGGGCCGCCCTACACCCCACCCCGGACTTTGAGCCGGACCTCCGGGGAATAGTGGCGATGCAGGATGAGCCCATATCCCCCAGCCTCCAAGAAGCAGCAGCAGAAGAAGAACAACCCCCACAAGACACGGATGACTTCGCCGGCATGCACCAACATATGGACTATTTGAGCCAGCAATTCAGCCGGATAGCAAGTGTGGCGAGAAGAGCAGCACCCAGTGGCAAGCAAACCCGGGATGCTCGCATGCGTGCCCTTCAAGAAGGCCAAAATGAGATCCGCCAAGAGCAGCAGAGGATGCGGCAGGAGTGGATCGGTGCACCAGGAGGATTACAATGACGAAATCCAGGAACAGACCGACTTCCGTTACAACATGTACAAATATTTCCCCCACCGCCCCCCTTCTGATGATGATGATGACTCTTAGGGATTGTACGGGTTAAAATAAGAGTTGCTGTAATGAAATTTTCTATGAATAAAATTTTATTTCCCGCATTCTTTGCCTTCTTCTGCAAAAGCCAGCGTAACAAAAGAAGCTTAAAAAGAAAAAAAGGCACACGCTCAAGAAAAAGCCAAAATCCAAAATCGCGAGAAAAAAGAAATAAAACCGCGAGAAAAAGGCAGGATAAAAATCAAGACTGCCTCAACCAATGAAAACCGACTACCAAGCAGAAGTCAAACACAAAGAGAAGACCCGACCAGCAAGAGTCGGATAACCACCAACTAAAAATCAAAAAGTCAAAAATCCCCAGCAACCAACAAAGCTGGATGAACAAAGACAACAAGCTTCCCGGCACAACACCGGATAAACACATCTACCAACACAGAAGTCACCTCTCCAGAGAGCCGGCGCATGGGCCACCTGAACTGTAAGCCGCCATTACCACCCCGATGGGGGTTCATACCCATCCTGGCCCCACACAACGGACCGTACCACCCCGATGGGGGGTTCATACCCATCCGGCCCCACACAACGGACCGTACCACCCCGATGGGGGTTCATACCCATCCGGTCCCACACAACGGACCGTACCACCCCGATGGGGGTTCATACCCATCCGAGTCCCACACAACGGACCGCAACTACCACCCCGATGGGGGTTCATACCCATCCCGGCCCCACACAACGACCGTACCAGCCCGATGGGGGTTCATACCCATCCAGTCCCACACAACTGACCGCAACTACCGACTCGATGGGGGTTTATACTCATCAACCGAAGGATCGGCTACGTCGTGAGTAGTATCCGGAGGTTCTACCACGTGTCAACCAAAGGGATCGGCTACATCGGAGTAGTATTCCGGAGGTGCACAAACACAACATCTCCCCGCAGGATCATCCGCCACAAGATCGGCTATCCGAAGGGTAGCCTGGCAAGAGGGTCAACTCCTTTACCTTCCCGTCTACCTGTCCGGCACAACAAAGCCAACGACGACTAGTCGTAAAGGGGGGCAACAGTAGACCCCAAATCTTGCCCGCCTCCAAATAAAGTCGAAAGCTTCCTATTTGAAGACAGGCGAGTTTAACAAGCCACTAGGAGAGACTATTAGGCTCCCGTACCAAGATAGGAAGGTTTTTTGGCCCAAAAATAAAGTTTCTCGCCTTGAAGGGACGAGACCGCCGTTTGGGAATACCGGACCGCCGTCTCATTTCAGCCGCCAGACGAGACCGCCGTCTCGATTTTCCGGACGGCGGTCTCGACACTCGCAAAAATGAGATCGGCGGTCCGGGTTTTCCAGACGGCGGCCTCGATTCTCGCCAAGTCGAGACGGCGGTCTGGATTTTCCGGACGGCGGTCTCGACCCCGTGACACGAACGAGACGGCGGTCTCGAATTCCGAGACGGCGGCCTCGACCCCGTCGACGAGAACGGCGGTATGGACCCCGACAGCGCGAAAACTATAAATAGGGGCTTCCCCCCTCATTTCCACACAGTAAAAACCAAGAGCTCTCCCTTCTCTCTAGATTTTCTCTCTCTAAGAATCCCTCCGAGGCATTTCCGGAGTTTCGAGCGTCTTTAGGCATAGACCGAGCGTTCTAAATCTTCTTAAGAATCCCTCCGAGGCATTTCCGGAGTTTCTGAGAGTGTAGAGTGAAGGGTTGCCAAAACGCACCCTCTTTTTGAATATAAAAGCTTGCTTTGGAGGTGCATATCCTCATTCTCTATTCTTTAAAATTACTGCTATTTAAATTATGCAATAGAAGCTAGGGCAATGTAGTCGCATATTTAAATACCGCATAATAAAAGGGTAAAAGCGCGATTTTTCAATTTTAATTATTCACAAATAAAGTCGGCCTGTCATAGGGAACCCGAAAGGGGCGTCGCAAAGGGACTAATACTCCCTTTGCACGTAACTAACTCCCTTACCCAACTCTGGTTCTAATGACCAAAGTTGGTTTTCGAAAACCAACTCCTTTTAAAACCCCTTTTCCGATGTTTATGGTAAAAATATCGGTGGCGACTCCATAGAACCCAAAATAAATAAGTCCTTGGGTTAGCCCGGTTGTCGGACAACTCAAGGACACTTTTCGAAAACCTCGTCTCCAGATTAGCCCGGTTATCGGACAGCCTGAAGACGTTGTAACCACCAATAAAAAAAAACGCGAAAACAAGAAGAGTCGAAAAAACCATCACGTTGCTCCGACCGCGCCCCCGCTTTCGGGGAGGCGGCGACAGCGGGTGAATGAGTTAACCCTCTTACCCGGTCGTCCTCCGGATGCTCCTCTCGACGTGGTAGCTGACCCTTGGGATGATACTTTGTGAAGCTTTAGGATGCTCCCTTGACACGACAGCTGACCCTTTAGCTTTAACGACTAGAGAACCTCGGGATGCTCCTTTGATGCGGTAGCTGACCCCTTGGTCTAGGTTTTGATGCCTCAGGTTGCTCCTTTGACGCTATAGCTGACCCTTTGGCTGATGAAGATGTTCCTTCGGGATGCTCCTTTGAAGCGGTAGTTGACCCCTCGGGTGGTACGTGTGAAGCTTCAGGATGCTCCTTTGATACAGTAGCTGACCCCTTAGCTTTAATGAATAGAGAACCTCAGGATGCTCCTTTGATGTGGTAGATGACCCCTTGCTCTCGGTTTGATGCCTTAGGATGCTCCTTTGAAGTGGTAGTTGACCCTTTGGCTGATATGTTGAACTCTATCTTCTAGATACCCCTTTGCTTATGGTGGCTGATCCTTTTGATAGAGAAAAAGGTGGCGGCTTACTACTCTAGCTCATGCGCCGACCTTTTGGGGAGTAGTTATATTTGTGGCTTTTCTGATAGTCATCCAACTTGTTGATTGCTAGGGATTTCTGATGAATGCCTCTTAGGCAAGGATCCACTAGCGGATTCGTTTATGGTGCCTTTGAGTAGGTGGATATTCCCTTTGGGGGGTGTTGGCTTTTGTTTGCCAGTTTTGCCTATTGTAGACCTCAAATCTTGCCCGGCCTCAGAATAAAGTCAAAAAGCATCCTATTTGAAGACGACCGAAGCCTAACAAGCCATTAGGAGAGACTATTAGGCCCCCGTACTAAGATATGAAGGTTTTTTGGCCCGAAAATAAAGTTTCTCGCCCTGAAGGGACGAGACCGCCGTCTGGGAATACCAGACCGCCGTCTCGTTTCAACGCCAGGATGAGACCGCCGTCTCGATTTTCCAGACGGCGGTCTCATCACCCGCAAATTTGAGATGGCGGTCTGGATTTTCCAGACGGCGGTCTCGACCCGCTGCCAAGTCGAGACGGCGGTCCGGACTTTCCGAGACGGCGGTCTCGACCTCTGTCAGCGGAGACGGCGGTCTCGACCTGTCGAGCGCGAAAAACTATAAATAGGGGCGTCATTTCTCCCTTTTCACACACCCAGCAGCAAGAGCTCTCCCTTCTCTCTAGAATTTCTCTCTCTAAGAATCCCTCCGAGGCATTTTCGGAGTTTCTGAGCGTCTCTAGGCATACACAGAGTGTTCTAAATCTTCTTTACAATCCCTCCGAGGCATTTCCGGAGTTTCTGAGAGTTGTAGAGTGAAGGGCTGCCGAAACGCATCCTCTCTTTTTAATATATAAAGCTTGCTTTGGAGGTGCATATTCTCCCTCTCTATTTATTTTACTGCCATTTAAATTACGCAATAGAAGCTAGGGCCATGTAGTCATAAATTTAAATACCGCATAAATAAAGGGGTAAAAGCGCTATTTTCCAGTTTAATTATTTATTCAAATTAGCCAGCCTATCATAGGGAACCCGAAAGGGGCGTCGTAAAGGAACTAACACTTCCTTTACACGTAACTAACTCCCTTACCCAACTCTGGTTCTAATGACCAAAGTTGGTTTTCAAAAACCAATGCCTTTTTAAACCCCTTTTCTGATGTTTATGGTAAAAATATCGGTGGCGACTCCATAGAACCCAACTAAATAAATCCCTGAGTTAGCCCGGTTATCGGACAACTCAGGGATACTTTTGAAAACCTCGCCCCTAGGTTAGCCCGGTTATCGGACAACCTAAAGGCGTTGTAACCACCAATAAAAAACGCAAAAATCAAAAAGGGTCAAAAAAAAACCATCGCGTCGCTCCGACCGCCTCGTTTTGACGGCGGCGACAGATGGCGACTCCGCTGGGGAAGCCTAGAGAGTTGATCCCATTTAGTGATGGGCTGGCTTAAAAATAATTAAACCAAGAAAATAGCGCTTTTACCCTACCTTGTATTATAACATGCTTTATTGTTTGGCTTTCAAATAACTGTTGCTTGTTTATACTTGCGCAATTGATTGAAATATAAATTGCACACAAAACCCTTGCACACTACAGTTCCCTCTATACCCGGGGGCAAGTGAGATAACCATAGGGAGTGGGTGGCAGGTACGGTTCGCTGCAGTTAGGGCCTTGTGCCCACTAGTGTGATCGGAAACCACCACTCAAGGTGATAACCTTCCTCTTTTGGCAACAAGACTGACTCTGGCCTTAGTGCTGAGCATGGTTGGACGGCTGGAGAGTGGGGACCCTATAATGGGGGCACCTTGGGGGCCTTAGCCTGGTGAGAACAGTTAGAACCTACCCTAACCAATGCACCTTTCTGCAGGAAAACCCTACCTCGTGATAAAAACGAAGTCTGGCCGGTTCGGGGATGATCGAATTGTGTGTGCATATGATTGTTGCATTTGTATGTTGCATAGCATAAACAAACAACAGAATAAAATCACCAAAAAATATATTTTACAAATAAACACCCTTATCTCGGACAGTCTGCCTTTTAGCTAGCCTGGTTTCAGGTTCTTTGCAAGCTAAGTAGCCACGCAGTTCCGACAGAAGAGATAAGGGACGATAAATATTCTTTCACATAAAGCCATATTTTATCTTGGATAGTCTGCCTTTTAGCTAGCCTGGTTTCAGGTTCTTTGTAAGCTAAGTAGCCACGCAGTTCCGACAGAAGAGATAAAAGGCTATAAAATAAAAAAAAATAATAAAATAATCCATTTTTTTCAAAACTCACAAATAAGACCTGGTCCAAAAATATTGCATTCATAAAACATTCATATAGATAGTTTATTCTTCCAAAAAAAAAAAAATACATGCAAATACCATACATCATGTAGAAAAAAAAAATGATAAAATAGCAAAATAAACACTCACATTCATTCAATAAACATCATCTTCATCAAATCATACATTTTGGTTTTAGAAAATGGAGGGGACAAGTAGACAAGTGGGGAAGGTGGACATTCTCCGAAGCCATACTGAGAAGCTAGAGCGGCTTAGTGCAACGATGCCACCGGAGGTCCGCGCTGATTTTGAAAAGTCCTATGGACGGATTCTGGACCTCCTAAAAATTAGTATTGATCAGGTCTTCCTCAGGGTACTGATCCACTTTTGGAACTCCAGTCTGCGGTGCTTCGAATTTCCGCAGTTCAACATGGTGCCCACTTTAGAGGAGTATGAAACAATGTTGAAATGGCCCAAGTCAGCAAGGGTCCATATCCGCCATGAGGCGTATACTCCTGCAGCACCAGTCGCTGCCCTTATCCATCTACCGTACCAACAAAGTACCCTGATAGGAAGAGGGAACACCCAGGGATGGAGAGTATCGATGTTAGAAGACCACCTGTCCTACCTGGCTGAAAGGGCAGAGTGGGTTGCCTTCAACAAGACCCTGGCATTATTAATCTTCGGAACGATCCTGTTACCCTTCCATCTCGACACGATCGATCAAGCCATCATGGACGCTTTCTTCGCTTGGGACGTGAACTCGAAGAGTCCCACGCCCGCTATTCTTGCCGACACCTTGCTATCGGTGGATTTACGCCATCAAAAGCAAGGGAGAACACTCCGCTGCTGCTCTTCGTTACTTTATGTGTGGAGCATCACGCACCTTTACGCCTCTAGTCACATGGGGATATTTCCCGACCCCTTGAGAAGCTTCTCCAAAATCCCCCTCCAACGACGCCTGACTATAGAATGGAGGGATGAGTTAGAACAAAAGGACGCCAACAGCATATCTTGGGTCTGCCCTTGGTTCCGACCCGGCCCAGTTCTCATCAGATGTGGGAGCTACCCGAATATACCCTTGATAGGACTCAGGGGTTGCATAGCCTACTCACCTAGAGTAGCTATGAGGCAACTCATGAGGACTCAAACTACTATCTCCCGAGGGGAACTCGGAGGGCTGTGCTTCTTTGGAGACCCGTGCACAATCGCCAACTCACTGACCGTGAGGAAAGCATGGGAGAAGCCAGTCTACATGGGAGACAGAGAGCTAGGAAAAGCTCGGGTGACTGTCACCAGTGACTATGAGGCATGGAGAAGAAGAAGAGAGATGGCTCGACCATCCACCACACCCGCGCCAATTGCCAACAACGAAGAGCTGCAGGCACAAGTCAATGCCTTGACTCAGAGGGTAGAGATAATGGGAGCCCAGATACGGGCCCTTGAGGAAAAGGAACAAGCCTCTATCCTCACGATTGACGGTCTACAGAGGCAAGGCAAGAAAAAGGATCATGAAATAGAACGCCTCAAGGACCAATGTGCTGACGCTAACGAACAAGCTATCCGAGCATCCAAAACTGCCAGAACCAGCTCGGATAGCCAACTGCAGGAAATAACTGCCAGGTCAGCACACCTTGAGGCGGAATCAGCTCAGCAGGCTCAAACAATCAAGGAGTTGTCAGAAGAACTCCTCCAGGCTCGGCTAGATCTCCACCAAGAGCGAGAGAACAACAGAAAACTCAGCCGAGGTCTCTATGAGCTACGCATTAAAGAGAAAAGCGGTCTAGCTCAATATGACCAAGTGCTACAAGAAAAGGACCGAGCTGTTGCAAGGCTCAATGAACTACAAGCCTTGGTCATACATCAAGAGGCAAAGATCAAAGAGGCTCAACAATACAACGAAGAAATGAGCCAAGCGATCCACAAGCAAAGCGAAGCGCTCGCTCACCACGTCCGGGAAGCCGAGGGAGAATTACAAAGAAAACAAGACCCGCCTGTGGGTTTCTTTAGGCTTTTTCGTTTTTGCCAGAAGACGCTTCGTAGTATGGAATAAGAGAATGTACACCTTCCAATGGATTAATGAAATATTTTTCTTTATTCAACAGTTGTCTACTTGCATACATGAACATACATTTGCATATTTAATTTCCCCTCCTTCACACTTAATAAATAAAATAATAAAAAAGGAAGGACTAACTAACACGTCTTCCAACTCAGAAGAATGGAGAGAAAGCCACTCCTAATAAAGCTCACCCCAACGGTCGAATCACCGCAAGAAGGAAATAAACCTCGGCCGTTGGTTCTCAAGAATAAAGAAGAGGGGGCGAGGACGCCAGTGCGACTATTTATGCCACGTCCTTTCCCCTACGAGTCAAATAAAGTTGTACCGTGGAGATATGGGGAATCTTCACCAATAAAAGAAGAAATAACAAACATAGCCGGCATTGGGGGCACAACTAGAAGTGGAAGAATCTACTCCCCCAAGGACACACAAGAAAATGTCCTTCAAAATAAAGGAAAAAATAAAAAGACCGAAGAAGAAACAGAAAATAAAGAATCCAAGGAGGAGACAGAGGAATTACTCCAGTTTATAAGGCAAAGCGAGTATTCCATTATAGACCAGCTCAATCGCACGCCCGCAAAGATCACATTGCTATCTTTGATAATGAGCTCGGAACCGCACCGGAACGCCCTGCTGAAGGTCTTAAGCGAGGCGCATGTACCCCATACAATATCCCAAGAAAAGGTCGAGAGGATCGTCGGTCACATTACAGCAAGCGATCACCTCACCTTCACAGAGGAAGAGCTCCCTCTCGAAGGGTCAAAGCACAACAAGCCCTTGCACATCTCAGTCAAGTGCAAGGAATACCTCATTGCCAAAGTTCTTGTGGATAACGGGTCGTCCCTGAACGTGATGCCCAAGTGCACACTGGAAAAGTTGACTATCCAAGGAACCCGTCTGCGCCCAAGCAGCACCATCGTTCGAGCCTTCGACGGATCAAAACGAGAAGTAGTCGGAGAGATCAATTTGCCAATTCAAGTAGGACCCACTACCTTCAACGTCGATTTCCACGTAATGGACATTACTCCAGCATACAGTTGTCTCCTCGGCAGGCCTTGGATTCACGATGCTAAGGCAATACCTTCAACGCTCCACCAAAAAGTCAAATTCGTAGTGGATGACAAACTAATCACGGTTCAAGCAGAAGACGATATCCTGATCAGTGGACCGTCCACCCAACCTTATGTGGATGCGGCTGAAGAGGCTCTTGAAACATCTTTTCAAGCGCTTGAAATTGCCAGTATAGAGCGACTTCCCAGAAATACAAAGGTAGCCCGCATGATGTTGAAGCATGGCTACCATCCTGGCCAAGGACTGGGGGCAGATTCCCAAGGAATGAGGGAACCCCCAGAATTCAAAGACAATCCCCACAAGTATGGCCTAGGATATAACCCTTTCAAGGGTCGAGCGGGAAAAGCAAAAGGGAAGTCCCCCCTCCGCACACTCAAGCAGATTTTCCGAAGTGGAGGGGTGCAAGCGTCAAGAGCCACTCTAGTCATTAGGAAATCTTTTTCTTTGTTTAAGGGATGTAAACCCCATGATTGTTAGAGATTATCCCCTGGGGCGAGCCCGACCCTCGGGCATTTCAGGGCACATATTCCCTTATTAATTAATAAAGAATGATCCCTTATCTTCATATAGGAAGTCTTCTTGGCCTTTATTGAGATGCCGGGCAAGCTTTATCTTGTTATAGGAAGTCTCCTTAGCCTTTATTGAGAGGCCGGGCAAAATTAGGGGTCTACAGCTGACTAATTGTTGGCCTAATATGTTGACAAAGTTAGTTGGTAGGGGAAGGAGTTAACCCTTTTTGCCCGGTTATCCTTCAGATGCTCCTTCGCTTGAAGTTTGTTGATCCTTCGGATGATAAATATTTTTGATAGGTACCAACCCCTATCTGGTTTGAGCCTTCTTTTATAAGGCTCTGGTGAGTACTTACCCTCACCAGGTATGAGTCTGCATTTCACTAGACTCTTGTGGGTACCTACCCCCACTAGGTATGAATATGCTTTTTGATGAGTACCTACCCTCATATGGTGCGAACCCTATTTCACAAGGCTCTTGTGGGTACCTACCCCCACCCGGTCTTAACCTTGTTCTGCAAGGCTCTGGCGAGTACCTACCCTCACCTGGTATGAACCCCGTTTTGCAAGGTTCTTTGTGGGTACTTACTTCCGAGGTGCTCAACAACTGAACTATCCTCTAATAAAAGTAAGGTTTTCGCAACCCGTTTTTTGTAATGCTCTGGTGAGTATTTTACTCTACCTGATGCGAATCTGCATTTTTTGCTAGATTCTGATGAGTACCTACCCTCATCCGGTACAAACCATATTTTATAAGGCTCTGATGGGTACCTACCCCCACCTGGTACGAATCTGCATTTTTTGATAGATTCTGATGAGTACCTACCCTCATCCAGTACAAACCTTATTTTCTAAGGCTCTGGTGGGTACCTACCCCCACCTGGTACAAATCTGCATTTTGCTAGATTCTGATGAGTACCTACCCTCATCCGGTACAAACCTTATTTTATAAGGCTCTGGTGGGACTCGCATTTTTATTTTAAAATATGTTCATTGCTTCTGAGGTGCTTAACAACTGAACTATCCTCTAATAAAAGCAAGGTTTTTGAAAAGGGGTTCTTATGGAGTCGCCACCAATGTTTTGACCGTAAACATTATAAAAGGGTAAAAAGGCGTTGATTTTAATAAAAACCAAACTTGGCCATTATAACCAGAGTTAGGTAAGGGAGTTAGTTACGTGTGGGGAAGGTGTTAGCACCCCACAACGCCCCTTTCGGGTTCCCTATGACGGATTCATTCATTAAGTAAAGATTATGAGAAATTACACTATTACCCTATTTTATTACATAATATTAAAATTGACTATCTACATGATTTTATTTTATATTGCATACATAAAGCAATAAATAAAGCAATAAAAGAGAAGAGAAGTGAAAAGAACCTCTGTAGCAAGCTTTGTATTACAAATCTTGAATCGTGAGGATGCGTTTTGGAAATCCCCCGCTCTACAAAGACTTTCCTCCCCGAATAGAATATCGACTCTACTAAATTTTAAAGAAGAATCGAATGCTGGAATACAATTCCTTAACCGATTGCTACCTTTTTAAGGCAATCAGAGAGTTCATTCGAAGTAGGGAGAGAAGACAAGTGTTTGGAGTTGTCTAAAGTGTGAAAAAGTGGCAAATGAGCCTCCTATTTATAGTTTTCGCAGCCTGGCAGCTTGGGACGGCTGTCTGGAGCTTGGAAATCAGGGAAGGGCGTATGGGGAAGTCGGGACGGCCGTCTGGGATTTGGGACTGCCGTCCCAAGCACCAAAACTAGTTGGGACGGCCGTCTGAAACTTGGGACAGCCGTCTGGACATGTGGGACAGCCGTCCCAACTTCTGGGACGACCATCGCAACTATTTTTGCCAGATTTTGTGTTCTGGGACCCCCGGGAAGCTTTCCTTTCTTTATTCGGACGTCGATTGATGTCGATAGACGTCCATTGAAGCTTTTATCTTCATATAGGAAGTCTTCTTGGCCTTTATTGAGATGTCAGGCGAGCTTTATCTTGTTATAGGAAGTCTCCTTAGCCTTTATTGAGAGGTCGGGCAAAATTAGGGGTCTACAGCTGCCCCCCCCTTCACCTGCCTAACTAATTGTTGGCCTAATATGCCGACAAAGTTAGTTGGTAGGGGAAGGAGTTAACCCTTTTTGCCTGGTTATCCTTCAGATGCTCCTTCGCTTGAAGTTTGCTGATCCTCCGGATGATAAATATTTTTGATAGGTACCAATCCCTGTCTGGTTTGAGCCTTACTTTATAAGGCTCTGGTGAGTACTTACCCTCACCAGGTATGAGTCTGCATTTCACTAGACTCTTGTGGGTACCTATCCCCACTAGGTATGAATCTGCTCTTTGCTAGATTCTGAACCATATTCCATAAGGTTCTTGTGGGTACCTACCCCCACTTGGTATGAACCTTGTCCTGCAAGGCTTTGGTGAGTACCTACCTTCACCTGGTATGAGTTCGCATTTTGCTAAACTCTTGTGGGTACGTACTTCCGAGGTGCTCAACACTTGAACTATCCTCTAATAGAAACAAGGTATTCGCAACCCGTTTTTTGTAATGCTCTGGTGAGTAGTATACTCTACCTGATGCATTTTGCTAAGTTTTAATGAGTACCTACCCTCATCCGGTACAAACCTTATTTTATAAGGCTCTGGTGGGTACCTACCCCCACCTGGTATGAATTTGCATTTTTGCTAGATTCTGATGAGTACCTACCCTCATCCGGTACACGCCTTATTTTATAAGGCTCTAGTGGGTACCTACCCCCACCTGGTACGAATCTGCATTTTTGCTAGATTCTGATGAGTACCTACTCTCATCCGGTACAAATCTTATTTTACAAGGCCTTGGTGGGTATCTACCCCCACCTGGTACGAATCTGCATTTTTGCTAGATTCTGATGAGTACCTACCCTCATCCGGTACAAACCTTATTTTATAAGGCTCTGGTGGGTACCTACCCCCACCTGGTACGAATCTTCATTTTTGCTAGATTCTGATGAGTACCTACCCTCATCTGGTACAGACCTTATTTTATAAGGCTCGGGTGGGTACCTACCCCGACCTGGTACGAATTTGCATTTTTGCTAGACTCTGATGAGCACCTACCCTCATCCGGTACAAACCTTATTTTATAAGGCTTTTGCTGGTACGAACCCTATTCTATAGGGCTCTGGTGAGTACCTACCCTCACCCCGTACGAACCTTATTCTATAAGGCTCTTGGTGAGTACCTACCCTCACCCGGTACGAACCCTATTCTATAAGGCTCTGGTGAGTACCTACCCTCACCCGGTACGAACCCTATTCTATAAGGCTCTTGTGGGTACCTACCCCCACTTGGTACGAACCCTATTCTATAAGGCTCTGGTGAGTACCTACCCCCACCTGGTACGAACCCTATTCTATAAGGCTCTTGTGGGTACCTACCCCCACCTGGTACGAACCTTATTCTATAAGGCTCTGGTGAGTACCTACCCCCACCTAGTACGAACCTTATTCTATAAGGCTCTTGGGGGTACCTACCCCCACCTGGTACGAACCTTATTCTATAAGGCTCTTTTGGGTACCTACCCCCACCTGGTACGAACCCTATTCTATAAGGCTCTTGTGGGTACCTACGCCCACCTGGTACGAACCCTATTCTATAAGGCTCTGATGAGTACCTACCCCCACCTGGTACGAACCCTATTCTTTAAGGATCTTGTGGGTACCTACCCCACCTGGTACGAACCCTATTCTATAAGGCTCTTGTGGCTACCTACCCCCACCTAGTATGAACCCTATTCTATAAGGCTCTTGTGGGTACCTACCCCCACCTGGTATGAACCCTATTCTATAAGGCTCTGGTGAGTACCTACCCCCACCTGGTACGAACCCTATTCTATAAGGCTCTTGTGGGTACCTACCCCCACCTGGTACGAATCCTATTCTATAAGGCTCTTGTGGGTACCTACCCCCACCTGGTACGAACCTTATTCTATAAGGCTCTGATGAGTACCTACCCCTACCTGGTACGAACCCTATTCTATAAGGCTCTTGTGGGTACCTACCCCCACCTGGTACGAACTCTATTCTATAAGGCTCTTGTGGGTACCTACCCCCACCTGGTACGAACCCTATTCTATAAGGCTCTGATGAGTACCTACCCCCACCTGGTACGAACCCTATTCTTTAAGGCTCTTGTCGGTACCTACCCCCACCTGGTACGAACCCTATTCTATAAGGCTCTTGTGGGTACCTACCCCCACCTGGTATGAACCCTATTCTATAAGGCTCTTGTGATGCTCTTTTTCAGCATTCAGTCTTTTGATTGATGAGTACAGACCCTCATCTGGTTTTTGGAGATGTGTTGGCGGCTTATTGTCTCTGATCATGCGCCTATTCTGTGGGGAGTGATTGATCTTTCTTTTTGACTTTTTTGTTTCAGTCATCCAGTTTTACCGGGGATTCTTTGTTTTTTTGGCTTTTTCATTTAGCCATTCGGTCTTGCCGGGGATTCTTCGCTTTTGGCTTTTCTTTTTAGCTATCCGGTCTTGACGAGGATTCTTTGTTTTTGGCTTTTCTTTTTAGCCATCCGGTCTTGCCGGGGATTCTTGTTTTGGCTTTTTTTTGTTAGCCATCTGGTCTTGTCGAGGATTCTTGTTTTGGCTTTTTTGTTTAGCCATCCGATCTTTGCCGAAGTTTATTGATGATTGCCTCTCAATTTAGTCAGGAATCCTTTGAGGATTGGTTGATTTCTATTGATTGTGCCTTTTAACTAGGCGGATGCTTCAATAGTGGTGAAGACTTTATGCTTTGGGCTTGTATTGCCTCTTGTATAGGTTGATTTCCCGTTTCTTGGGGATATTGGCTCTTTGTTTGCCTTTGAGTAGGCAGAGACTTTCTTGGGAGTGAAGGCTTTTCATTTCACTGGGGATATTCATATTGAGTGTTATAGGTGATTAACTCCCTAAGGATATGAATTTGTAGTTTTCCTCTGTCGTAGGCTTACTGGTGATAGTTTTTCTTTTTGGTGATCCACCAGGGATTTGATTGTTTCCCGGAGATCTATTTTGAATTGCCCCCTAGGGAGGAATGGAGTTTTTGACTCCTTGTTGGATGTTGTTGCTTTGAGCTGGCTTTACCTATGCTCTTATTCCTGCTGGGGAATGGGTTTTTATCTTTTCCTCGCGATTTTGTATTTTTTTTTCGTGATTTTGCAAATTTGGCTTTCTTAAATGTGTGCGCCTTTTTTATTTCTTTTATGCACGCAGGCTTTTTATTATCTGCTAGGGATGAAAAGATTTTCTTTTTTCTCTTTTCTTTTTTGCGATCCCAGGGAGTTTATTGGCTTCCTGGGGATCCAATCTTTGATTTGATATTTTATGATGGAGTCTTGAGCTCCTGACTTTTGTGAAGCTCTTTATTGAGCGGGATGAAGAGATTTTCTTCTTTTTCTCTTTTTTTGAAGATTCACCAAGGAGTTTGTCGGTTTCCTGGGGATCCACCTTTGATTTGATTTTTATGACGGAGTTTTGGCTCCTGGCTTTGTGAAGCTCCTGAAGGATGGGAATTTTCTCATTTTTCCCGTTTTGTAGACCTTTCTGATATGCTCTACTTGGAGATAAAAAGTTTTTCTTTTCTTTCTGTTGCCCCCTGGTGATATGGAGGATTTGACTCCGTATTTTCTTTGATGGACTCTTGAGTAGTCCTTATTCTCCTTTAGGGAATGAGGCGGATATTCTGGATGAGTGTACTTGATGACTCATGTGGTGATGCTGCTGAGTCGTGAGGTAATCTTTTTGTTTTGCCTCTGGTAGTAGGCAAGGATCCTCTTGGGGATGATCAAGCCTTTCCGTTGGCTTTTTCATGTTGATGACTTCCTTTTTCTTGAATGGAAGGGTGTTGATTGAAGCTTCAAATGACTCTTTTTTGGCGATTCATGTGGTGGTGCTGAGTCATGAAGTAATTTTTGTTTTGCCTTTGGAGTAGGCAAGGATCCATTTCGGGATCATCGGCTTTTCCGTTGGCCCTTTTTCTGGTTAGAGCTAGTTTCCCTGAAGCTCTTTATTCTGCTAAAATAGTTTTGATTTCGCCTTTTTCTTTCGTGATTTTGATTTTTATCGTGAGTTATTTGAAATCTGGCTTTTTAATATATCACGTGTGCCTTTTATTTTTTATTTTTTGTACACGTGGGCTTTTTGAAATGTAAACAGAAATAACAACTTTTATTTATTACTTCTCTTTTTTCTTGGTGATACATTCAAGCATTTTTAAACTACTAGAAAATATCTAAAGACATCCTAATCATCTACTTCTGGGCTGGAATGGGAGGATGGTGCTGGCGAAGGGATGCGGCGGAGTATGCGGCGTTGGAACCTTGCCTGAGTCTGGACCAAATTTTCTATTTGACGATCGGTCCTATCTTGCCTCATGGTCAGCTGACTGAACTGCTATCGCATGAACTGGAACTGCCCTTCCATGTAGGCGTGCTCATCATCTATACGTCGGTGTAAGCCGGCGAAGTCTGGATCGTATGATTGCTGCTGGGATTCCGAAGTCGCAGGGATGTCCTGTGGTGTGTCGAAATCACGCATATCTAGTGAAATCGAGATTATGGGGTTTAAAATAAACCCTGATCCTTGTCGACTAAGGATGTTCATGTGGACCAGTGTTCCTCCGTTAATCGGCTCTGGTTGGAGGCTAGCTGCGAGGTCTTCTCCGTCAGTGCATCCCCAATATTCAGCTAAAGGGGTGAGAAAGGGAGCCACCATGATGGCTCCTGCTGAGCCGCGAGTTCCGTAATCCTTTATGGCTTTCAGGAAGGCATATCCTGGGTTGCATCGATGCCCTTGATGCATACAATAGACAATGAAAAGGTCAGCCAGTGTTACCTTCCCTTGGCTTTCCTTCCGGCTATGTATGGTCCTGGCTAGTAGTTTATGGCATATGCAGAGTGGCGGAGAAAAAGCTGCACCTTTCAGATGTGACGGCAAGTTATGTGCTCTGGTGATTTCTTTCCACATGTTGGTGGTAGTGAGAGCAGCGGGTTTCTCGAGATATGCAGATCTATATTCTGGTGTCCTCGTGTCTGCTCGTTGGCAAAAGCCCATTATGACATTAAAGTCATCCAGAAAAGTAGTCAGGTATGCCCCGTCCATCCAATAGGAGACGGCTTGAGTAGGTGGCACTCCAGGAGTCGTGGATGGCATTTCCACCAGATTGACAGAGGCAAGGAATTCCAGCGTAGCAGTACGGTGGATTCGAGTAGGTGGCTCACAAAGCAGAAAATCCCATCCTATGTTGTGGATGAACCTTCTAACATCTTGATCCCAGCCAAATGTAGCTAGGATTTCAAAATCCAGCCGCAGCATGGGATGCCAGGAAAATTGTTGGATATTTGCCATCCTTTGTTGATGTGGTTCTGCCAACAAAGTGTTGGTGACAGGAGTTCCTCTAGCAGAGGTTCTGGTGCGTTTTCTCCTGGATGAAGCCTCTCCATGTTCCATTGTATGCCTTACTCACTTAAGGATGCTAAAAGTGTGTTGAAAGGGAGGAGAAGCAAGATGGAATGCTTGGAATGGTGTACCAAAGCAAGGATCCACGCCTAACATATATAGGAGGAGCCAGGAGTGGTGGGATGGCCGTCTGGGTTGGGACGGCCGTCTCACTTGAAAATTTTCCTTTGGGGCAGCCAACTGGGGAGTGGGACGGCCGTCTCACTTGAAAATTTGGCCCTGAGACGGGCGTCTCAAACTTGGGACGGGCGTCCCATTTGAAATTGGCTGTTTGGGACGACCGTCTCACCCTTGGGACGACTGTCTCAAGCTTTTCGAGTTGGTTTTCATGTTTTTTGATGAGAAGGAAGATAGGACTTCTTTCATTGATGTTTTAATGCATGTAATGTTTCATGATATGCATCCTATGATCTATTTCAGTTAATATTTCGAAAGTTTTAACTGACGTGCTTTGACTTCGGGCGCATTCTTGGTGTTGTACCTTTCTGTCATCATGTTTCTTGATTAAAAAGCTTGGTTGTACCTGATTTGCCATCTCGGAATTTTCTTGCTATAGCCGGAGAGCAATCTTTTGTTCGTAGGGAAACTGCCATATCAATGCTCCCCTTCCTTTCCTTAGGGATTTCAACCTTCCTATTGATCACTATATCTCCACATTCCCCTTTATTACTTGAATGCATTATAGTGAAATGGTCAAGAGAAGAGAAAGAAAAGGATTTACAACAAGGGCTTGTGTTTTAGAGGGATATTTTTTGTAATAGAGGTTTCTGTAAGAATGGCTAGCCAAGGTTGGTCTGTGTTTAGGCTAGTTTAGGCAAACGTTTCGTTCTTATGATGTGGCGTCTTTATTTTACTGATTTGTGGCGCCTTTTTGTGATTGATTAACTTTCCTGGGGCGCCCTTTCAGGTTTTCAGCCTAAGATGTTATGCTTATGTCCTAACTTTTGTCTAGGTTTCCCTTTTTGTATTTATTTTTAAGGAATACCTAGCGGACTTTTTGTAACCCTAACTTTTGCCCAGGTTACCCTTTATTATTGTTCGGGTCTCCTGCCGGGTTTACCCTAACTTTTGTGCAGCCCCCTTTTGTGGGTTTCCTACTGGGTATTTTGCCCTTTTATTTTCTTGTCTTGGCCTTTGGCCTTGACGGGCTCTCCTTTTTTGTATATATATATATTTTTTTTTGCATAACATTGTCGAAACTTGATTCTATCGAGATAAATTTTATCCATGTTTCTGGTTAATCAATCATATTTGACTTTGCTTTATGACGCTTTGATTGTTCTGACGCATTTGGAACAAAACGTCTATCTAAACCTTGTTTATTAAAAATGGGGTATAGATATATTTAGCAAGAAAAGAAGCAGATAGTAAGAATAACATTCTTTTGTAATTTTGGGGAAATGTGTGCCCTAGAAATGCTCGGGGGTCGGGCATACCTCGAGGAGTGATCTCTAATAGTCACTAGGTTTACATCCCTTAGAATTGGAAGAAGGACACCTAATGACTAACGCTACCCTTTGCGCTAATACCCCTCCTTTTCGGAATATCGTCTTTGATGGGTAAGACTTCCCTGTTTTTCGTATGGTTTGACTTTTTGTAGGGTCGTACCCTAAACCATACTTTAAAGGATTATCTTTGAAATCCGGTGGCTCTTTTATTCCTTGAGCATTCTTTCTGAGCCCCTGTCCTGGGCGATATCCATATCTTTTCATCATATGGGCCACCTTTGTATTACTGGGAAGTTTTTCTATGTTGGCAATTTCGAGCGCTTGAAAAGATGTTTCAAGAGCCTCTTCAGCCGCATCCACATATGGTTGGACAGAAGGTTTGCTTATTAAAAAGTCTTCTTCAGCTTGAACTGTGACAAGTTTATCATTTGTCACAAACTTGACTTTTTGGTGGAGCGTTGAAGGTATTGCCTTAGCGCTATGAATCCAAGGTCTACCAAGGAGACAACTATATGCTGGTGTGATATCCATCACGTGGAAGTCTATGTTAAAAATAGTAGGACCAATTTGAATTGGTAGACTAATCTCTCCTACTACTTCACGTCTTGATCCATCAAAGGCTCGGACAATTGTATTACTCGGGCGCATGTGGGTTCCTTGCACTGTTATCTTGTCAAGTGTTCCTTTAGGCATGACATTTAAGGATGACCCATTATCCACCAGAACTTTGGAAATGAGATATTCCTTGCATTTGACAGAAATATGCAAGGACTTATTGTGATTTGACCCTTCTAAAGGGAGTTCTTCATTTGTGAAGGTAAGATGATCATTGGCTATAATGTTACCAATAATTCCTTCAAATTTGTCCTGGGATATTGCATGCAGAACGAATGATTCATTCAAAACCTTTAACAGTGCGTTTCGATGCGGTTCTGAACTCATTATAAGTGATAACAAGGTTATCTTTGCAGGAGTGCGATTGAGTTGATCGATGATGGAGTACTCACTTTGTCTTATGTACTGGAGTAACTCATATGTCTCCTCCTTGGATTCTTTTTCCTCTTCGGCCTTATTTTTTGCTTTATCTTTAAGAATATTATCTTGTAATTCCTTGGGGGAGTATATTCTTCTGCTTCTAGTCATGCCCCAAATACCGGCTATGTTGGAGATATCTTGATTAATTGGTGATTCTTTTGAGTATCTCCAAGGTACAACTTTGTTTGATGAATAAGGGAAATTACGAGGCATGAATAAACGTAAAGGCGTTATTGCCTCTTCCCTTTTATCGATTGGAATGACCAACGGTGCTTGTATATTATCATCTTCGGGTCTATCGACCGTTGTAGAGATTTTGATGACGAAAGGCTTCTTTTCAATTTATTCTGATTTGTGGAAAGCACATAATCCCTTCTTTTTATTATCTTTGTTATTAAAATGAGGAGGGATGTATGAATGTATGCAACTTATGAATGCAATAGACAGTTTAAGGAAAATCCTTTTTATTTTAACTAGAAAGTGTCCTTCTATACAATGCTTTGAAGCAAGTGTTGACAAAAACGGAGAAGCTTGAAGAAACCTATAGGTAAATTAGGCTTTCTTCGTAATTCGTATTCAACTACTCTCACATGATTTCTGAGCGTCTTGATTTGCTCATGTACCGTCTGGCTCATATCTTCACTATATCGACGAGCCTCTTTTATTTTTTCTTCTTGATGAACGATCAAGGCATGTTGTTGGTCATACCTCTCTAATACTTGGTCTCTTTCACGAAGTAATTGACCATACTGAGCTAATCCATCTCTTTCTTTATCATGTAGCTCCTCCAGGTCTTCTTTGTATCTTTCAGCGGTTTCCCACCACTTTTGTGCTTCTGACCGAGTTTCTGCTAGGTCATCCTGTATTAACTTGATCGTTTTTGCCTGTTCTGCAAGCGCACTCTCAAGATGTGCTATTTCGTCATTCATGTCCCGGAATAGACTATCTTGTTCAAGCCTCGGAATTTTCAGTGCTTGTTTAGTCTCTTCTTGATAATCAGCACAATCATTCTTAAGGCGCTCTATTTCATGGTCCTTCTTTTTACATTGCCTTTTTAGACCATCTATTATAAGGGTTTCTTCTTGCTCTTTTTCTTCGAAGGCCCTCAATTGAGCTTCCATTACTTCTACCCTTTTATTTAAGGCATTGACCTGCAATTGTAGCTCTTCATTGACTAATGTTGTTGTGAATGTAGCAGATGGTTGAGGTATCCTTCTACTTTTCCTCCATTCATCATATTCATGGGATGTAGACACCTGAACCTTTCCAAGTTCTTTATCTCCTATATAGACTGGTCTTTCCCATGCTTTCCGAACAGCGGATACTTCTTCAAAACTATGGGAATAATGGCATAGACTCAGCCCTCTGAGCTCTTCTTGAGTTGGCACAGTCTGGGTTCTCATGAGTTGTCTCATAGCTATCTTAGGAGAGTAAGCTATACAACCCCTGAGGCCTAGTAGTGGTATGCTCAGGTAATCTCTGCATCGTACAAGAATATAACCGGGTCGGAACCAAGGGCAAACCCATGATACATGCTCTATGTTCCAATTTTCTAACTCGGTTTTCCATTCTAAAGCTTGATGATGCTGAAGAGGGATTTTTGCAAAACTTCTTAAAGGATCAGGGAATATGCCCATGTACCTTGAAGCGTAGAAGTGAGTGATGCCCCATACATATATAGTAATGAAGTGCAACATTTAAGTGTTTTCCCCTGTTTCTGTCGGCAAAAATCTACTGAAAGCAGGGTATGAGCAAGAATTGCAGGTATAGGACTCTTATAGTATACATCCCAGGCGAAGAATGCATCTATTGCAGCATGATCCACAACGTTCACATGAAATGGGAATAATATGATTCCGAACATTGCCAATGCTAGAGTTTTGTTGAAGGTAGACCAATCTTTCTTTTCGGCCAAAGAGATTAAGTGGTCTTCTATTATTGACATTTTTCAACCTCGGATGTTCCCTTTTCCCTCTAGGATGGATTGATGAGGAGGCAATCATATAATAGTAGCAACCTTACTCACGACCACATATACTCCTGAGCAGACATAGACCCCGACTGACTGAGGCCATCTAACCATGAGTTCATATTCTTCTAAGGTTGGTACTAAATCGAACTGCGAAAACTCAAAGCAGTGTAGATTGGGATTCCAGAAGTGGACCAATGCTCTAACAAAGATAGGATCGATGCTGATTTTCAGGAGGTCAAGAATCCTTCTATAAGATTTCTCAAAATTAGCACTGACCTCTGGCGGCATATATGTACACAACTGCCTTAACTTCTCTACACGACATAGAAGGATTTCCACTTTCTTTAACTGTCTATTACTGGATCCCTCAATTATCTAAAAGAAATGAAAATGCATGATATGAGGATGAGTCCTTGTAAATGCATGCATGTAAGTGTTTGTTTTTCTAAGTATTATCATGTTTTATTCCTAATATGATACATGATACTTGGTTTTTTTTCTTGAAAAGAAAACTATCTATATGAATGTTTATGGTTTTTGATGAAGAGAGTCCTATTTTCTTCTCTTATTTTTTATGAACATATGTTGTATGAATCATAAGACTTTTGTCAAGAATCTTTTTATTTTGTAAGAGGTATTTTTATGGCTTTAATTTGTTTTTATATTTTTTATGACCCTTTATCTCTTCTGTCGGTCAACGTGGTTACTTAGCTTACAAAGAATCTGAAACCAGGCTAGCTTAACTGAAGACTGTCTGAGATAAAGTGGTTTATTCTTATCACTTTTATGATTTTTAGGGTTTTTCACTATTTTGTCTGTTGTATGATTACCCTGTGCTAATGCATCAATACAAATGCAGCAAACGAATGCACACACAATTCATTCATCCACGAGCAGAGCCACACTATTACGAGGTGGGGTTTTCCTGCAGAAACGTGCTTGGTTTAGGTGGTTCTAAACTGTTCTCACCAAGGCCAAAGGTCCCCAAGGTGCCCCCATTATAGGGACCTCTCAATCTCTCAGTCCTCGGGTCATGCACGGAACTCCGTGTCGACATCCTTAGACCAAAAGAAGAGAGTTATCACCTTGAGTTGGTGGTTTCCGACAACGGTTGTAGCCCCGTGTGCCAACAAGCCGGTCGTATCTGCCACCCACTCCCTATAGGTATTCACTCTTGCCCCCGGGTATAGAGGGACTGTAGTGTGCAAGGGTTTTTGTGTGCAATTTATATTTCAAACAATTTGCAGACAATAATCATACAACAATTATTAAAGCCATACAATAAAACATACAATAGAGGGTAAAGGCGCAATTTCAAATATTTACTTAGTTTGAATTTATCCGTCACTAAATGGGATCAACTCTCTAGCTTCCCTAGTGGAGTCGCCATCTATCGCCGCCGTCCGTTCCGACGTCTAGGGACATCTCGAACGTTTATGCGAGCGGTTGCGAAAAGATGGTTTAGACTCGCGTTTTATGTTAAAATGTGTTCATTGCTTCCGAGGTGCTCAACAATTGAACTATCCTCTAATAAAAGCAAGGTTTTTGAAAAGGGGTTCTGATGGAGTTGCCACCAATGTTTTGACCATAAACATTGGAAAAGGATAAAAAACGTTGATTTTAAGAAAAACCAAACTTGGCCATTATAACCAGAGTTGGGTAAGGGAGTTAGTTACGTGTGGGGAAGGTGTTAACACCCCCACAACGCCCCTTTTGGGTTCCCTATGACGAATTCGTTCCTTAAGTAAAGATTATGAGAAATTACGCTATTACCCTATTTTATTGCATAATATTAAAAATGGCTATCTACATGATTTTATTTTATATTGCATACATAAAGCAATAAATAAAGTAATAAAAGAGAAGAGAAGTGAAAAGAACTTCCGTAGCAAGCTTTATATTACAAATCTTGAATCATGAGGATGCGTTTTGGCAATCCCCCGCTCTATAAAGACTCTCCTCCCTGAATACAATATCGACTCGACTAAATTTTAAAGAAGAATCGAATGCTGGAATACAATTCCTTAACCGATTGTTACCCTTTTAAGGCAATCGGAGAGTTCATTCGAAGTAGGGAGAGAAGACAAGTGTTTGGAGTTGTCTGGGGTGTGGAAAAGTGGCAAATGAGCCTCCTATTTATGGTTTTCGCAGCCTGGCATCTTGGGACGGCCGTCTGGGGCCTGGAAAATAGGGATGGGCGTCTGGGGAAGTCGGGACGACCGTCTGGGATTTGGGACGGTCGTCCCAAGCATCAAAACCAGTTGGGACGGCCGTTTGGAACTTGGGACGGTCGTCTGGGCATGTGGGACGGCCGTCCCGACTTCTGGGACGACCATCTCAACTGTTTTTGCCAGATTTTGTGTTTTGGGACCCCCGGGAAGCTTTCCTTTCTTTATTCGAACGTCGATTGATGCCGATAGACGTCCATCGAAGCTTTATCTTCATATAGGAAGTCTTCTTGGCCTTTATTGAGATGTCAGGCAAGCTTTATCTTGTTATAGGAAATCTCCTTAGCCTTTATTGAGAGGCCGGGCAAAATTAGGGGTCTACAATGATCTTTCAACAATCTTGATCAAAGCGCTTTATGATATGAATGTGTATGAATGCTCAGAAAAATGCATGAATATGAGAGCTCCAAGATTGCTTTTAATCGTTTTCCAAATTGTATGTTTGAAAGAGAAATCAAAACTGTATTTATAGAGTAAAAGAGAAAAACTGACAGTTTCAATTGATGAAATTGATGTTTTAATCAATTGATTTCATTTAAAACTCTTTCAATCGGTTAATTCAAGCTTTTAATGGATTAAGACTGCTAGAAGAAAAAATGGTAGCTCTCTGTTTTAATAGATTAAAACTCATTTTAACAAATTAAGAGGTACTTAAAATACGAAATATGACTTAGAACATTTTAATCTATTGATTTATCAATTTAACAGATTAATATTGTGAAACCCTTAACATGGAAAAACCATCAAGAACATTTTAATCTATTGATTTTATGGCTTAATCAATTAAAATATCGGTTGTATATATACATTTCCTATTTTAAGTGATTTTAACAGATTAAAACTACTTTTTAACAGATTAAAAAACTCAGTTTGTTCTTTCAAAGCTTAAAGGTTGGTTTTTCATGAAGTATGATGAATTCTATGAAATGCAACAGTTATAGGCGCTTATCACAAGATATATTGTAATTATCAGAAGATTAAGTTCCATACCTATAACCTATCTACCTACACACCCACAAAATGAACTCTTTATATGTCTTCATCAAATCCAACAAGTGCTTCAATCTCCCCCTATTTGATGGAGACAAATATCCATCGCACCTGCATAAAAAAAATAGCAACAGACATATGATTGTGATGTGTGTGTGTAGTGACAGCGTTAGTGACAGTGTTATATCATCCTATCATTCTTCTCCCCCTATTTGACTTCATCAAAGAGATAAAAGTGTTCATATACAGGCCATAAGTACCATTTAGGTACCCAAAAATAAAACAAACAAAACAAACATAAGAAAGATAAAGCTACTAAATAGAGATTTCATTCATCACCATCCCAGGGACCTTGATTGAATTGGAGGTCTCCAATTCTGTTGTAGATGTCATCTGTCGCCGCCGTCCGTTCCGACGTCCTGGGGACGTCTCGAACGTTTATGCGAGCGGTCGCAAAAAGATGGTTGAGACTCGCGTTTTTTGTTTAAAGTGTGTTCATTGCTTCCGAGGCGCTCAACGCTGAACTATCCTCTAATAGAAGCAAGGTTTTCGAAAAGGGTTCTTCTGGAGTCGCCACCAATGTTTTGACCATAAACATTGGAAAAGGAGAAAAAGGTATTGATTTTAATAAAAACCAAACTTGGCCATTATAACCAGAGTCGGGTAAGGGAGTTAGTTACGTGTGGGGAAGGTATTAGCACCCCACAACGCCCCTTTCGGGTTCCCTATGACGGATTAATTCATTTAAGTTAAGATTACAAGCAATTACGCGATTACCCTTATTTTATTCGTACAGTAAATATGGCTATCTACATGATTTTATTTACATTTTATGAAGCAATAAATAAAGCAGTAAAGGAGAAGAGATTTGAGAAGAACCTCCGTAGCAAGCTTTATATATCAACTCTGTTACAATAAGGACGCTTTTCGACAGTCCCTCGCTCTACAATGACTCTCCTCTCGATTACAGACTCGACTTGACTAAATTTTCTAGAAGAATCGAATACCGGAATACAAATTCCTTAACTGATTGTTACCTTTTAAAGGCAATCAGAAAGATCATTCGAGAGAGGGAGAGAAGTAGACAAGTCTTCTGAGTTGTCTGGTCTCTGGAATGAGACAAATGAGGCTCCTATTTATAGCCATTTTTCGCCTGGATATCTGGGACGGCCATCTGGGTTGGGACGGCCGTCCCAACTGCATATTTTACACTGGGAAAATTTGGGACGGCCTGGTGCATTTGGGACGGTCGTCCCAATTGAATTTGGGGGTTTGGGACGCGCGTCCCAAATGTGAGACGTGCGTCTCACATGCAATTTTGGTGTTTGGGACGGCCAGGTGTGTTTGGGACGGCCGTCCCAGTTTGGGACGGCTGTCCCAAACTGCTTTGGCCTGTCTTCGCGTTCCGAGACCCCTAAGAAGCTTTCCTTTCCTTTTTTCGGATGTCGTTTGATGCCGATGTGTGTCCGTTGAAGCTTTATCTTCATATAGGAAGTCTTCTTGGCCTTCATCGTGTGAATGGGTGAACTCCGTCTTTGTTGTGGGAGGTTTCCTTTGTTTTGGGAAGCAGGATGAACTCCATCTTCGGGCGAAGTTCCTCTAGCTTTTATTTTGAGAGGCCGGGCAAAATTAGGGGTCTACAGCTGCCCCCCCTTCACCTGCCTAACTAATTTGTTGGTTTTAATATGCCGACAAAATTAGTTGGTAGGGGAAGGAGTTAACCCTTTTGCCCGGCTATCCTTCGGATGCTGCTCCTTGTTGATCCTCCGGATGATAAATATTTTGATAGGTACTAACCCCTATCTGGTTTGAGCCTTCTTTTTCTAAGGCTCTGGTGAGTACTTACCCTCACCGGGTATAAGTCTGTATTTTTACTAGACTTTTGTGGGTACCTACCCCCACTAGGTATGAACCTTGTTCTGCAAGGTTTTGGTGAGTACCTACCCTCACCTGGTATGAGTTTACGTTTTGCTTAAACTCTTATGGGTACTTACTTCCGAGATGCTCAACACCGAACTATCCTCTAATAGAAGCAAGGTCTTTGCACCCGTTTTTTGCAATGCTCCCGGTGAGTATTTTTACTCCACCTGATGCATTTTTGCTAGGTTTTTTGATAAGCCTCGTTTTGCAAGGCTTAGGTGAGTACGCACCCCACCCGGTGTGAATGATAAGCCTCATTCTGCAAGGCTTAGGTGAGTACACACCCCCACCCGGTGTGAATGATAAGCCTCATTCTGCAAGGCTTAGGTGAGTACACACCCCCACCTGGTGTGAATGATAAGCCTTTTTCGCAAGGCTTAGGTGAGTACACACCCCCACCCGGTGTGAATGATAATCCTTTTTCGCAAGGCTTAGGTGAGTACACACCCCCACTCGGTGTGAATGATAAGCCTTTTTCGCAAGGCTTAGGTGAGTACAGACCCCCACCCGGTGTGAATGATAAGCCTCATTCTGCAAGGCTTAGGTGAGTACACACCCCCACCCGGTGTGAATGATAAGCCTTTTTCGCAAGGCTTAGGTGAGTATACACCCCTACCTGGTGTGAATGATAAGCCTTTTTCGCAAGGCTTAGGTGAGTACACACCCCCACCCGGTGTGAATGATAAACCTCATTCTGCAAGGCTTAGGTGAGTACACACCCCCACCCGGTGTGAATGATAAGCCTTTTTCGCAAGGCTTAGGTGAGTACACACCCCCACCCGGTGTGAATGATAAGCCTTTTTCGCAAGGCTTAGGTGAGTACACACCCCCACCCGGTGTGAATGATAAGCCTTTTTCGCAAGGCTTAGGTGAGTACACACCCCCACCCGGTGTGAATGATAAGCCTTTTTCGCAAGGCTTAGGTGAGTACACACCCCCACCCGATGTGAATGATAAGCCTCATTCTGCAAGGCTTAGGTGAGTACACACCCCCACCCGGTGTGAATGATAAGCCTTTTTCGCAAGGCTTAGGTGAGTATACACCCCTACCTGGTGTGAATGATAAGCCTTTTTCGCAAGGCTTAGGTGAGTACACACCCCCACCCGGTGTGAATGATAAACCTCATTCTGCAAGGCTTAGGTGAGTATACACCCCTACCTGGTGTGAATGATAAGCCTTTTTCGCAAGGCTTAGGTGAGTACACACCCCCACCCGGTGTGAATGATAAACCTCATTCTGCAAGGCTTAGGTGAGTACACACCCCCACCCGGTGTGAATGATAAGCCTTTTTCGCAAGGCTTAGGTGAGTACACACCCCCACCCGGTGTGAATGATAAGCCTTTTTCGCAAGGCTTAGGTGAGTACACACCCCCACCCGGTGTGAATGATAAGCCTTTTTCGCAAGGCTTAGGTGAGTACACACCCCCACCCGATGTGAATGATAAGCCTCATTCTGCAAGGCTTAGGTGAGTACACACCCCCACCCGGTGTGAATGATAAGCCTTTTTCGCAAGGCTTAGGTGAGTATACACCCCTACCTGGTGTGAATGATAAGCCTTTTTCGCAAGGCTTAGGTGAGTACACACCCCCACCCGGTGTGAATGATAAACCTCATTCTGCAAGGCTTAGGTGAGTACACACCCCCACTCGGTGTGAATGATAAGCCTTTTTCGCAAGGCTTAGGTGAGTACACACCCCCACCTGGTGTGAATGATAAGCCTTTTTCGCAAGGCTTAGGTGAGTACACACCCCCACCCGGTGTGAATGATAAGCCTTTTTCGCAAGGCTTAGGTGAGTACACACCCCCACCCGGTGTGAATGATAAGCCTTTTTCGCAAGGCTTAGGTGAGTACACACCCCCACCCGGTGTGAATGATAAGCCTTTTTCGCAAGGCTTAGGTGAGTACACACCCCCACCCGGTGTGAATGATAAGCCTCATTTTGCAAGGCTTATAGGATGAACTTTTTTGTAGTCAATCCTATGATCATCTGTTTTTGGAGATGAGTTGACGGCTTACTATTTTTGGTCATGCGTCTCTGGGGAGTAATTGATTTTTCTTTTTGACTTTTCTGTTTTAGTCATCTGGTTTTACCAGGGATTTCTGTATTTTGGCTTTTCTTGTTTTAGCCATCCGGCTTTTGCCGGGGATTCTTTGATTTTGGATTTTCTATTTAGCCATGGGGATTTCATTGTTTTGGCTTTTTCTTTTAGCCATCCGGTCTTGACCGGGGATTCTTTGATTTTGGCTTTTTTGTTTAGCCATCCGGCTTTGCCGGGGATTCTTTGTTGGTTGCCTCTTTTTTAGGCAGGAATCATCTGGGGATTTGATTTCTATTAGTTGCGCCTCTTGATTAGGCGGAAATCCACTTGGGGAGATTCTTGTTTGGTTGCGCCTTTTGATCAGGCGGAAATCCTCTGGGGATTTGAGCTTTTTGTTGATTGTGCCTTTTGTTTAGGTAAGAACCCACTTGGGGATGCGATTTCTATTTGGTTGTGCCTCTTGATTTAGGCATATGCTTCAATAGTGGTGAAGACTTAGGTTTTGGATTGCCTCCTGCATAAGTTGATTTCCCGTTTCTTGGGGATATTGGCTTTCTGCTTGCCTGTTGGAAGTGAAGACTTTGCTTTTCACTGGGGATATTTGTATTTGGGAATTTATACGCGATTCCCTGAGGATATAAACTTGTAGTTTTGCCTTCATTTGGTAGGCTCGCTGGGGATTTCTTGTTCTTTGGCTTTTTAGCCATCCGGTCTTGGCCTGGGATTTGTGATTTTTGGCTTTTCTGTTTAGCCATCCGACTTGGCCGGGGATTTCTTTGTTTGGTTGCCTCTTTTTAGGTGGGAATCCATTGGGGATTTTGTTGATTTTTGTCGATTTTGCCTTTTGATTAGGCGGATGCTCCACTTGAGGATATTTGTTTTTGATAATACCTCTGAGTAGGCGAATGCTTTTTTGAAGCTTTGTGCTTGTATTGCCTCTTGCATAGGTTGATTTCCCGTTTCTTGGGGATATCAGCTCTTTGCTTGTTTCTGAGTAAGCATAGGCATTCTTGGGAGTGAAGGTTTTGCACTTCGCTGGGGATATTCATATTGGGTGTTCCAAAAGGTTAACTCCCTGAGGATATGAATTTTGTAGTTTGCCTTTGCTGGTAGGCTTACTGGGGAAAAATTTTCTTTTTGCTGATCCACCGGGGGATTGATTTGCCCCCTAGGGATGAATGGAGTTTTCGACTCCTTGTTGGATGCTATTGTTTGAGCTGGCTTTGCCTATGCTCTTATTCCTGCTGGGGAATGGATTTGTATGTGCGCCTTTTATGCACATTGGCTTTTTCTTTGGATGAAAAGATATTTTTTCTCTTTTCTTTTTGGTGATCCCTGGGGAATTTTTCTCTTGGGGATCTAATCCTTGATTAGTTTTGAACTTCTGACTTTGTGAGGCTCTTTATTGAGCGGAATGAAGAGATTTTATTTTTCTCTTGGGATTCACCGAGGAGTTTGTTGGTTTCCTGGGGATCCAAATTTGATGACGGGGTCCTGGCCCCTAGCTTTGCAAAGCTTCTTATTTGAGCTGGAAGATGGAAAAATTTTGTTTTCCTCTTTTGGTAGATTTTCTTGATATATTCTTCTTGGGGATTTTCGTGCGGCCTTTTTCTGTGATGGCCTCCGTTAGGGGATGGAAAGTTTTTTTTTCTTTTCCTTCTGTTGCCCCCTGGTGATGTGGAAGATTTGACTCCGTATGATGGGTTCTTTGTGTAGCCCTTATTCTCCATTGGGGAATGAAGCGGAGATCTTTATAAGAATGTGCTTGATGACTCATGTGGCGACATAGCTGAGTCGTGAGGTAATCTTTTTGTTTTGCCTCTGGAGTAGGCAAGGATCCGCTTGGGGATGATCAAGCCTTTCCGTTGGCTTTTCTACGTTGATGACTTCCTTTTTCTTTGATGGAAGGATGTTGATTGAGGCTTTAAATGATTTATGTTTGATGACTCAATTGGTGGTGTTGAGTCAGGGAGTATTTTTCTGCCTTTGAATAGGCAAGGATCCTCTTGAGGATGATCAAGCCTTTTCCATTGGCTTTTCTTCTCCTTCTTTTATTGGTGTAGAAGGTTGATGACTTCCTTTTCCTTGGATGGAAGGATAGTGGTCGGATTTTTAAATGACTATGGTTGACGACTCATGTGATGATGATGCTGAGTCATGGAGTAATTTTTTTGTTTTGCCTCTAGAGTAGGCAAAGATCTTCTTTGGGGATTTTCAAGCCTTTCTGTTGGCTTTTCTTTTTTTATGTACCCTCCTTCTATTGGGGTTGGAGGAGAATGGTTGGAGCTATGGTTTTCTTAAAGCTCTTTATTCTGCTAAAATGGTTTTGATTTCGCCTTTCGGGATTTTGATTTTCATATGGAGACTGGATTCTGGCGCCTCCTGTTTTCAATCACAAGTATGGAGACTAGCCTCCTTATATGCATGTTTAATATTCTTGTTTGAAGAAAATTATTTTTCTTGATTTTGACAAAGTCGTATTATGCAACTACTTTGTGTGTGGATGTCCTAAATGAAATCTATTTGTTTATTTATTTTTGATGCATTTAGAAAGTAACTGGCCTTCTCCCGTTGGCTTCTTATGAATATGCCGATGGACTCCTTTCTTTATGACCATGATGGGCTCCTCCTTTTACTCATCTTTTGGTTTTGGCCCTATCTTTTGCCTAGACCGCCCTTTACGGGTTTTCGATCTAGCGGGCTGCATTAATTTTTGCCTAGAATGTCTTAGGGGGCTGTTGCCTTATCTTTTGTCTAGATCGTCTTTTTTGGGGTTTGCGATCTAGCAGGCTACCCTAGTTTTTACCTAAGAATATCCTAGCAGGCATTTATTCCTTTATTATTTTTTATGCTTCCCTTTTTTAGATGCATGCTTGATCTTTGATTAAAGGTCTTTGCGCATATTTATGATTTATCAATAAAGAGGCATTTCCATAATATTTGGTCAAGAGAAAGGAAATAAAAGGGAATTTTATTGATAAATGAGTAAAAGTTTATTTCTTTTACAGAAGGATTACAAAAGGTATTTAGAAGAATGGGTAGTCAAGGTTGGCTATACTGTATAGGCTTAAACAGTCATGTCCATGATATCTGCCCCCTGGTTCTCCTAATTGCTTCAGTTGAGATGCCTGAGCTCAGAGTGAAGACCATGCAAACTGCTTACTTCTGGAAGAATGTTACTTTAGCCGCCTTTTCGGTTTTCGACTAAAGTAACCATTGCTCTTAGTTTCTTCTTTTTTTTTTATTATTATTTATTTACTTTTTTTTTTATTATTACCTCTACTTTTTGCCTAGGACGTATCCTAGCGAGGGATATGGACCCTATCTTTTGCCCAGGGATGCCCTTTGCGGGTTTTCATTCCTGACGGGTCATGAGCAATGTCTTCAAGCATAATACTTCTTCACCGCGTCTGAATTGATTGGGTGTCGAAGTTCCTCTCCATCCATATTGGTGAGGATAAGTGCCCCTCCTGAGAAAGCTCTTTTAACCACAAAGGGTCCTTCGTAATTTGCTGCCCATTTTCCAATTTTATCCTTCTGGGCTGGAAGCAATTTCTTTATAACTAGATCCCCTTCTTGATAAGTATGAGGGTGGACCTTTTTATCATAAGCCTTTTTGATTTTCTTTTGATAGGCTTGTCCATGACATATAGCATTCAGCCGCTTTTCATCGATAAGGTTTAATTGATCGTATCGACTTTGAACCCATTCGGCTTCTGTTAGTTTTGCTTCCATTATGATTCGTAAGGAAGGTATTTCAACTTCTATTGGTAACACGACCTCCACACCATATACCAGGGAAAATGGAGTAGCTCCTGTTGAAGTCCGTACAGATGTTCGATAACCATGAAGAGCAAAAGGTAACATTTCATGCCAGTCTCTATAGGTTTTAACCATCTTTTGAACAATCTTCTTGATGTTTTTATTGGCTGCTTCGACCGCGCCATTCATTTTGGGCCGATAAGGAGAAGAATTATGGTGTTGAATTTTGAAATCTTGACATAGTTCTTCCATCATCTTATTATTCAGATTGGACCCGTTATCGGTAATGAGACGATGCGGGATACCATATCGACATATGATATTCTTTTGAACAAAGGTGACCACTACCTTTTTAGTCACATGTGCGTAGGATGCAGCTTCTACCCATTTAGTGAAGTAGTCAATAGCCACCAGAATAAATCGATGACCATTGGATGCCTTAGGTTCAATGGGACCAATAACATCCATGCCCCACATGGCAAATGGCCATGGGATAGCCATAACATTGAGAGGTACCGGTGGAACATGCACGTTGTCCGTATATACTTGACACTTGTGACATTTTTTGGCATACTGATGACAGTCTTTTTCCATTGTGGACCAAAAATATCCTGCCCTGAGGATTTTCCTAGCCATGATATGCCCTGGAGCGTGCGTCCGAAGGCTCCTTCATGTATTTCCCTAATCGGTTTACGGGATTCTTTGAGATTGATGCATCTTAGCAAAGTAGAGTCAAAGTTCTTTTTATAAAGGGTTTCTCCTATCAACATAAACCCTACGACCCTCTTCCGAATAATCCTTTTATCATTGTCACTGATTCCCTCGGGGTATTCACCCTTTGTCAAGTATCGCCTTATGTCATGATACCAAGGGGTTTCATCCTTTTCACTGTCTGTCATCATACAAAAGGCTTGTTTATTGTACCTTTTGACTTGGATGATGGGCATCTCATGTTCTTGTTCTAATGTGAACATGGATGATAATGTTGCCAGGGCATCTGCAATTTGGTTGTCTTCCAGAGGGACATACTCGAAGGCGATGTTTTCCATTTTTGAAGTCATGTTACGAATGTGTTCCAGATAAGGGATTAACTTGGAATTTCTAGTTTCCCATTCACCCTTGAGTTGGTAAATAACAAGGGAAGAGTCACCGAATACTTTGAGTCTAGTTACCCCATGATCCAAAGCTGCTTGAATACCTAGAGCACAAGCTTCGTGATTACGCCATATTGTTTGTGCAATCAAAGTTTAATCTGGTCATTCTTGGGATATACTTCTTTTCGGAGATATTAAAATAGCTTCGATCCAGTGTCCTAGTAAATTTGAAGCTCCATCGAAGAACATGATCCACTCATTATTCTCTAGTTCTTCATGTTGGATGTGCATTATGTGCTCATCCGGAAAATCATCTTGTAGGGATTGATATTCGTCTATTGGTCCATGTGCCAGGTAGTCTGCTAAAGGACTTCCTTTGATAGCTTTTTGAGTGACATGAGCGATATCAAATTCTGATAAGAGTACACTGCCATCGGCTATCCTTAGGTCAAAGCGAGTTTTTCAAACGAGATATTTGATTGGGTCCATTTTGGAAATCAACCAAGTTGTATGTCCGGCCATATATTGTCGAAGACGTTGTGTTGCCCACACCAATGCACAACATGTTTTTCGAGTGGTGTATAATGGGTCTCATAGTTTAGAAATTTTCTTCGAGGTAATATATGGCTTGTTCTTTTTTACCCGTATCATCTTGTTGACCAGAGCACACATCCCATGGATTCGTCGAGTGCTGAAAGGTAAAGAATCGGGGGCTTTCCTTCCACAGGTGGTACCGGTGCTGGGGGATTGGTTAGGCACATTTTGATTTTTTCGAAAGCTTGTTGACATTCGTCGTTCCAAACTTTCGGTTGGTTTTTACGCAATAACTTGAAGATAGGCGTGCACTTGTCCAGTTAATTGCGCGATGAGCCGTGCGATGTAGTTTATTCGGCCCAAGAACCCTCGATTTCTTTTCTGTCCTTGGTGGGGGCATTTCTATGATTGCCTTTGTTTTATCGGGGTCCACCTCAATTCCTCTTTTACTAACAATAAACCCAAGGAGTTTTCCTGATCGTACTCCGAATGTGCATTTAGCCGGGTTGAGCTTAATCTGGTATTTTCGAAGTCGATTGAATAACTTCTTTAAGTATTGGAGGTGATCTATTTCGTTTTTGGACTTGGTGATCATATCATCCACATATACTTCGATTTCTTTGTGAATCATATCATGAAATAGCGTGACCATAGCCCTTTGGTAAGTAGCCCTGCGTTCTTGAGTCCAAAAGGCATCACTCTATAGCGAGAATGTACCCACGGCGTAATGAAGGAAGTTTTTTCTCTATCTTCGACAGCCAATTTAATCTGGTTATACCACTGCATATCCATCCATGAAAGAATAGAGAGTATTTGTAGCGGTATGATCTACCAGCATATCGATATGTGGTAAGGGAAAATCATCTTTTGGACTTGCACGGTTTAAATCACTGTAATCTACGCATACTCTGATTTTTCCATTTTTCTTTATGAGCTGGCACAATGTTGGCCAACCATTTAGGGTATTTTGATACAATTAGAAAATTGGCGTCCAAGCTGTTTTTCTACTTCTTCCTTAATTTTCAAGGACCATTCTGGTTTTACTCTTCGAGTTTTTGCTTAACGGTCGAAATCCCTCTTTTAGTGGTAACCGATGCTCTACTATGCTCTTGTCAATCCCAGGCATATCATGGTAGGACCAAGCAAACACATCCATATATTCTCTTAGTAATTGTATTAACCTTTCCACGACATCATTATTAATTTGGGTACCAGATGTTTACTTCTTTCTTATCATCTTCTGATCCCAAATTGATAGCCTCAATTTTCTCCTGATGGGGCTGTATTGATTGAGCTTCTTTTTCTAACGAGTCTTTGCATGTCAGGAAATGGTCCCCTCCTCCTGTATCGACTCAATCCATTCGTCTTCGAGCTTTCGAGATCTTCCAAGGAGTTTTCAATCACGAGACATGACTTGTATGGGTTATGCTTTGTTTTAGATTCCTTTATTAGATGTATGAGAGAGAAAAGAATGAAAGAGAATATGGATATTAAAAAAAAATGCCTCATTGTATTGATAGAAGAAAATATTTACAAAGCCCAATTTAACCAAAAATCTCATGATCATGGGCAGGGATCACGAGGAGTACATCGGAAGCTTTTGATATATTTTCATATATTTTTTTATTACATTTTTAGAGATGGTAAAAATGATGAGCCCTAAATTGCTGGTCTTCCTTATCCCGTCTTTCATTCGGGCTTTGATAAGGGTTGCTCGTCCACCTTTGGAGTAGATGCGTCAAAAGTAATCCACCCCGCATCTATTAAATCTTGGACCTTATGCTTTAAAGCCATGCAGTTATCTACAGAATGTCCTGGAGCGTCCGAATGATAATTGCATTTTTCATTTGGCTTATACCATTCTGGATAGGGTGGCTCCATCTTCTTGGGAGGGACGCGTACGAGGAGTTTAGCATCTAGTAATTTTAACAGCAGGCTTGCATAGGAAGTGGGTATTGGGGTGAACTTCCTTTCTGACCTACGTGACTTGGTTTGCTGAGAGGAAGAAGAAGGATTAGCCAAGTTGATTGCATTTACGGTTCCCTCCTTCTTTTTTCCGAAGCTCTTTTTAATGAATTGAGTAGAAGAGTTGGAGGAGTTCTGCTGTGCAATTCTTCCGTTCTTCAAGCCTTGTTCTACTCTTTCTCCTATAATGACTACATCCGCGAAGAGTGTTGATGTGTTCCCTATCATTTTGTCATAATAGGGACCCGTCAGAGAATTGATGAACATGGATGTAGTCTCTTTGTCGGATAGAGGAGGTTCCACTTGTGCTACCAATTCCCTCCATCTTTGGGCATATGCTTTGAAGGATTCATCGTCTTTCTTGCTTAATAGTTGTAGATCTGCTCTTTCAGGGGTCAGATCAATATTGTATTTGTAGCGACGAAGGAAAGCATCTGCCAGATGTCTCCAGGTTTGGATTTGGTTCCCTTCCAGTTGCATATACCGGTTTAGAGCTGATTCGACCAAGCTCTCCTGAAAGCGAGTGGATAAGGAGTTTTCATTATCGGCATATGCAGCCATCTTATGGCGGTACATTGTAAGATGGCTTTTGGGGCAGGTTAGTCCCATGTATTTTGGGAAATCCGGAGCTTTGAATTTGTTAGGGAATTGGATATTTTTGACGAGGCACATATCAGCCGCCTCTTTGACATCAAAATTATGCCCTTCCATGGCTCTTAATCTCTCCTCAAGGGCAGTAAGCTGTTGTTTTGATACTTCCGGAATCTGGATATGTACTGCCCTTGCACCGGATTGGTCATGCTCGACCTTGGGTTCCTCCTCTTCTTCTTGGTGAGAGGCCTGTTCGCTTTGAGGACCTTCTTTATGGATATTCTGCTGACGCATCATTTCCAACATTTGCGTCATTTGCTCTTTCAGCGTGTTAAGTTCAGTAGTAAGCTTTTTATTTTGTTCTTCCAGATGTTCCATCTTCTTGGCTTTCTGAGCACGAGTGAGGACGGGCGGAAGACCAGCCACTTTCTAAATGATTTTAACAATTTTATTATAGTTTTTTTTAAATGATTGGTGTATCCTAGAATGAATGTGTTTATGTATGAGAGATTTATTATAATGATGTTTATGCAGACTTTTCTTAGTGCATTTATTTTCTCTCTTGGTTTTACCACTTATTGGATGATGTGGTATGAATGATACGACTTTGCCAAGAATTTTGTAAAAAGGTATTTTTATGGCTAAAAATTTTTATATTTTTTTTATGACCCTTTATCTCTTCTGTCGGTCAACGTGGCTATTTAGCTTACAAAGAACCTGAAACCAGGCTAGCTTAACTGAAGACTGTCCGAGATAAAAGTCTTTTATCTTTTCGCTTTTTGTGATTTTTAGGGTTTTTCATTTTTTGTTTGTTGTATGATTACCCTATGCTAATGCATCAATACAAATGCAGCAAACGTATGCACACACAATTCATACATCCACGAGCAGAGCCACGCTTATTTAATCACGAAGTGGGATTTTCCTGCAGAAACGTGCTTGGTTTAGGTGGTTCTAACTGTTCTCACCAGGCCAAAGGTCCCCAAGGTGCCCCCATTATAGGGACCTCTCAATCTCTCAATCCTCGGGTCATGCACGGAACTCCGTGGCGACACCCTTAGACCAAAAGAAGAGAGTTATCACCTTGAGTTGGTGGTTTTCCGACAACGGTAGTAGCCCCGTGTGCCAACTAACCGATCGTATCTGCCACCCACTCCCTATAGGTATTCACTCTTGCCCCCGGGTATAGAGGGACTGTTGTGTGCAAGGGTTTTTGTGTGCAATTTATATTTCAAACAATTGCAGAAATAATCATACAGCAGTTATTTAAAGCCATACAATAAAAACATACAGAAGGGTAAAGGCGTAATTTCAAATCTTTGCTTAATTTGAATTTATCCGTCACTAAATGGGATCAACTCTCGGACTTCCCCAGCGGAGTCGCCATCTGTCGCCGCCGTCCGTTCCGACGTCCTGGGGACGTCTTGAACGTTTATGCGAGCGATCGCGAATAGATGGTTGAGACTCGCGTTTTTTGTTTAAAGTGTGTTCATTGCTTCCGAGGCGCTCAACGCTGAACTATCCTCTAATAGAAGCAAGGTTTTCGAAAAGGGTTCTTCTGGAGTCGCCACCAATGTTTTGACCATAAACATTGGAAAAGGAGAAAAAGGTATTGATTTTAATAAAAACCAAACTTGGCCATTATAACCAGAGTCGGGTAAGGGAGTTAGTTACGTGTGGGGAAGGTATTAGCACCCCACAACGCCCCTTTCGGGTTGCCTATGACGGATTAATTCATTTAAGTTAAGATTACAAGAAATTACACGATTACCCTTATTTTATTCGTACAGTAAATATGGCTATCTACATGATTTTATTTACATTTTATGAAGCAATAAATAAAGCAGTAAAGGAGAAGAGATTTGAGAAGAACCTCCGTAGCAAGCTTTATATATCAACTCTGTTACAATAAGGATGCTTTTCGGCAGTCCCTCGCTCTACAATGACTCTCCTCTTGATTACAGACTCGACTCGACTAAATTTTCTAGAAGAATCGAATGCCGGAATACAAATTCCTTAACTGATTGTTACCTTTTAAAGGCAATCAGAAAGATCATTCGAGAGAGGGAGAGAAGTAGACAAGTCTTCTGAGTTGTCTGGTCTCTGGAATGAGACAAATGAGGCTCCTATTTATAGTCATTTTTTGCCTGGACATCTGGGACGGTCGTCTGGGTTGGGACGGCCGTCCCAACTGCATATTTTACACTGGGACAATTTGGGACGGCCTGGTGCATTTGGGACGGCCGTCCCAATTGAATTTGGGGGTTTGGGACGTGCGTCCCAAATGTGAGACGTGCGTCTCACATGCAATTTTGGTGTTTGGGACGGCCAGGTGTGTTTGGGACGGCCGTCCCAGTTTGGGACGGCTGTCCCAAACTGCTTTGGCCTGTCTTCGCGTTTCGGGACCCCCGAGAAGCTTTCCTTTCCTTTTTTCGGACGTCGTTTGATGCCGATGTGTGTCCGTTGAAGCTTTATCTTCATATAGGAAGTCTTCTTGGCCTTCATCGTGTGAATGGGTGAACTCCGTCTTTGTTGTGGGAGGTTTCCTCGGTTTTGGGAAGCAGGATGAACTCCATCTTCGGGCGAAGTTCCTCTAGCTTTTATTTTGAGAGGCCGGGCAAAATTAGGGGTCTACATCATCCAATTGATTATCAATATGCTGAAATCTGGCAATGGAATCCTGATAAAGCCGATGTTGGCGGGCTTGCAAAGCATATGTCATCTCCATGTGGTGCCTTTGATTAGTTTGAATTTCATTCATTTGGTGCAGCATAGTCCTTTCAAACTGTGAAAGAGGTGTGCCACGATCAGGTGGAGCCACATAAGGAATCATGTCCAATGGAGACTGCTGAGCCATAACATCTTCCATGGGATCTGTTTGTCTTGGTTCAGTATCACTTGGAGCACCAGTGTTCTCATCATCGTCCTCTTCTGTAATATCAACCTCTTCATCTCTCCCAGCTTCCTCTTTAGAAACCCAATCACCATCAATTTTTATGAACCCCATTTTATGAAGGATGGAATTGTTAATCTCATTTGTGGGGAGAACAACTTCAGAAAGTTCTCCTTCTAGATCAACACCAAAATGAGAGAGAAATTTAGAAATTAAAATAGCATAGGGATACCTAAAATCACTTAGCCTTTTTACTTTGACCATATGGTCTTTGATAACAAATACCCAGTTCACTTTGATTTTGTGGTGGATACAATACATGAGTACCAGGTCAACTTCATTCAGTACTGCATGATTCCTCCCCCTGGGAGTAAGCTGCCAGGCCACTATGAATGCAAGCAATCTTTCTTCAAGTTTAAGCTTCCTAGTATTGAAGGAACTCACAGAGTCACGTTTATTTTTTAAGCAGGAACAAAAATACTGAACTTTGTTGAACTCTTCTACATCAGAAGTATATCCTTTAGTGACTTTGACCCCTTCATTCTTGAGTCCAGCAACATTTTTCCAGATAGTGGGAGTAACTTCAATGTCCACTCCTTTGACTTGAGTTTTAAGAGTAGAGCCCAATTGGCCCAAAAACACATCATAAGTTGACTTCAGTGTAGTTCTGCAAACTTCAAACACGTGCAGTATTTTCAATACTTATCCAAATTAAACAATTCTGGTCTCTATTGAAAGCCTTTTGAGTAAGCTTTAAAACGCTACTGTTTCTACTATTTTCAGAGGTCTAGTGAATTTAGGAGACTTAAATTACTGAAGCATGTTCATTGGGTCGGCCTGGTGTGCCTAACCCCTTTTTGATAATTTATGTAAAATCCAATTTAGCTCCAAATTGAATGGTGTTGTTGTCGTCCCCCACGGGAAACAAAAAAGTGCGAGCGGTCATGATGCGATTGTTGAATCTTGCATTTTCCTAAAATAGTTTGGTCATCACTTTTAGGATGTTCGATAACCGAACTAACCTTAAAAGTGAGGTTTTCGAAAAAAAGGTTCTATGGAGTTGCCACCAATGTTTTAACCATAAACATTGAAAAAGAAAAAAAAAGGAGTTGGTTAAAAAATCAACTTTGACCATTATAACCAGAATCGAATAAGGTGAAAGTGATGAAAATCTTATTAAATCATATGGTAGATTGAAGATCTTAATGATTTGAAGAAGTCAAAGGCTACTTGGGTTAAAGGGTAGAGTGATTAGGGAGTCAGCATCAATATTAATAGGTATAATGATTCCTACCTCTCTACTACATGAGGATTATTCATTTTGGAAGAATTTGAAAATGCCTCTTAAAAGTTTTTTTTTATCTATTAAAAATCGAATTAATCGATTAAAATCACTTGAGAAATTATAAAAAATGTTTTGTTAGTATTTTAATCTATGTAACTTCGAATTATTCGATTAAAACTACTTGAAATGTTTTGAAAAGTGTTTTCTGAGTATTTTAACTGATATAACTTCGAATTAAAGGATTAAAATAACTTGATAAGTTCTGAAAAATGTTTTGCCAATATTTTAATCGATATAACATCGAATTAATCGATTAAAACAACTTAAGGAAATTTTTGTCAAATTTTTTAATCGATTTAATCAGGCTTTCATAAGTTAAAATCACTTATGATGTTTTGAGAAAATGTTTGATAGAATTATAATCGATTAAAACGTGAATTAATCGATTAAAACAACTTAGAGAATTTTTGTTTAACTGTTTTAATCGATTAAAACATCGTCGCATCAGTTAAAATAAATCTGGAAAATATTCAAACACATATTAATCGATTAAAAGAAGTTTTAATCGATTTATTAAGAATTAATAATCGATTAAAAGAAAGTTTTAACCGATCAATTAAACCAGTTAGTTGGAAAATAACTCTATATAAACAGGATTGCTTCAGCGTTTTGAAACACATCTTTGAGTAATCAATCAAGCAATCATTAGAGAAGTTTTTGAAGGAAGAAGCGCGCCACGTTTGTGAAGTTTTTCAAAGTTCTTTCTTGAGGCATTTTTACATTCTTAATTGTGAAGAAACTCGTTCTGCAAGAGCTGCATAATCCGGGTTTGATTGTTCTAGTTTCTTCTCTTTGTTCTTTTCATTTCTTTTACTGTATTGTGGGTGTCATGAAGTGTTGGGCACTGGTTCTGTAACTGGAATTTGGTTGCAGGTTGGTACAAGAAATGGAACTTGGTTCTTGGTGAAGGTTTGGTGCAAGAACTGAAATTTGGTTCTTGGTGTGGATTGGGTGTTTTGTGAGTTGGGTTTGTAATCATAAACATAATCAATCTAGTGGAACTCAACTTGAATTTTGTTAAAAATTGGATGTAGCCCTGTGGTTTAGGTTAACCAGTATAAATCTTGTGTGTCTTTCTCTAAACCTTTACTGTCTTTTATTCTGCTTGTGCTTTACATAGAACTGCTTGTTTTTCTTGATTCAAAACTTGATTAGAATTCATAATCTTTGAAATAGATAATTTGTATTCTTAAAAGTGTGAAAATCTTTCAAATATCAATTCACCCATCCTCTTAATCTCAACCTACTTTTCTAACAATTGGTATCAAGAGCAGGGTCTTGAAAAGCACTCAAGACTTTCAGTCCAAATCTTTTCATGGCTGAAAATAAATTACCTTTTTCTGAGGGTGCTTCTATTAACAGACCTCCACTATTTTGTGGTACAGATTATCCATTTGGGAAGATAAGGATGAAGATCTTTATTGAATCTATTGATAGAAATGTGTTGGGATGTAATTGTAAATGGTCCACTAATTACAGAAAAAGAATGGTCTAGTTTAAATGATGAAGAAAAGAGAAAAGTTCAAAGTGATTGCACTGCCAAGAACATAATTACATCTGCACTTAATATGGATGGATTTTTCAGGGTGTCTCAATGCAAATTTGTCAAAGAAATGTGGGGAATTCTTATTCTTCTATTAATTCGATGAATTATAGCTCATTACAGGATGCTTTTAATGAAACGCATGAAGTAGCAAAAAGACTTGAAATAGAAAACAAAAGATTAAAAAGCTTGAACATGTTAGAAAAAAAATCAATCTTCTTGAAAAGAAAATTTTGATGAAGAAACTGATGCTGAATATTAATATAATTGATAACAATTCTGACTGCATGTGTAAAGATCAAAAGGATTGAGTTGGTCTATGATGGAATACTCACTTTGCCTTATAGACTAGAGTAACTCATCGGTCTCCTCCTTGGATTCCATATTATTTTCCTCTTCGGTCTCTTTATCTTTCCCTTTATTTTTGGGGGCGTCTTCCTGTGACTCCTTGGGGGAGTAAATTCGTCCACTTCTGGTCATGTCCCCCAATGTTGGCTATATTGGAAATATCTTTGTTTATTGCATATTTCTACGGTACAACTTTATTTGATTCGTAGGGGAAAGGACGAGGCATAAAAAGGCGCAATGGCGTCCTTGCCCCCTCTTCCTTATTGATTGTGATCACCAACGGTTGAGGCTTATTGTCTTCTTTAGGTGGCTCAGCCGTTGGAGAGAGACTGATGACAAGTGGTTTCCTCTCCATTATTCTGATTTATGGAAACACACCAGTTAACCTTTCCTTTTTATAAACTTATTAATTAAAAGTGAAGGAGGGATGTATGAATGTATGCAACTTATGAGTGCAGTAGACGGTCGTAGAGATAAACAAAAAGGTATTTTTATTTATCATAGTGTACATTCCCCTATACCATGCTACGAAGCACATTCTGACAGAAACGGAAAAGCCTAAAGAAACCCACAAGCGGGTTCTGATTTCTACGTATTTCCTCTTTGGCTTCTTGTACTTGTAAATTGTCGAGCTTCTCAATGGCTCGGTCTCTCTCTTGCAGTACTTGGCCATACTGAGCTAACCCATCTCTTTCTTTGCAGCGTAGCTCAGTAAGGCTTCTGTTGAGTCTCTGGTGGTCTCCCTCCCTTGACGTATTTTAGACCAAGCCTTTGTGAGATCTTGTAGCATCCCCTTGATCGTCTATGCCTTCTTTGCGTATTTAGCCTCAAGGTGTACTAATTTGGCAGTCATCTCTTGGAGTTGATTATCCGAGTTGACTCTTGGAGCTTTTGATGCTCGGATAACCCACTCGTTGAAATCAACACATTTATCCTTGAGGCGCTATATCTCTTGGTCCTTCTTCTTGCATTGCCTTTGCAGACCGTCAATGGTAAGGATAAATTCTTGTTCCTTTTCCTCAAGGGCCCTTATTTGGGCTCCCATGATTTCTATCCTTTAGGTCAAGGCATCGACTTGAGTTTGGAGCTCTTCGTTTGCTGATGGCGCAATGGGTGGAGTGGATGGTTGTGACATCCTCTGCTTCTTCTCCATTCCTCGTAGTCACTGGAGATAGCCACTTGAGCTTTGCCTAGCTCTCTATCTCCCATGTAGACTGGTCTCTCCCATGCTCTCCGTATGGCAAGTGAGTTTGCAACATTGCATGGGTCTCCGAAGAAACACAGTCCTCCGAGCTCTTCCCGTGACGACATGGTTTGAGTCGTCATGAGTTGTCTCATAACTACTTTTGGGCAGTAAGCTATGCAACCCTTGAGGCCCAACAGTGGTATGCTCGGGTATTCTCCGTATATGATGAGAATAGGGTTGGGTCGGAACCAAAGACAAGCCCAGGATAGGTGATTGATGTTCCATCATTCCAACTCGACCTTCCACTCCATGGTTAGACGTCGGCGGAGAGGGATTTTTTAGAAGCTTCTCAAAGGATCGGGGAAAATCCCCATGTGGCTAGAGACATAGAAGTGTGTGATACCCCAAATGAATAACAACAAAGAGAAACATCTGAGCGTTCTTTCTTGCTTTTGGTGACAAAACTCAACCGAGAGCAAGGCGTTGGAAAGAAGTGCAGGCAAGGGACTCATTTAGTGTATGTTCCAAGCGAGAAAGGAATCCATAATGACCTGATGTACTGCGTCAAGGTGAAAGGGAAAAAGTATGGTCCCAAACAAAATCAGATCCAGGGTTTTGTTAAAGGCAAACCAATCTGCCTTATCAACCAAAGAGGACAAATGGTCTTCTAGCATTGCAACTTTTCATCCCTGGATATTCTCTTTTACCATCAGGGCAGCCTGATGAAGTGGCAATTGGATGATGGTGGCGACCTTGGCTGCGGGAATATATGCTTCGTGACGAATTTGGACCCCAGTTGATTTGGGTCATCTCAACATCATCTCATATTCCTCCAAAGTCGGTACTAGATCGAATTGCGAAAATTCGAAGCAGTGTAGACTGGAATTCCAGAAATGGATCAAAACCCTGATGAATATGGATCGACACAGATCTTCAAAAGATCGAGAATCCGTCCATAAGATTTTCGAAATCGGAGCAGACCTCGGGTGGCATCAACACGCACAGCCGTTCTTTCTTCTCCACACGATACCGGGGAATGTATACTTTCTTTAACTATCCACTGGACCCCTCCATTTTTCTAGAAACAAAAATGCATGCTATGAGTATGATGTTGATGCGAGAATGCATGTAAGTGTTTTGTTTTCCTAAACATTATCATGTTTTATTTTCTACGTGATACATGATAGTGTTTGGATTTTTGTTTTTTTTTTTTCAAAAGAAAGGAAACTACCTATATGAATGTTCATGAATTCAATGCTTACCACCATGAACAAGGTCCCATTTTCTCTTATTATGATTATTTGATTTATTTGATTTTTATAACCATTTATCTCTTCTGTCGGACTCCGTGACTACTTAGCTTACAAAGAACATGAAACCAGGCTAGCTAAAATGCAGACTGTCTGAGATAAAAGTGGTTTATTATGAAAAAATTTATAATCCCTTATATCTTCTGTCCGTCCACATGGCTACTTAGCTTACAAAGAACCTGAAACCAGGCTAGCTAAAATGTAGATTGTTTGAGATAAGGGTGTTTATTATGAAAGAGTTTTTTTGAGAATTTTGTATTTATTTTGTTGTTGTATGATTATGCTATGCAATAAACAAATGCACAAACAATTCACTCATCCGTGGACCGTGTGACAACGTTTTTATCATGAGGTAGGGGTATCCTTCAAAAAAGTGCGTATTCAAGGTGGTTCTAATTATCCTCACCGAGGCCAGGTCCCCACTCTCCCAGCCTTCAGACCATTCATGGCACTAGGGCCTTGTTAGTCTTTAGGCCAAAAGAGGAAGGTTATCACCTTGAGTGGTGGTTTCTCACCATACTGGTAGGCTCATGGCCCTCACTACGACAAATTGTACCTGCCGCCCACTCCTTAAGGTTATCCCACTTTCCCCCGAGTATAGGGGGAACTTTTGTGGGCAAGGGTTTATGTACAGTTGTTATTTCAAACGATTTCATAAGGTAAACATACAACAGTTATTAAAGCCAAACAGTAAAGCATGTTATAAAAACAAGAAAGGGTAAAGGCGTAATTTCAAGTTTTTATTTTCTAAACTTAGTCCATCACTAAATGGGATCAACTCTCTAGCTTCCCCAGCAGATTCGCCATCTGTCGCTGCCATAAAAAGAGGCGGTTGGAGCGACACGATGGTTTTGAACGACTCAAATTTTTTAAAAGAGGTTTTCAACGCTTTAAGGTTGTCCGATAACCGGGCTAGACCTAAAGGCGAGGTTTTCGTGAAAGGTTCTATGGAGTTGCCACCAGTGTTTTAACCTTAAACACTGAAAAATATAAAAGGACAGTGGTTTTTTAGAAAAAAAACAACTTTCGGCATTACAACCTGAGTCGGGTAAGGAAGTTAGTTAAAAGCAATGAGTGGGAGATTGATGACAATGTGAAACATGTCCCTACATTCCCAAGAGATGATTTTGATGATGATTCAAGTCAACAACATTCAAGACTCAAGCAAGCCCAATATATGATTTTGACAAAGATTTTATTCAACATTCAAGCAAGCCCAAGATGATTCCTGAAGACTAGATACAGTCTTAGATTATTGGATATGGAAGTATGATGAGTCATTATATTCCCGTATTTTCTTCCCTTTTTGAACTTATTTTAATTAGTGTTTGGGCTTAACTTTCTATTATTAGTGAATTTTTATTAATTGGGCTTCATTGATCTAATTTTTTCTCATTATTAATTTTAGGACAGTTAAAGCAATTTTGGGCCTAGAAGATTGGGTTAGATGCCATTTTACAATTTAAAGCAATTTTGGGCTTGGAAAATTGGGTCAAATGTCATATTTTATTCTATATGGGTACTAACAGTGGTTTACTGTTTTATTTATCATTTTTTCTACAGATCTCCAAAAATCATTATTTTCAAAACATTATAAACTAGACACATTCAGATTTCCATATGATCCAAAATCATTCAATTCGGAGATAAATTGGATTTTACATAAATTATCCAACACGGGTCAACCGCACCAGGCCGGCCCAATGGACATGCTTCCGTAATTTAAGTTTCCTAAATTCATTAGACCTCCAAAAATAGTAGCAATGGTGGAGTTTTAAATCTAACTCACAAGCCTTTCAAAGGATACCGAAATCGTTTAATTTGGATAAGTATTGAAAATACTGCAAGTGTTTGAAGTTCACGGACCTGCACTAAAGCCAACTTATGATGTGTTTCATGGACCAGTTCAGCCCAAACCTCAATAAAGATTAGGGTTAGGGTTATTTATATAAGAGAAGACACACATCACACAAGGACCACGCAGCCACCACACTTCCACCTTTCATCTTCTGCAATTTATATTCAAGTTTGTTTACTCTTATGTCATTATTTTTAAATTCTTGTTTCGATTTTAATTATGTTTCTTCTATTGCGTTTTCAACTTTCCATGGATAGCTAAATCTTTGTATTGATTTTCTGAGAAGAATGCAAGTAGATCTTTGAGGTTTTGTTCTTCAATTTCATTTTGTTTGTTCTCTTAACTCTTCATCTTCTAATCTCAGTGTTGAATTATAACCTGTTTATGCTTAATAAACCGAAACTAATATCACAATTTGCTTAATTATGTGTTAGAGATGAGATTATGTGATGTATGCAATGCTTAATTGTATAAGGATAATTTGGGGTTAATCTTCGCTTAGTTGGTTAATTTAATGTTGGAATAAGGGTTAAGGAAAATTTGGGATTAATCTTCGCTTAGTTGGTTAATTTCGAATTGGAACAAGGGTTAAAGCTAATTTGAGATTAATCTTCGCTTAGTTGATTAATTTCGAATTAGAATATAATTTGGGATTTATCTTCGCTTAGTTGGTTAATTTCGAATTAATTTCGTAATCTAGGATAAGTGACACTGCATTAGAATCAGGAAATCAATTGCATTTTAATCTATTTTTAATCCGCATTTTCATAATCTGCTTTTGTTCTGTTTCATCTAATATTTTAATTTTGAAAAACTCCTTTTCTTTTTTGTTGTTACTGTTCTAAATTTAAAAATTGTTAAGCTTTGATAGAAATTTGTGGTCTTTGGGAGACGACCTAAGAAAGCTTCCTAGTACTATATTTATCTGTTTTAATTATTTGACCGAGTACGACATCGATCAAATTTGGCGTCGTTGCTTGGGGACCAAGATTTTTGTCTAGGTTTTCAATTTTTATTTTCTCGTTTCTGTTTTCGTTTTTTTGTTTTTATTTTATTTTATTTAAATAGTTTATTTGATTTTCAGTTATTTAGATATTTTATTTGATTTTTAGTTAATTGAATATTTTATTTGATTTTCAGTTATTTAAATATTTTATTTGATTGTTAGTTATTTAATATTTTATTTGATTTGTTGTTATTTGGATATTTTATTTATTGTTAGTTATTTAATATTCTATTTGATTTGCTGTTATTTGAATATTTTTATTTGATTTGTTGTTATTTGGATATTTTATTTGATTTTTAGTTATTTAAATATTTTATTTGATTTTCAGTTATTTGAATATTTTATTTGATTGCTAGTTTTTAATATTTTATTTGATTTCCAGTTATTTGAATATTTTATTTGATTTTAAGTTATTTAATATTTGATTTTCAGTTATTTGAATATTTTATTTGATTTGCTGTTATGTGGATATTTTATTTGATTTTTAGTTATTTAAATATTTTATTTGATTTGTTGTTATTTGAATATTTTATTTAATTTTAAGTTATTTAATATTTGATTTTCAGTTATTGGAATATTTTATTTGATTTTCTATTTAATTTAACATTCTTACTTCTCTTAATACTATTTTGATAGCCCACTGTTGTTCTAAAACTCTTTTGGGTTAAAAATAAAAAATAAAAAAAATAAAAATAAAAAATAAAAATAAAAATAAAAATAAAATAAAAATAAATAAATATAAATAATAATTAAAAAAAAACAATTTCATCTCTAATTTGTTTTTCTAGCTTTATTTAAAAAAAATTATAATTTCCATTCTCATAGGAAACTCTGCATATAGCTTGGTAGTGTGAGAGTGCATGTCTAGGAGGGTTCTGGCAAGGAAAGACTTGGTACTTAAGTGTGTCCATTAGTGACCCACCTCTCTTTCCTGGGAACCTACTTGGTGTACTTATTCACGGTCTACCGTTGTCTTTCTAGTAAATAATTGATTTCTTTTTAGAATTTTTTAACTCTTGGGAAATACATGAATTGTTGAATGTAGTGCATGACTAGGAGCAATCCTGACCTTTTACAACCTTTTGATCCCGAGATAGACAGAACCTTTCATAGATTAGTTAGACATTCTAGGAATTCATCTCTTGAGTCTGAACCATTAGATAGTCATAGTGAGAGTACTGCACCTAATATACCTTCTTCCGATAATTTCCAAACTAATAACATGGGTGATCAACCTATTGGACCTCGTGAGAGGACTCTCGAGGAGATGGCTGCACCCGATTTCACTTATGCAAATTTATGTATCCAATACCCCGAAGAGGATGTACCATTTGTGCTTAAAACTGGACTAATCCATTTGTTGCCCAAGTTTCATGGTCGTGCAGGTGAGGATCCATACAAGCATCTCAAGGAGTTCCATATAGTCTGCTCCACCATGAAGCCACAAAATGTTCTTGAAGATCACATATACCTGAAGGCTTTTCCTTTCTCTTTGGAGGATCTTGCCAAAGACTGGTTGTACTACTTAGCTCCTAGTCCCATAACGAGCTGGGATGATCTCGAAGAGAGTCTTTCTAGAAAAAATTTTCCCCGCTTCCAGGACCACCGCCATTAGGAAGGATATATCGTGTATCGTGCAACGAGATGGGAGAGAGCTTATACGAGTATTGGGAGAGGTTCAAGAGACTTTGTGCAAGTTGCCCTCGCCACCAAATATCAGAACAACTACTGCTGCAGTACTTTTATGAGGGGATGAATACAATGGATAGGAGTATGATAGATGCAGCTAGTGGAGGAGCTTTAGGAGACATGACACCTACTGCTGCTAGAGGTTTAATTGAGAAGATGACATCTAATTCCCAACAATTTAACATGAGGAGTGACTCCATAGTCCTTAGAGGTGTACATGATGTGGGTTCATCAGATTTAGTGGAGAATAAGCTAGAAAGTAAGATTGATGCCCTCACCACCCTAGTCTCCCAACTTGCTGCAAATCAGAGACCTGCACCACCTGCAAGGGTTTGTGGCATTTGTACTTCAATTGAGCATCCCACTGATTGCTGCCAATTATTGCATGAGTCTACAGGTTCTGGAGCTCCACAAGTTTATGCAGCAAACATTTTCAATAATAAGGCTCCGAACCAACAACATAATTATGATCTCTCAAGCAATAGATACAATCCAGGGTGGAGGAATCACCCAAATCTGAGATGGTCCAATCAGCAACACCAACAGCAGCAGAATCCTTTGCCACCACCACCATTTTAGAATTCTACTGGTCCAAGCACACCTTATGTGCCTCCACCAATGCAACAACAATATCAGAGGCAGCAAAATGAAGCACCAGCTCCTCAACCTTCTTCACCTTCATTAGAGGAATTGGTCAAACAAATGGTTGAGATGAACATACAGTACCAACAGAAAAATGATGCCTCCATTCAGAGTTTAACCAACCAGATTGGTCAACTAGCTACTGCTGTGAATCAATTGCAAAATCAAAATTCGGACAAGCTCCCTGCACGGACTATGGTTAATCCTAAGAATGTGAGTGCCATCACATTGAGGTCGTGGAAACAGATTGACATACCCACTGCAACACCTCCACCCTCATCTGTAGCTGCCTCAGTTCCTGCACCTGAGCAACCAGTTGGTAGCCGAAAATTGCATATAGATGGACCTTCTTCCACCCCAATTTTAGTTGCCATGTCACCTGCCATGTCACTGCCACGTCACTTGCCATGTCAGCTGCTATTTCCACATCATATTAATGATTGCCACGTAAGCTAGGGTTTGTTTGATGTGTAATCCCGTATGGGCCAGCTTGGGCCCATTCCTAGGGGACTCTAGGGTTAGGGTAGGCTGGTATTTTTAGAGGAGCAATAGGAGGAGGAGGTAGGCAGCCACTGTAGTTCTGTTTCACGTTTGTTTTCATGCTGGTTTTCTATGCATTTTAATTTGGACTGCTCAAGGCTCATTAAAAGTTTGGTTCAATTTCATTTTCTGCTGTCATGAAACCACCACACAGCCGCCTTTCATCTTCTGCAATTTATATTCAAGTTTGTTTACTCTTTTGTCATTATTTTTAAATTCTTGTTTCGATTTTAATTATGTTTCTTCTATTGCGTTTTCAACTATCCATGGATAGCTAAATCTTTGTATTGATTTTCTGAGAAGAATGCAAGTAGATCTTTGAGGTTTTGTTCTTCAATTTCATTTTGTTTGTTCTCTTAACTCTTCATCTTCTAATCTCAGTGTTGAATTATAATCTGTTTATGCTTAATAAACCGAAACTAATATTACAATTTGCTTAATTCTGTGTTAGAGATGAGATTATGTGATGTATGCAATGCTTAATTGTATAAGGATAATTTGGGGTTAATCTTCGCTTAGTTGGTTAATTTCATGTTGGAATAAGGGTTAAGGAAAATTTGGGATTAATCTTCGCTTAGTTGATTAATTTCGAATTGGAACAAGGGTTAAAGCTAATTTGAGATTAATCTTCACTTAGTTGAATAATTTCGAATTAGAATATAATTTGGGATTTATCTTCGCTTAGTTGGTTAATTTCAAATTAATTTCGTAATCTAGGATAAGTGACACTGCATTAGAATCACGAAATCAATTGCATTTTAATCTGTTTTTAATCCGCATTTTCATAATCTGCTTTTGTTCTGTTTCATCTAATATTTTAATTTTGAAAAACTCCCTTTCTTTTTTGTTGTTACTGTTCTAAATTTAAAAATTGATAAGCTTTGATAGAAATTTGTGGTCTTTGGGAGACGACCTAGGAAAGCTTCCTAGTACTACATTTATCTGTTTTAATTATTTGACCGAGTACGACATCGATCAAGGTACAAGTTGATGAAGTAATATTATGCATAAGTCTCCAAAGCACAAGTGTGATAAAATTCATAACATGATATTTTTCACTATCATAATCAATTATGATGCATTAGAAATGGAAGAATGATTTTCTCTGTCATAATTGATTATACTGGTAACATAATCAATTATGGCAATACAAATTTGAAAAATATATCTGTTTTGAAGAATAAATGTTTTTAATATATCCTGATTTTTATTCAAAAAATATTAATGTCCCACGACCATTTTCTAATGTTTTTTTTTCTATTTACTTAAGTTTTGATGAAAAATAAAAAACACACAATTACAGAATTCAAAAATACAATTTACATTCAATCAGTTTTGAGAAAAGAATTCTGAGCAAGGCAACAAAGATACTTTACACCTTCTGAGAAAACCCTCGTCTCTACTGCCTTCTGTGCTTTCATTGTTAATCACACTTGTTCTTGGAGATTGACATTCTACAGACTTCTACAATTTGTTGTCTCCATTACCTAGGTGTGACTGTTCTTATCTTACTCCTTCATCCTTTGTGGGTTTAGGAGGTGTTTTCATCCCTTTGATTTGTTCAGGGAGGTGTTCATCCCTAGTGTGATTCTAGGGAGGTGTTCATCCCTTGTGGGATTCTAGGGAGGTGTTCATCCTTAGTGGGTTTCTATGGAGGTGATTGTCTTTTTAATTAGTTTAATTTTTACTGGTTCTTCTACTGAGTTGATTGTAATTTGTAAACTGAATTTGAAAGATAGTGAATTGGTGGTCACTCTTGTGTTAAGAGTTGACTGGGAATTGGATGTAGGGTTGGCTATACCCAAACCATTATAAATCACTTTGTGCTCTTCTCTTTCCCTTATCTCTTTCTCTTTTCCTGATTATATTATCGCTTCTACTTTATCTGTGTTCAAACAAATTATTAACTCACAAATAAATTTTTAATTTGACATCTATTAAAATTTTTACATCTATCCACCCCCCTCTAGATGACATTTGTCTAACAAGTGGTATCAGAGCTTGGTTAGATAAGATATTTCTAAACGATCTGTCACTATGTGTATGCAAAATCAGGTTTACAGGGAAGGAGCCTCAATAAACATACCTCCACTATTTGAAGGAGAAAACTATCAATTTTGGAAAGCGAGAATGGAAATATTTTTACAAACACTAGATTATGGTGTTTGGGATGCTATACTCAATGGTCCCTACATTCCGATGAGAACAACAGAATTTGGAGTTGTTCCAAAGACTTTTGACCAATGGACGCTAGATGAAAACAAGCATGCCCATTATGATGTAAGAGCCCAAAATGCTATTGTTTCTGCCTTAACTCGTAATGATTTTTTCAGGGTCTCACAATGCAAGACGACAAAAGAAATATGGGACACTCTTGAAGTAACACATGAAGGAACAAATGAAGTAAAGCGAGCACGTAAGAACACACTCATCTAGGAGTATGAATTATTTCAAATGCAGGAAAATGAAAGCATCACGGATTTCCAGACACGCTTCACACATATAGTAAATCACTTGAAAGCATTAGGAAAGAGTTTTGACAATGAGGAGTTGAACACAAAGATCTTGAAATCCTTAGACAAGAATTGGCAACCAAAGGTCACTGCTATTACAGAATCAAAGGATCTCATAGAAATGAATATTGCTACTCTATTTGGAAAGCTACGAGAACATGAGATGGAGCTATAAAGGTTAAAGAATGGTGAACAGAATCAAGCCAAGACGATAACTCTAAAAGTAGAAAAATCTTCACAAGACGAAAGCGAAAATGAAGGTAAGTTTTTGGATTCTGATATGTCTCTTTTTGTTAAACAATTTTCTCGCTTTATGAAGAACAGGAAAAAGAGACATCAAAGAAAGGAGAAAATAAATAAATACAATTGCTATAAATGTGGAAAACCTGGCCATATCAAACCAGACTGTTCGGAACTTAAGAAAGATGTGAAGAAAGGGAAGAACGGTATCTATAAGAACAAACACAAAGCTTATATTGCTTGGGAGGATAATGATTCTTCTACAACAAAAAAGATTTCTTCCGAAAGCAGTGATGGAGAAGAAGAAGCAAATCTTTGTTTGATGACAAAAAGTGATGATGAAGCCTCATCACAGGTAAGCAGTACAAAATCCTTAAATGAATATGATGAGTTGTTTAAAGAATATCAAGATATGTATAAAGGTTTTACCAAGTTATCTAAGAAATACAATGCACTTAGACAAAAGTTTAATGCATTAGAAAATATTATTGGTATTCTTTAAAAAGAAAATGAGTGCTTAAAGAAAGATGTTGAGAAATTTAAAACTTTGTCTAAAAATAAAGAAGTTGCTAAACCTTGTGAAAATTGTAATCATTTGGAAAATGAGATTTTCAGGTTAGAGAAAATAATAAGAAAGTTTTCAAAATCTTCTGAAAATCTTGATTCTATATTAGGTTATCAAAGAGGGAATTCTAGCAAAGCTGGACTTGGTTATAAACCCAAAAAAAGTCTAGAACCTCATAAAACTATTTTTGTGAAAGAGTCAAGGAAAACAGATGTGAAACCAGTTTCAAAAACTTTAAGAAACTCATTTAGACCTTTTCAAAGAAAACCAACATGTTTTTATTGCATGAAATTAGGCCATACATCAAATAGATGTTACATAAAACATTTTGGCATATCTAATGGCAAATATGAATGGGTGCCTAAAGGAACAAAGCATTTATACATGTCTAGATGATAGTTTGAGCATCTAATTGATTATCATAATCGGAAATTTTTTTCTTGTTGTCATAATCAATTATGTTGATTCTGAAGGTGCTGTGATAATCGATTATTATATCATGGTTATATTCTTTTAATCCTTAGTCTTTTGGCAGAGACTTGTGATTCTACTAACCTTTTTCAGGACCCAAAAATAATTAAAGGGTACCTAGATTTGTATGTTGATGTTGCAAGTAATTATCAAGGATAAGAAATTAATGCAGGTTATTGAAGCTAAATGGGTGTACAGGAACAAGCTAAATGAACAGGGAAATATTACAAAGATAAGTTTATGATTGTCTCTCAAGCCTCTATATTGAATATCTGCACTTATCTGTCACATAAATTTGATTGTTGACCAACTTTGAAATTTGAAAGTTTGAATTTTGGATATTTGAATTTATGAAAATTTGAAATTATTAAAGTTTGAAATTTTGCAGTTTGAGATTCTTGAAATTTGAAATTTTGCAGTTTTAGATTTTTTTTTTAAATTTTGCAGTTTTAGATTTTTGAAATTTGAAATTTTACAGTTTGACATTTTTTTTAAATTTTCAGTATGAGATTTTTGAAATTTGAAATTTTGCAATTTGAGATTTTTGAAATTTTGTAGTTTGAGATTTTGAAATTGGAAATTTGAAATTTTTGAAATTGAATTTGAATTGGAATTTGAAATTTGAATTTGAAATTTGGGATTAGAAATTTGAATTTGAAATTTGGAATTTGTTGCAATTTGAATTTGAAATTTGAAATTTGTTGCAATTTGAATTTGAAATTTGAAATCTGGAATATGAGTGAATTTGAATTTGAAAGCTACCTAAATGAGTAAACTGCAATTGGGGGAAACTACTGCATTTCATTCCATTATCTCTACAATCATTCTATTTCCCTATCTTTCTCTCTCTTCATTTGTCTTGGGTATCCTAGATATTGCCTCCTTAATATGATGTTCTTCTCCATGACACTTTGTAATGCATTATCTTCTCTACCTTGATTTATGTACTAATATGTACAAATTTGTTCTCAATTTTTATTGCAATATTTTTCATAATTATCAATGAAACAGGGAGATATTTTGATGATATTAATTTGTGTGAAACAGAGGGAGATTTTTTTCTCTTATAATATTTTTTATAATTATCAATGAAACAGGGGGAGATTTTTTGATGAATTAAAATATGTGTGAAATTCATTCCTATCTCTAAATTAAACAAGGGAAATTAAGAGAAGTCTTTGCTCATATGAGTTAGGGGGAGTCTTGTTATTAATATATCCAAGGGGAGATTAAGAGACTCTGACACTTGATACAAATTTGTGCTAATCTATGCTAATCTTGAGCTGGCTATATAGAGTCAAGCATTTTAATTCATTTCAGGTGTTTTCTTGATCATCATCAAAAAGAGGGAGATTGAAAGCATTGAGGGGGAGATTGATGACAATGTGAAACATGTCCCTACATTCCCAAGAGATGATTTTGATGATGATTCAAGTCAACAACATTCAAGACTCAAGCAAGCCCAATATATGATTTTAATAAAGATTTTATTCAACATTCAAGCAAGCCCAAGATGATTCCTTAAGACTAGATAGAGTCTTAGAATGCTGGATATGGAGGTACAAGTTGATGAAGTAATATTATGCATAAGCCTCCAAAGCACAAGTGTGATAAAATTCATAACATGATATTTTACACTGTCATAATCAATTATGATGCATCAGAAATGGAAAAATAATTTTCTCTGTCATAATTGATTATATTGGTAACATAATCAATTATGGCAATACAAATTTGAAAAATATATCTGTTTTGAAGAATAAATGTTTTTGAATATATCCTAATTTTTATTCACGAAAATATTAATATCCAACGACCATTTTTTGATGTTATTTTTCTATTTAATTAAGTTTTGATGAAAAATCAAAAACACACAATTACAGAATTTGAAAATACAATTTACATTCAATCAGTTTTGAGAAAAGAATTTTGAGCAAGGCAACAAAGATATTTTACACCTTCTGAGAAAACCCTCTTCTCTACTGTCTTCTGTGCTTTCATTGTTAATCACACTTGTTCTTGGAGATTGGCATTCTACAGGCTTCTACAATTTGTTGTCTCCATTACCCAGGTGTGACTGTTCTTATCTTACTCCTTCATCCTTTGTGGGTTTAGGAGGTGTTTTCATCCCTTTGATTTGTTCAGGGAGGTGTTCATCCCTAGTGGGATTCTAGGGAGGTGTTCATCCTTAGTGGGTTTCTAAGGAGGTGATTGTCTTTTTAATTAGTTTACTTTTTACTAGTTCTTCTGCTGAGTTGATTGTAATTTGTAAATTGAATTTGAAAGATAGTGAATTGGGAGTCACTCTTGTGTTAAGAGTTGACTGGGAACTGGATGTAGGGTTGGCTATACCCGAACCATTATAAATCACTATGTGCTCTTCTCTTTTCCTGATTATATTATTGTTTCTGCTTTATCTGTGTTCAAACAAATTATTGACTCACAAATAAATTTTTAATTTGACATCTATTAAAATATGTGCATCTATTCACCCCCCCCCCTCTAGATGCCATTTGTCTAACATTAGTTATGTGTGGGGAAGGTGTTAGCACCCCACAATGCCCCTTTTGGGTTCCCTATGATGGACTAGCTTGTAAAGTAAACACTAAAGAAATTACACTTTTACCCTTATTATTTCATCTACTTGTAGAAATTAAACGTCAACATGGCTCTAATATCTAATATGCATGCAAAGAAAGCTATAAAGAAAGCAATAAAGGAGAGTATGTGAAAAAAAAAACCCTCTAAGGAAGGCTTTGTATTAAGTATTCGAAGATTGAGGATGCTTTTTGGCTATCCCCTCACTCTACAATTCTGCTCACGCCTCTATCGACAGAAGAATTCTAACTACAGAGTGTCTATAGAGGGCACTCAAACTTTGGAAATGCGTCAGAGAGGTTTAAGAAGAGTATAGGGACTCGAAATCTGTCTAGAAGTGTGTGAAATGAGGAGGGGGAGAGGCCTATTTATAGGGATTCGCGCCTCACAAGTGGTGAGACGGTCATCTCGCCATGTGGCGAGATGGCCATCTCGTCTCATGAGTGGCGAGACGGCTGACTCGCCTTAGGAGATGAGACGGTCGTCTCGCCTTATAGGGCGAGACAGCCGTCTGGCCAAACGGGACGACTGTCTTGGCTCTTTGGCAAGGACTCTCTTATTTTTGTGTATAGGAGGTCTTCCTATTCTACTATGGAGTCTAGTACGTATGCATAGGGACCTAAAGAGGTCTTTTCCAACTTTGAACAAAGGTCTTCTAACTTTATTTGTGAAGCCGGACAAGATTTGGGGTCTACAATGTGGTGAAATAGGTAATGTGAAAATCTGAATGTCCTAACAAGAAGAGTGATGATCTTAAAGGGTGAAAATCTTATAAAAAGAAAGCCTACATAGCTTGGGATGATAGTGATTCGAGTTCGGAGTCAAGTGATTTAGATGTTGAAGCAAACCTTTGCTTGATGGCAAATGACAAAAATTCTTCCGACTGTGAGGTAAGTGATTCTGACTGTTCTTCAAGTAATGATGAAAATGACTATGATGCTTTACAAAATGCATATCAAGAACTATTTGCTGCTTTTAAAGATTTGAAAACTAAATATAAATCTTTGAAAAAGAATTTGAATAAATCGTAAAAAGAAGTAGAATCTTTAAAATAAAAAATAGTGTCTTTAGAAGAAAAAGAAGATGAACAAAGTGCGTGTGCATCACGTAAGAGATATGAATATGATATTATGCATTTTGTTTGTGTGTGTGTGCTACAATAGGTTCTCTATTATACTTAACTGTAAGTAGACTTGATATTATGCATTTTGTTTGTGTGTGTGTGCTAGATTTCAAGCATATTTAAAAGAATCCCATTTCACTGCAGTAAAACAAATATAGGATTTGGATTATGGTATCCATCTGAAGCTTCTCCTAGCTTATTAGGTTATTCTGGTACTGATTATGGAGGATGTAAAATAGATAGAAAAAGCACTAGTGGAACATGTCATCTATTAGGATCATCCTTAGTATCTTGTCATTCTAAGAAACAAGCTTGTGTTGCATTATCGACTACTGAGGCTGAATATATTGCAGTTAGAAATTGTTGTGCTCAAATTCTTTGGATGAACCAACAACTAGAAGATTGTAATATTTTTCTAAATAGCATTCCTTTGATGTGTGATAATACAAGTGCAATTAACCTTACTAAGAATCTTGTTATGCACTCTAGAACTAAGCATATATAAATTATACATCATTTCTTTAGAGATCATGTCAGTAAGGGTAATTGTAAAATTGAATATGTTGATATCAAGCATCAATTAGCAGATATTTTTACTAAACCTCTTCCCAAATATAGATTTTATGAACATAGGAGAGATTTAGGGATATTAGAAATATCTTATCTTTGAAAAATTTTCATGAAATGATATCTTGCTGGAATAATCGATTATCCAAGGCAATAATCGATTATTATGTACCTCATTGACCTTCAATTATACATGCCTCTCTGGAATAATCGATCATTTGGGATGATAATCGATTATTGTTGCTTAAATGTGTGATACATGAAAATTCTCTCTAGAATAATCGATTATTTGGGCTAATAATCGATTATCTGTAAATCAGTGCACAAATACAGTAAAAATTCTCTGGGATAATCGATTATCCATGCATATGTCGGGGTAGCAATTACAGAAATAATCAATTATCTTGGGAAATAATCGATTATTCTATGCCGTTGGAGACAAAATAGTTGTTGGCAATGGCTCTTTTTGCTTTAATTCTTGTGAAACTAGTCGTTGGAGGTATTTCCTATATATAGGAGGACTCAAAATTGAATTCAAACACTTCCAAGCTTCTCTTCAAAAGTTTTGCATAGATTCAAAGCTTATTCTTGTCTTTTTGTCTCCCTCAAAGCTTTTGTTTCTCTCCAAACTTCAAATCTTTCATTTTTCCTGCTTTCTATTCACTCTAAATGGCTTTATCTTCCCGAAGAAAGATCTCGACAAGGAGAAGATCAACTCCTGCTTCTCAACCTCGCCTAAACTCAATTGAAGGGTGGATTTCAGATGAAGAAGAGAGGCAAGACGATCTAAATTTCTGGAAAGAAAGGGGTATTATTATTGCTAAGTACCTCATTGGAGATCAATTCATAGACAGGGGATTCCAATTTCCAAATCTTCTTGAGCAACAAGGAGTTCTTCCTTATATTGAAATGCAGGGAATGTACTATCCGGATTTAGTTCGGGTATTCTATTTTCGTTTTAAGTATAGGAATCATATTGCTACTTCCAGAGTCAAGGGTGTAACCATCATCCTTGATGATGATATATGGGAGAACATAGCTCACTTTCCCATTCAAGATGATGTTGTTAATGTTCTAGTAGATCTGGACGAATTCAATAAGATTCTGGCATATCACTCATTCCTCTGCAATCCTGCCATGTTGGCAAACAACTTCTTGCTGGTCCTCTAAAGAAAGAGGAACGTCTGCTACTTCATCTTATTGTGTGGATCTTATGTCCTCGGGCCACAAATCATGTTCAGTGTTCTACTGCAGATCTTCGTATTATTCATGCAATCATGAACAATGAGCCAATTGATTGGCCTAGTCTTGTTACGTTAACAATGCTCAAGGCCAAGCGACATCCTACCTTCCTGATTCCTTATGCTCTTTTAATCTCCCACATTCTAGAATATAAGGGTATTAATCTTTAAGGTGAGCAAAGATCCCATCCGCTCAACTCAAATCGAATGCTTGACAACACACTCACTCAGCTACATATGGTTAATGTTAATGGAATTTATGTCCATAAAGATGATGTTCCCCATATGGCTGAGGTCGCTCCAAATTCTGATGATGAAAAGATGTTTGATGTTGATATTCCTGTCACTAGAACTTCATCTGGCACTCATACTGAACCTCACTCTTCCATTGAGGACATGATCTTCAGTATGAATCAAAGAATGCAAGATTTCTTCTTTATCTCTGTTGAACGTCATCATGAAATTTTAAATCGTATTTCTGATGTAGATGAGCATGTATCAAATTTAGAAGGGAGATTTGATGCCCAATTTAATAATGATGAGAGCGAAGAATTCTAAATTCTTGTAAATTTTTGGGTGTGTCTGTTCTTTCTGTAATATATATTTACTTGTCTTAAATAATAATCTTTGTTTGCATATATTCAGGGGGAGTTAATTATTTTTCTGCATATCTTTAGGGGGAGCTTCTATTCTTTTTTATTATGATAAAATAGGGGGAAAATTTTTTTAAAGCTGGTATGTTTTAATATTTTTTCTATGATAGTTGTGTTAGAAAATAGGTTATTACAAAGAGGCTTTAAACCAGATTTTGATCATCATAAAAAAGGGGGAGATTGTTGAATATACAAGAGTATGATGCATGAAGATTTTGATGATGATTCAAGAACAAAGGACTTGAAGACTTGAAGACTTTTCATCATTTGTATTTACTTGTAATAACTCTATTTTGTCTTTTTGAGTATGTAAAAATAGAGTCCAAGATAACCAGCACATAGTCTGTCCATAGTATGTGAGTGCGAGAGAAGAGAGAAGAAGAGAAGAGGAAACTTCTTTTAATCTGTTAAAATGTTCTTGATCATTTTCCAGATTTCTTTTAACTGATGCGACATCATTTCAATCGATTAAAACACTTTGTAAAAAATCCCTTAAGTTGTTTTAATCGATTAATTCGCCTTTTAATCGATTAAAATCCTACGAAATATTTTCATAAAACTTTCTAAGTGATTTTAACTGATAATAGTCTGTTTTAATCGATTAAAACACTTTGGAAAAAATCTCTTAGTTGTTTTAATCGATTAATTCGCATTTTAATCGATTAAAATCCTGCCAAATAGTTTCATAAAACTTTCTAAGTCATTTAAACTGATAACATATCGATTAAAATTCTGGCAGAACTTCTTTTAAAACCTTTCAAGTGGTTTTAATCGATTAATTCGATATTACATCGATTAAAATACTGACAGAACATATTTCAAAACACTTCAAGTTATTTTAATCGATTATTTCGAGTTTGTATCGATTAAAATACTGCTAGAACACATTCCAAAACATTTTAAGTCATTTTAATCGATTATTTCGAATTTATATCAGTTAAAATACTGGCAGAAGATTTTCAAAAACTCGTTTAATGAAAATAATCGATTAATTCAAAGATATATCGATTAAAACAATTCCAGTGAATGTTTTAAAAGGTTTTAATCGATTATTTCGAAAACCTATCAGTTAAAAACATGTTATGTAAGTGTTAAGAACATTTTAACTGATAAAACTCATATAATATCAGTTAAAACGATTACTTAAAAACCATTTAATCGATTACTTTGGTTTTTAACAGATTAAACACGTTTAAAGGCGTTTTTCAAAATCTTTTAAATGATGAAACCACATGCAGCAGAGAGATATGAATGATTATACCTATGTATAGATGCAGACTCACTAATCACTCTACCCTTTTAACCAAGTAACCTTTTACTTCAACAAAAAAGCCTTTGACTTCATTTGACTTCATCAAATCAACAAGATCTTCGTTTCATCAAATGATTCAATAAGATCTTCATCACTTTCACATTGAAGGTTCATTTTTTAATAAAACCACTCTGTGATAATCAATTATTACCCAGGATAATCAATTATCCCACTTGAAAATTGTTTTGGAAAACTTGCTGGAATAATCGATTACCTCAGTGGATAATTGATTATCCTAGTCCAAAAATACTCTTTTGCAAAAATGGTTCTGTGATAATCGATTATCACTTAGGATAATCGATTGTCTGCGTCTGTTATGATTTTGAAATTCAAATTTTAGACCTATTTTCGATGCATCTATTCCCTATTTCGAATTTCCTATTCCCCATACCCTAAATCTCTTAATTTAAGGTTCTCTATGGCTCTCTGAACAAAACAACCTTTTTCATACAAAAGTTAAGAGCTGTGATTGCTAGAGAACTTTGTGTAAGGGAAAAAAAGGGGCTTTTGGAAATCTAGTGTGGGCTAGAAGCGATAAGAATCACTGAGTGGGTTTCTTGGTGGATTGTGTGTTGTGCCGTCTCTAGAAAAAGTTGTCGTCATCCTTTGTGGATTCAAAGGAGGTGTTCATCTCTTGTGTGAATCAAGAGAGGTAATTTGTAATTTGTTTTAAACTGTGATTATAGTGATAGCGTTAATCCTCTTTTAGAGTGATTAACAACTAGACGTAGGGTCTTTTGATCCAAACCAGTATAAATTACTTGTGTAATCTTTTTTCCCTTATCTTTTTACTTTACAAGCATTTCAATCGGTGAAATTTAGGAAAAAATTTTAAAACCCTAATTTTTATAAGAAACCAATTCACCCCCCCCCCTCTTGGTTGTTGTCCCTACACACAAACATTCCGCTGCACGATACCAACACATAGGAGGTGGCGAGAGGAGTAAACTTCCTCTCCTTTTTGCGTGGCTGCCTAGCCGTTTGTGGAGTGGAAGGAGTAATGAGGTTGATAGCGTTTACATTTCCCTCCTTCTTCTTGCTGAAGGGCTGCTTGAATGACGCATTAGATGAGGAAGGTTGTGCGATCCTTCCACTTCTCAGCCTTTCCTCCACTCTCTCACCAATGGTGACCACGTCCACAAAAAGGGTTGACATATTCCCTATCATTTTATCGTAATAAGGACCTGTCAACGAGTTAATGAATAAGGACACGGTCTCCTTGTCCAAAAGCAGAGGCTCTAATTGGGCGGCCAACTCCCTCCATCTCTGAGCATACTCCTTGAAGGGTTCTTTGTTTTTCTTGTTCAGAGCTTGAAGATCTGACCTATCTGGGGTCAGATTGATATTATATTTATATTGACGAAGGAAAGCATCTGCCAGTTGTTTCCAGTTTTGGACTTGCCCCCTCTCCAATTACATATACCAATTCAAGGCCGAGTCGACCAAGCTCTCCTGAAAATAGTGGATCAGGAGTTCTTCATTGTTAGCATATGGAGCCATCTTACGGTAGTACATTGTAAGATGGCTTTTTGGGCAAGTCATTCCCATGTACTTTGAGAAATATGGAACTTTGAATTTGGGGGGAAAGTGGATGTTCTTGACGAGGCACATATCGGCCGCCTCTTTCACGTCAAAGTTATGTGCCTCCATGGCTCTTAGTCTCTCTTCAAGAGTAGAAATCTGTTGCTTAGAGACTTCAGGGGTATGGATGTGGACTGCCCTGCTATCGAGCTGCACATGGATTCCCTGTTCATGTGCATGGAGGGGTTCCTCTTCCTCCTCGTGGTGAGAGGCATGGTCGCTATGAGGACCTTCCTTGGAAATATGTTGTTGGCACATCAACTCCATTAGCTGCGTCATTTGCTCCTTCATGGAGTTAAGCTCTTTCGTCAGCTTACGATTTTGCTCCTCCAAATGCTCCATCCTTTTGGCTTTTAAGCGCGAGAAAGGATAGGAAGAAGACCCGCCACTTTCTAGAATGAAAAAGGCATTATGGTTTTTATTTTTTGTTTTATGAAATGAATGATTAGTGTAGGATAGATATGCCTTAATACAATAGCTTTGGTGTCATCCTCAAAGCTTACGCTTTGCGGGGTACCATACCCACTTTGGTGTAATGGTCCCTTCCCCATCATGGATTTGACAAGTATTACGAAGGTTACCACACCTTAGCACATTTGTCCCTTCCTTCGGATGGTTACAAATGTGCTACGGGCCTCTTTCGCCTTTATATTAAGGATATCTAACCCATCCTAGTAATGAATGAATGTGTATGCATTCCTTTCTTATGTATGTATTTTCTCTCTTTGGTTTTACCAATCTTAAGATGATGAGGGTATGTATGACTCGACTTTGTCAAAAATCATTTTATTAAGTTTTGTTATTTTTAAATGGATGTTTATAAATAAAGTTTGTTTATTATAAAAAAATTATTTTTATAACCCTTTATCTCTTTTGTAGATCAACGTGGCTACTTAGCTTACAAAGAACCTGAAACCAGGCCAGCTTAAATGAAGACTATCCGAGATAAGGTTGTTTATTGCAGAAAGATTTTATTTGTTATTTTTATTTTTTGAGTTTTTATTTTTATTTTACTGTTGTATGATTATGCTATACAAATGTGACAAACAAAATGCAACAAACAAATGTATAGACAATTCACTCATCAGCGAACAAAGTGACGACGTTTTAATCACGAGGTAGGAGTTTCCTACAGAAAAGTGCATTGGCAAAGGTAGGTTGTAACTGTCCTCACCAAGGTCCAGGTCCCCAAGGTGCCCCCATTATAGGGACCCTTCAATCTCTCAGTCTTTGAACCATGCATCGAAAAAAGGCCTTGTCGACATTCTTAGACCAAGAGAAGAAGGTTATCACCTTGAGTGGTGGTTTCTGACAACGACCTACTGGCACTAAGGCCATTACCATGGTCGGTCGTACCTGCCACCCACTCCCTATGTGTATTCACTCTTTCCCCCGGGTATAGAGGGACTGTTGTGTGCAAGGGTTTGTGTACAATTTGTATTTCAAACAATTGCAGAAAATAAACATACAACAGTTATTAAAGTCAAACAGTAATACAGAGAAAGGGTAGAGGCATAATTTCAAATCTAATACTTTTAGATTATTCCATCACTAAAGGGGATAAACTTTCTAGCTTCCCTAGTGGAGTCGCTATCTATCGCCACCACAAAAAAGCAATCGGAGAAATGCAATGGTTTTGATGACTCGCGTTTGTTTTAAAAATATAATCTTCGCTCTTAGGGTGTCTAATAACCGAACTACCCCTAAGAGCAAGGTTTTTGTAAATGGGTTCTGGAGTCGCCACCAATATTTTTACCATAAACATTGGAAAAGGAAAAAAAAGAAGGTGTTGGTTTAAGAAAAACCAACTTTGGCCATTATAACCAGAGTTGGGTAAGAGAGTTAGTTACGTGTGGGGAAGGTATTAGCACCCCCACAATGCCCCTTTCGGGTTCCCTATGATGGAATATTCTTAAAATAAAGACAATAAAATTATGCTTTTACCCAATTTATTTATTGCAGAATTTAAATAGTTATCTACATGGCCCTAATAACTAATGCATACAAGGAAAGCAATAAAAGAAAGCAATAAAGGAGAAGAGATATGAAGAAGAACCTCCGAAGCGAGCTTTTATAAATCTTTGAACTAAAGGACGCTTTTTGGTAGTCCCTCACTCTACAAGGGTGCTTCTCACTCGAACAAAAATTATTAACTAACTCCCCGAGTGTCAAAAAGATCACTCGTACTCTGTAAAAATATTCAGTGCTGCTTAGAAATCCTAGAACTGGGTTTTCTGAGCAAAGGGGAGTGGAATGGTGTGTGGAATGAGGTGAAATGAGCCCCTATTTATAGTAAAACATGCCAGACAGGTCAGGACGACCGTCTGGGGATTCTGACAGGTGGAACGATCGTTCGAGAAAGTGGAACGGTCATCCCAGGCTCAAGGAAAGGTGGGGCGACTATTTGGGAAAGTGTGACGGCTATCCCAATGTTCAATGGAGGTGGGACGATCGTTTGGGAATGTGGGACAGCCGTCCCAACTTAAATAACAAGTGGGACGACCGTCTGGACATGTGGGATGGCCGTCCCAGTTTTCTGATTTTTTCTTAAATTTTTATTTTCTCAAAAATATCTCTTCTTCTTAAATGGAGCCTAGTGAATGCTACTAGGAGCCTAATGGAGCTTTGACCATCTTCGAAATGGAGGATTTCTGAGGTCTACTAATTGGCCGGGCAAGATTTGGGGTCTATATTAATTATTAAAATTTTGACAAAGATTTTGTCAAAATTTAACAAACCAGGGATACTGAGAATTAGGATGTTACATACCTAGGCTTGATGATTTGCTTGATGAATTGCATGGTGCATGTTACTTCTCTAAGATTGATTTAAAAAGTGGATACAATCAAATTAAGATTAGAGAAGGGGATGAATGGGAAACTGCTTTCAAAATAAAATATGGTTTGTATGAATGGTTGGTTATGCATTTTGGCTTAACTAATGCTCCTAGCACTTTCATGAGATTAATGAACCATGTATTGAGAGAATTCTTATGAAAATTTGTTGTGGTGTACTTTGATGATATTCTTATCTATAGCACTTCACTTGATTTGCATCTTTTGTCTTGTGTGTGCTTATAGATGAACAATTGTATGCCAATCTGGAAAAATGCATCTTTTGTACTAACCATGTTGTGTTTCTTGGTTTTGTTATGAATTCAAAAGGAATACAAGTTGATGAGGAAAATGTTATGGCTATTCAAGAATGGCCCACACCTAAGTCTGTGATCGAAGTGAGAAGTTTCCATGGCTTAGCAAGTTTCTATAGGAGATTTGTGATGGATTTTATCACATTGGCAGCACCTCTCATTGAAGTGCTCAAGAAAAATGTTGGTTTTTGATATATATGTCATTTTACTCTTTATTTCTTGATCTAAGAGCATTTTCTAAGCTAATTATTTTATTTATAAACCATGCATTTAACATGTTTTCATTAAAAGCATGACATAATTCAATTTTTCTTAATTTGTTGCATTTTACATAGTTTTAGCATAATAAACAATATAAATGCATACATCGACATTGCATATTTCTTTTTTCTTCTTTTGTAGGAGAGGTAATTTGAGATGGGCCAAATTGATATACAGAAATGTCAATTTGATGTCGTCAAACTTCACTCTTCTTGGAAGCCCAAGTTTGTTTGTGCAGCCCACTTGCAGAATGTTACAAATGAAAATTTTGAATCAAGCAAATTAACTAGTGCGGGAATCCAATTTAGCTTAATTAAAGGCCAGCAGGAATGAAGAATTAAATGCAAATCAGTGCTGGATCACTCAAAATAGGAAAGAAGCAGACTATTTTCTCCAAATCAATCCTAAAATTTTCCCTTCACAACAATCAGATTTTGCAATTATTTATTTGAGAAATATTTGATTTTATTGTAATTAATTTTAGGCTTAATTTCTCTTGTTCAAAATCCTATAAATAGAGGTCTTATGACAACACACAATCATAATCTTCTAGCTTGGGGTGAGAATTGTTATTTTGTCTCGTCCCCATATTCTTTTCCTACTCTCAGTTCGTAGTTTACTTTTTAGTTAGGCGAGTTCATCTACTACTACTGTACTTCTGGTTTGTTCTCTTTTATTTAATTTACAATTTCTATTGAATTTTCCAGTTTATATTGTTCTAGTTATTTTATTTATTCAGTGCTCATTTTAATTTCTGTTATTTAATTGTTTAGAATTTTTATTCTAGTACTGCATAATTTTCATTTTCAATTCGTCTCGTTTCCAATTTGTAATTTAGTTTTAGAGTTATTACTTTCAGAAATTTCAAATGTAATTACTGCACTATTTTGTTTTAAAGAAATTTTTTATTCCTGCACTTTTAATTAAAAACACTTTATTTTAATTTTATAAATTTCAATTATTTAAATTTTGTTTCCGTTTAATTTTAATTATCGTTAATATTCTATAGCAATTTAATTTTAATTTTCATTATTCTGCATCAATTTATTTCTTTTTCACTCTTCATTCATCCCCCTATTTACTGTTTTAGAGAGAATGATATGTGATAATGAGTATGTTCTTATAATTGTGTCCTTGTGAGATTCAATACGGGTTAGCTATACTGCATTAGTTTAGCAACTTGTTTATTATTTTTTATCCATATTTTGTGCGACCTGAAAGCAATGAGGGGGAGATTGTTGGCAATGTGAAACCTCATACAAGAAAAGAAGGTTCTAGCTTAGGCACTACAAGGCCTGTTGGATTGCCCTAGAACTGAAAGCACTAAGGCGAAGATTGATGGCAATGTGAAACATGTCCCTACATTCCCAAGAGATGATTTTTATGATGATTCAAGTCAACAACATTCAAGATTCAAGCAAGCCCAAGATGATTCTTGAAGATTAGATAGAGTCTTAGAATACTGGATATGGAAGTACCAAGTTGATGAAGTGGTATTATGCATAAGCCTCCAAAGCATAAGTGTGATAAAATTTTGTAACATGACATTTTTAACTGTCATAATCAATTATGATGCATCAGAAATGGAAAATTGTTTTTCTCTTTGTCATAATTGATTATACTAGTAACATAATTGATTATGGCAGTTTATATTTGAAAAATATATCCATTTTGAAGAATAAATATTTTTGAATACATCCTGATTTTTCTCTACGAAAGTATTAATGACCAATGTTATTTTCCTCTTTAAATAAGTTTTGATGAAAAATAAAAAATACAATTTTACATTCATTCAGTTATAAGAAAAGAATTCTGAGCAAGGCAACAGAGATATTTTACACTTCTAAGAAAACCCTCTTCTTTACTACCTTTTATGCTTTCATTGTTAATCACACTTGTTCTTGGAGGTTGGCATTCTACAGGCTTCGACAATTTGTTGCCTCCATGACCTAGGTGTGATTGTTCTTATTTTATTGCCTTCATCCTTTGTGGGTTTAGGTGGTTGTTGTTAAATTCCCATTTTAGGATTTAGGTCGTTGCTCTTATTTTATTGCCTTCATCCTTTGTGGGTTTAGGTGTGCATACTGTCTCTTGATCAATGTGGTTGTGGTTGTGATTGTTTTCATCCCTTTGATTTGTTCAAGGAGGTGTTCATCCCTAGAGGTATTCTAGGGAGGTGTTCATCCTTAGTGGGATTCTAAGGATGTGTGTTCATCCCTATTGTGATTCTAGGGAGGTGTTCATCCTTAGTGGGATTCTAAGGAGGTGTTTTCATCCCTTTGATTTGTTCAGGGAGGTGTTCATCCCTAGTGTGATTATAGGGAGGTGTTAATCCTTTGTGTGTTGGTGGGAAAGGAGGTGCTTTTCATCCTTTGATTTATTCAGAGGAGGTGTTCATCCCTAGTGGGATTCTAGGGAGGTGTTCATCCTTAGTGGGATTCTAAGGAGGTGTTTATCTTTTGAATTAGTTTACTTTTTATTCGTTCCTTTGCTGAGTTAATTGTAATTTGTAAACTGAATTTGAAAGATAGTGAATTGGGGTCACTTTTGTGATTAGAGTTGACTAGGAATTGGATGTAGAGTTGGCTATACCCGAACCAGTATAAATTACTGTGTTTTTTGATGAATCATTATATTCCCATATTTTCTTACCTTTCTATACTTATTTTAATTAGTGTTTTGGGCTTAATTTTCTATTATTAGTGAATTTTTAATAATTGGGCTTCATTGGGCCAATAATTCATATTTTAATTAATTTGGATATATTTGATCTAATTTTTGCTCATTATTATTTTCAGGATAGTTTAAAGCAATCTTGGGCTTGGAAGATTGGGTCAAATGCCATATTTTATTCTATACAGTTTAAAACAATTTTGGGCTTGGAAGATTGGGCCCAATGTCATGCCAACTGTTCATTAGAATCAGTTTTTTTGTTTTTATTTTTTTATGATATTATTTGTGGGCCATGTTAGAAAAGGAGGCTGAGATCAAGAGGGGGGTGAATTGATCTTTGAAAGATTTTCGTAAATTTCAGATTATCTATTTCAAAGATTAAGAGTTCTTACCAATTCTTGAATCAAACAAAACAAACAATCAAAATAAAGGTAGCAACAGAATTAAAGAGAGAAAGGTTTAGAAAAATACAACCAAGATTTATACTGGTTCACCCAATCCCAGGGCTACGTCCAGTTCTCAGCCAAATTCCAGCTGAGTTCCACTAGATTGAATGTTTTACAGATTACAACTCCAATCACACACCCAATCTACCACAAGAACCAAAATTCCAGTCCTTGCACCTAAACCTTCACCAAGAACCAACTTCCAGTTCTTGAAACACCCCGCAGCCAAATTCCAGCCACAAAAATCAGTGCCCACACTTCCAGACACTCACAATATAGTAATGAAATGTGAAAGAAACAAAGAGAAGAAACTAGAACACTCAAACCCAGATTATGTTGCTCTGCAGAATGAGTTTCTTCACAAAAGAAATGCAGAAAATGCCTCAAGAAAGAACTTTGAAAAACTTCACAAAACTTGTGTGTTTCTTTCTTGAAAGTAGCTCTTATGATTGCTTGATTGATTTCTCAAAGGTATATTTCAAAAGATTCAAGCAATCCTGTTTATATAGAAGTTGTTGAAACTACTGGTTTAATTAATCTGTTAAAACACTCTTTTAATCTGTTAAAAGTCTTGATTTAATCTGTTAAAACTTCTTTTAATCTGTTAAAATGTTCTTGATTATTTTCCAGATTTGTTTAAACTGATGCAACATCATTTTAATCGATTAAAACACTTTGTAAAAAATCCCCTAAGTTGTTTTAATCGATTAATTTGCCTTTTAATCGATTAAAATACTACCAAATGTTTTCATAAAACTTTCTAAGTGATTTTAACTGATAACAATCTGTTTTAATCGATTAAAACACTTTGGAAAAAATCTTAGTTGTTTTAATCGATTATTTCGCATTTTAATCGATTAAAATCCTGCCAAATAGTTTCATAAAACTTTCTAAGTCATTTTAACTGATAACACATCGATTAAAATCCTGACAGAACTTCTTTCAAAAACTTTCAAGTGATTTTAATCGATTAATTCGTATTTACATCAATTAAAATACTAAAAGAACATCTTTCAAAATATTTCAAGTTATTTTAATCGATTATTTCGAGTTTGTATCAATTAAAATGCTGCCAGAACACGTTTCAAAACATCTTAAGTCATTTTAATCGATTATTTCGATTCTACATCAGTTAAAATACTGGCAGAAGGTTTTCTAAAACTTCTTTAGTGAAAACAATCGATTAATTCGAAGATATATCGATTAAAACAGTCCTAGTGTATGTTTTAAAATGTTTTAATCGATTATTTCGAAAACCTATCAGTTAAAAACATGTTATGTAAGTGTTAAGAACATTTTAACTGATAAAGATCATATAATATCAGTTAAAACAATTACTTAAAAACCATTTAACCGATTACTTTGGTTTTTAACAGATTAAACACGTTTAGAGGCATTTTGCAAAATCTTTTAATGATGAAACCTCATGCAGCAGCGAGATAAAAATGATTATACCTATGTATAGACGCAGACTCACTAATCACTCTACCCTTTCATCCAAGTAACCTTTGACTTCACCAGAATAGCCTTTGACTTCATTTTGACTTCATCAAATCAACAAGATCTTTGTTTAATCAAATGATTCAATAAGATCTTAATCACTTTCAGGCCAATTGGACCGAAACCTAGATTAAGATTAGGGTTAGGGTTATCTATATAAAGGAGAGGCAACCACACATCAAAGACACCAAGGAAAAATGCGCAGCTGCATCGCGCAGCCGACCTTTGCCCAGTGAGAAGGACATATCTGGAGCTTGGCACTTCAAATTGGGCGATTCAAAGTGTGTTGTAAAGCTAAGAGGCAAGGCTACAATTGTCTCTCGCATTAGCATTGTTAAATTCCAACCAGAAAGTGGTCAAAATTGAAGTCAAAAATTCACTACGGAATCTGCCCTGCATATGTCTCCTCTTCTGCGTTTTCGATTTTCCATGGATAGCTAAATCTTCATATTGATTTTCTAAGGAGTATGCAGTAGATTTTTGAGGTTTTGTTCTTCTATTTCATTTGTTCTCTTAACTCTTCATCGCTAAATCTCAATGTTGAATTATAATCTGTTTATGCTTAATAAATTGAAATCAATATTACAGTTTGCTTAATTCTGTGTTAGAGATGAGATTATGTGATGTATGCAATACTTAATGGTATAAGGATAATTTGGGTTAATCTTCGCTTAGTTGGTTAATTTCAGGTTGGAAGAAGGGTTAAAGCAAATTAATTTCGTAACCTAGGATAAGTGATATTGCATTCAAATAAGGAAATCAATTGTTTTCTCATTGTTTTATTCAAATTTTATTCTCATTAATTTAATGTTTATTATTACGCGAAACCCCTTTTATTATTTTTCTGCTATTTAATTTGCACACTTGTGTAAGAAAATTGGTTTGATCTATAGTCCGTTGGGAGACGACCTAGAAGTCACTTCCTAGTACTACATATTTTAATTGTTGAATTTATTTGGTTGAGTACGACATCGATCAAATTTGGCGTTGTTGGCGGGGAACTTGTAGTTCCAGCCAAGGTTCTCACACTAGTTAGCGTGTTTCTATTTTATGTTATTTTTTTGCATTGTAGTTTTTAGGCTTAATTTCTCTTATTCAAACCCCTATAAGCAGTGCGTTGGAAAGAGTTTTTAGCATAAGTATATAATTTGTTTCTTATTTGAATATTTTATTTTCAGTTATTTGAATATTTTATTTTATTTTCAGTTATTTGAATATTTTATTTTATTTTCGATTATTTGAATATTTTATTTTATTTTCAGTTATTTGAATATTTTATTATATTTTTAGTTATTTGAATATTTTATTTGATTTTTTGTTTAATTTAACATTCTTACTTCTCTCAATGCTATTTTGATAACTCACTATTGGGTTCCTTCAAAAACTCTTTTGAAAAAAAAAATTAATTTGTTTTTCTAGCTTTATTTAAAAAAAAATTAAAAAAAATTATTATAATTTGTTCTTGTGTGCTCCTTAACCATTCTTGCAGGAAATTTTTGTTAAGTCATCCTTACAAGAAAATTCTTGAAAACCATTCTCATAGAAAATTCTGGATATAGCTTGGTAGTGTGAGATTGCATGTCTATGAGGGTTCTGGCTAGGAAAGACTTGGTACTTAAGCATGTCCATTAGTGACCCACCTCTTTTTCCTGGGAACCTACCTAGTGTACTTGTTCACGGTCTACTGTTGCCATTCCAGTAAACAAGTGATTTTGAGGATATGAACCTTGAAAGAAAATTAGATGAGCTAACATCTGGGGTACAACAATTGGTCATAAACCAGCACACATTTCAACATCAACAATATGTATGTGGGATATGCACCTTCGTATATCATCCCACTGATGTATGCCCTCAACTTCAGGAGACATCAAGCTTAATTAGGGAAACAGTGGGTAGTATATTCCCTGAACAACAACATTACGACAATTATATTCATACAATCCACAACAGGAGTACTACCCTACTTGGGCACATATAATTCTGGCTGGAGAGACCATCCAAACTTGGAATATGATCCTATCTTCAACCAGCCACCAGAGATTCATTTCCAATCAAGCAACCAAAGCATTTACCAACAACAAGAGTATCAATCTACCTCACTGAGACAACAGGCGAATCCACACCTAATGCCAATACATAAAATCCCAAGTGGTATTATGCAACAGGGTATAACTCTTAGCCTACACTAGAAGATCTGATGAAGCAACTCAGACAATAAATGATAATGTAGAACACACAACTAAAGCAATGCTTTCATGACTTGGAAACCCAAGTTGGGAAAGTGGTCACTACCATGAATTCACTACAGCGGCAAGGTGTGAGTGCACTTCCCTCACAAACAGTGATTAATCCTAATGAGAATGTACATGCAATTACTCTAAGAAGTGACCAAGAAATTCAAATAGAGCAGAAGAACCCTGACACATCTTTGCTCGGTGAAGGAGAGTTATTCTTAACATACGCTTGCTCAGATGAAGGCCGAGAGGATGAAGAGCTGGATGTAGGAGTTAATTTTGACCTTGATAAGCCCTTAGAATCTCTGAATTTAAGCCAAGAAGAGTTGCCTGAATGTGATTATACAGATGGAAGTTATGTCATCTGTAAGAACATTAGTGATGAATCTTTTGTAAGAGCGCAGACAGCTGCTAAAGCAAGTGAAATAAGTACACCACAACAGCAACTGGAGGAGTTAGATCTTAAACCACTTCCATTCCATTCAAAGTATGCTTATTTGGAGGAGTCTGAAAAGCTACATGTGATGATATCTAGTAATCACCTTCCTAATTAAGAAGGAAGAGAGGTGACCAAGCTATTGAAGGTTGACATCATATGTCCCATTTCAGACAATACTTGGGTATCTACTATCCAAGTTGTTCCAAAAAGGAGTGAGATAATTGATATGTGGAAGGATCACTTTCCCCTTTCATTCATAAATCAAATGATTGAGATATTGACATGTTTTTACTAGAGAATCATTCGAGACTTCAAGAAGGTAACATTGCCTCTTTCTAGCTTAATACAGAAAAAGACTTTGTTTGTTTTAGCTGAACAAAGTTGCTACTTGATGGTCTCAACACCTGTAGCATCTGAGGAGATAGATCCGGGACCCACCATGATCAGGGAGTTCTTCTTTCCCCTTCCACTATAGAAGAAGACTTTGTTTGTTTTAGCTGAACAATGTTGTTACTTGATGGTCTCAACACCTGTACCATCTGAGGAGATAGATCCAGGACCTACCATGATCAGGGAGTTCTTCTTTCCCCTTCCATTCTTTTATCTTCCTTGTCCTATTTGTTTAGTGGATATGATTGTGTTTACATTAAGGACAATGTCTGATTTAAGTGTGGGGTGGGAGATGTAGGATTATAGGTTTATATTCTATGTTTTATGTACAGTTTTGCATATTTTTCTTTGATTTCTAGGTGATGAGTCATTATTTTCCCGCATTTTCTTATCTTTATGTACTTATCTTAATTGGTGCATTGTGTTTAATTGTCTATTATTAGTGCATTTTCATTGATTGGGCTTCATTGGGCCATTATTCCAAAATTTGCTTAATTTAGCATTAATTGGTTTAATTTTCGTTTCTAATTACTTTTAGGTATTTTTGGTGAAACAATTTTGAAGTATGGACATTAATATTGAGATGAAGAGAGTTTCCACATCATTGCCATGTCAATTGCCATGTCAGTTGCCACGTCACCTGCCATGTCACTGCCATGTCACCTGCCATGTCAGCTACTATTTCCACATCATATTAATGATTGCCACGTAAGCTAGGGTTTGTTTGATGTGTAATCCCGTATGGGCCAGCTTGGGCCCATTCCTAGGGGACTCTAGGGTTAGGGTAGGTTGGTATTTTTAGAGGAGCAATAGGAGGAGGAGGTAGGCAGCCACTGTAGTTCTGTTTCACATTTGTTTTCATGCTGGTTTTCTCTGCATTTTAATTTGGACTGCTCAAGGCTACTTAAAAGTTTGGTTCAATTTCGTTTTCTGCTGTCATGAAACCACCACACAGCCGCCTTTCATCTTCTGCAATTTATATTCAAGTTTGTTTACTCTTCTGTCATTATTTTTAAATTCTTGCTTCGATTTTAATTATGTTTCTTCTATTGCGTTTTCAACTTTCAAAGGATAGCTAAATCTTTGTATTGATTTTCTAAGAAGAATGCAAGTAGATCTTTGAGGTTTTGTTCTTCAATTTCATTTTGTTTGTTCTTTTAAATCTTCATCTTCTAATCTCAGTGTTGAATTATAATCTGTTTATGCTTAATAAACCGAAACTAATATCACAGTTTGCTTAATTCTGTGTTAGATATGAGATTATGTGATGTATGCAATGCTTAATTGTATAAGGATAATTTGGGGTTAATCTTCACTTAGTTGGTTAATTTCATGTTGGAATAAGGGTTAAGGAAAATTTGGGATTAATCTTCGCTTAGTTGGTTAATTTCGAATTGGAAACCCTTGTTCCAATTAACCAAGATTAATTTCGAATTGGAAACCCTTGTACCAATATTAAAGATTAATTTCAAAATTAAAGAGAGTAAGGTTCAGAGAAATACAACCAAGATTTATACTGGTTCACCCAATCCCAAGGCTACGTCCAGTTCTCAGCCAAATTCCAGATGAGTTCCACTAGATTGAATGTTTTACAGATTACAAATTCCAATCACACACCCAATCTACCACAAGAACCAAAATTCCAGTCCTTGCACCTAAACCTTCACCAAGAACCAACTTCCAGTTCTTGAACCAACCTGCAGCCAAATTCCAGCCACAGAAACCATGCCTAACAATTCCAGGAACTCACAGAACAACATTGAATGAAAGAAAATGAAAGAGAAGAAACCAGAACAATCTAAGCCGAATTATGCAGTCCCTGCAATATGACTTTCTTCACAAAAAATTGCAAAAATGCCTCAAGAAAGAATTTTCAAAAACATAACAGAACTTGCGCGATTCTTTCTTAAAAAACTTCACTTATGATTGCTTAAAGGTATATTTTAAAAGACTCAAGCAATCCTGTTTATATAGAAATTTGTTCTAACTACTGGTTTAATTAATCTATTAAAACAATCTTTTAATCTGTTAAAAGTCTTGAATTAATCTGTTAAAACTTCTTTTAATTTATTAAAATGTTTTTCATCATTTTCCAGATTTGTTTTAACTGATACGAAAATGTTTCAATCAATTAAAACACTTTGTAAAAACTCCTTTAAGTTGTTTTAATCGATTAATTCGCAATTTAATCAATTAAAATTCTGCCAAATATTTTCATAAAACTTTCTAAGTGATTTTAACTGATAACAACCAGTTTTAATCGATTAAAACAATTAGCAAAAAAATCCTTAAGTTGTTTTAATCGATTAAATCGTAGTTTAATCGATTAAAATTATTCTGATCAATCATATATGAAATTACATCGATTAAAAATAACTTCAAGTGGTTTTAATCGATTATTTCGAAGTTATATCGATTAAAATACTGCCAGAACACTTCCCAGAATATTTTAAGTGATTTTAATCGATTATTTTGAAACTATATCAGTTAAAACACTAGCGAAGGTTTTCAAAAACTCCTTTAATGAAAACAATCGATTAATTCGAAAGTGTATCGATTAAAACAGTTCCACTGAATGTTTTAAAAGGTTTTAATCGATTATTTGGAAAACCTATCAGTTAAAAAATTGTTATATAAGTATTAAGAACATTTTAATTGATAAAGCTCATATAATATCAGTTAAAACAATTTCTTAAAAACCATCTAACCGATTACTTTGTTTTTTTAACAGATTAAACATCTTTAAAGGCATTTTTCAAAATCTTTTAAATGATGAAACCTCATGCAGCAGAGAGATATGAATGATTGTACCTATGTATAGATGCAGACTCACTAATCACTCTACCCTTTTAACCCATGTAGACCCCAAATCTTGCCCGACCTAAAAAAAAAAAAGAAGAACATTCTGGCGAGAAGGCCTTCCCAAATGGTGGGGGTGAGATGGCCTTCCCAAATGGTGAGGGCGAGAAGGCCTTCCCAAATGGCAAGGGCGAGAAGGTCTTCCTGAATGGTGAGAAGGCTTTCCCGAATGGAAAATCCCAGAGGGCCATCCCGACCTAGCACTTTTTCCTATTAATAGGAGCCTCATTCCACCAATTTTCACACACCATTCACTCCTACCACTCTCTAGAAAGCCTTTTGGCACTTTAGAGTGACTTTGAGTATTTTTCCAGAGTTCGAGTGAGCTTTCCAATTTTCGTTAAGGTAGAAATCGGTTAAGGATGTCTCTTTTTTTTTAGACATCCGGCCCTCGGTAGAGTGACACCTTTATTTTTTGATCGAGAGAGGAGTGTCTCTGTAGAGTGCGGGGACTGCCAAAAAGCGTCCTCAAGTTCAACATTTATAAAAGCTCGCTTCGGAGGTTCTCCTTCATATCTCTTCTCTTTTATTGCTTTCTTTTATTGTTTCCCTTGTATGCATTAGATATTAGAATCATGTAGATATCTACTTAAATTCTGTAATAAATAAATAGGGTAGAAGAATAATTTTATTGTCTTTATTTTAAGAATAGTCCATCATAGGGAACCCGAAAGGGGCGTCATGGGGGTGATAATATGATGTAAAAATAAAGTAAGGTGCAGAATTGTAAGAAGATAAGGTGCAGAATTTTAAGCAATAAAGTAAGCAAACCCAAGGAAAATTCCCACTGGACATTAAGATAGTTGCCTATCTAGATGTGAAGGTTCATTTCCAAGGATTATGGAGGGAGAAAGAGATGGAATGAAACTAGAAACGAATAAAGACAAGGGCTGGAAAATTGGACCAGCCCCTTGCATAAATAAATGAAGGGAAGAAATAAAGAAGAAAAGAGGAAGAGAAAAGAATTATGGTGGTGGTGGAGTGTTGGCACGCCACTAGGGGGATGAGCCACCCTAGATAAGTGGTGGTTGCCGCCACTTGAACCAAGGTTCAAGATAAGACACTCAAAGAGATGGAACACTCTAAGAAACCTCACAAACTTTTCATAAATGTTCAACCTAATTACATGAGGGGAAGCCTCTATTTATAGGCTTTTAGGGGAGGGACCTAGATGGAATTATAAAAGGAGACATAAACTTAACCTAAACCTAAAGGCTAGAGTCCCCATAGTCCAAATATGTTAAATTCGTTCTAGCCCACCAAAAATACCTCTAAGGGTGTGGAGAACATGAAAAAAGAGGTGTGTTTCCTTTTGGGTTGTCCCAAGCCAACCAATCCCGCATCCTAAGCTTCTTCCTCTCCAAAAAGGGGTGTAGGACATGAAAAAGGAGTGTCCTACACCTTTGGGCTGCCCATGCATGTATCCTATGGATCCAAGGCTTCTTTTCCACCAAAAAAAAAGGTGGTATTCTTCAAAAAGGAGGTGCAAAAAGTGAGCCTACAAAAAGAAAGCGAAAATAAGTGAAAAACTTAGAAAAAGAAAATACTAAGTAAAGATACTAAGTAAATTCAAAATGGAAGGTAAAGAGGAGACCTCCCTTCTAGTCATGCTTCTAGTAATCCTCCTAGGAATGACCTCTCCCGCCTCCGGGGCAACTAGGGACTCATCATAATACCTTCCCCACACGTAACTAACTCCCTTACCCAACTCTGATTGTAATGGTCAAAGTTGGTTTTTCTAAACCAATGCCTTCTTTTTTTCCTTTTCCGATGTTTTCGGTAAAAACACCGGTAGCGACTCCATAGAACCCTTTTCGAAAACCTCGCCCTTAGGTCTAGCCCGGTTATCGGACAACCTACAGGCGTTGAACCACACTTTAAATAACGCGAGTCATCAAAACCATCGCGTCGCTCCGACCACCTCTTTTGACGGTGGCGACAACCCAAGTAAACTTTGACTTCATCAGATTAGCCTTTGACTTCATCAAATCAACAAGATCTTCATTTTATGATTCAATAATATCTTCATCACTTTCAGTCTCCCCTTATTTGATGAAGACAAACACCTCTTTGAAAGATTTTGATCTGCAGAAGAAGTCACTTGGATATATAGATTAGTGAGTATTTAATATCAATTATTTCTCCCCCTAGATTAGTGAGTATTTAAAAAGTTAATCATTTCTCCCCCTTTGACTTCATCAAAAATAGGGAAGAGAGGGATAAAACAAGCAATATGCATAGCATGTAATGATAACAAAATTTATTTTTAAAACAACATTGAAAAAAAAATAGAATTTCATGATACCAATGAGATGTATTATTCATTTAAGAATCAATTAAAGTTGATTCAAACTTATCTTCATTAACACGTTTGTAATGAATACAATAGACACGTGTAAAGATAAGGGAACCATGCTTTAGTAGCATGTTACAAGAACAACCATTAACTAAAGCTTTTAATTTTCTTTCCAGAATAATAATCGATTAAAAACAGGACATAATCGATTAAATTGATCATGTTAATGATTTTAATTGATACAAATAACATTTTAATCGATTAAAATAGGAATGACAGATGTACATTGAAATCCTAAGAGCATTTAATCGATTAAATCGAAATTGAATTGATTAAAAAGTACGAACAATAGTATTATTAATGACATTAATCGATTAAAGCTAGTTTATATCAATTAAAACATTCAGAAATGAGAACTAACTGATATTTGATGTATCTAAAATTTCTAATTCAGTTCGGATTTTATAAAAGCAATCACGAGCAAGAGGTTTAGTGAATATATTTAGCTGTTTGTTTTAACCCTTATGAGAAAATTCGCAAAGATTTTAAAGTTAAGTCAAATATGATAAAATCCAATAGTTATATGATATTAAGAAAAATCAGAGATCATACTACTGATGAGCATTGAGAACCCAAGAATGAGTGGAAAATTTGCATAATAACAAAATATGATAACATAGTTAGTAAATTTAATTGATGTAAAAAATTTCTAGTCGAGACAATTCCATATCCTAGAACTTTTAATCGATTCTTTCGCAAAGAAATCGATTAAAAACAGAACATATAGCCTAAGTTTATTTTATGTAAGTGAATTTAATCGATTAAAAATCGAATTAATTGATTAAAACAGTACGGATTGTCTAAATGAGTATGTTTGTGAATGGAATTAATCGATTAAAATGATTTTATATCAGCTAAAACTAACAGAATATGTATTGTTTGAACAATCTAAGGTATCTAAAACATCTTTATCATATTTAAAGTCGTTTAGGAAGTATTTTTGGTCAAACACCAATTAATATTACAGATCAGCAAGATAAAAATAATAGATAAAAGTAAAAAAAATGATAGAAAGGACCCTTCTTGATGAGACTTTAATCTTCCCAATTTCCCTGATTGAGCTGCATATCCTCCAACTTTGTATAAATGTCAACAATCTGATTTCCCAGGTTGGTGAATTGAGTATTGGACTGCTGGAAATGTTGGTATGTCATTTGCATGTGTTTCCTTTGATTCTCATGCAGTGAGGACATTTGGGAGAGCATGGTTTGTTCAAACTGTGAAAGTGGAGTCCCTTTGTCAGGTTGCTCTATGTAGGGTATGATTTCCATGTTCTCATAACAGGTTTGACCACCAGTGGTTTCAGGAACTTCAGCAGTAGCCGGAGAAGAAGGAATTTGAACTTGATCAGCTTCTTCTTCATCTTCATCCTCATCTTCGGACAACCCAACATTAATCTTTGAGATCCATTCATCATCAGTTTTGATAAACCCCATTTTTCGTAGAGTGGAATCACCAATCTCATTTGATGATTTAGGGGTCTCCACATATTCCCCTTCTAGATCTACTGCAAAATGTCTAAAAAATTTGTTGATTAACAAGGCATAAGGCAATTTATAATCAGCAAGCCTCTTGGCTTTTATCATATGGTCTTTAATAACATAGACCCATTTTACACGAATCCTATTCTCAATGCAATACATGAGAGCTAAATCACCCTCATTAAGTATAGCATGATTACTCCCCCTTAGAGTAAGCATCCATGCAATAATGAAGGCAAGAATTCTTGGTTCAAGCCTCATCTTTCCAGCATTGAGAATTCTTACCGAATCATCTTGATCTTTGAGACAGCTACGAAAAAATTGAATTTTGTTAAAATTTGGTAACTCTACAATATTACCTCTAGAAACCTTTACACCAACATCTTTAAGGCTAACAACTTCTTCCCATACTTCAGGAGTAATAACCATATTAATGCCTTTTACCTGAGATTTGAATAAAAGACTCTTACCAAATCTAGTTGGATGTTGCCAGTATATTCCAAAAAATTCTTCAATTTTTGACTCTTCAGTTTTCTTCTTAGTGAAGTGAAACCTTCTTCATCCAGCCATGCAAACTTTATGAATTTGGGAATCACTAGTTGCTTTTGACTGAAGTGAGTGATGAAATTGTTCATCTTCTCTATATCACCACTGAACAAATTTTCAAGATGACCACCTTGATTTTCAACGGAGGAAGATTCCCCCTTATGTTTCTTCCTTTATTTTTGATCTTTTAAACATGTTTGTAGCAGAAATTCGAGAAGAAATTTGGAAAAGATATGAAAACAGGAGAAAGAGAAGAGGTTGAGAAATGGTTGAGTTTGTACAGAACCTGGTTTGATGAATGAAGATCGGATTTCAAATTTTTGAAATCCAAATGTCAGAACTGCAATTTTTAAGCTTTAATTGATAATGTTCCCTTGACCGAAGGCAGAGGTACATGCTTTGGACAGTGGGTACATCAGTTAAATGTGTTAATTGGATAGACATTGACTTGGTCAAACAAACATAGTAAATGCTTTTTACAAAAATGATAAGAACGAATCTTAAAAAATTAACCTTTGATTTGCTGAAAATTCTGTAATTAAACCATATTATAGTGATTTCCAAGAGCGAATTAATCGATTAATTATCAAATCAATCAATTAATTTGATCTGGAATCTTAGATCAGAAGTAGCAACAGTGTAATAATCGATTAAAGCAGAAAAGAATCGATTAAATTTGTATTGTATGTGTTTAATGAAATGATCACAAAATTTTAATCGATTAAATCGAAAAAGAATAGATTAAAATTAACTCTTTAATAATTTTAACGGATGTAAATCCTTTTTAATCAATTAAAACAGAGAGGATAACACTATACTAAAATCCTGGGAACATTTTAATCGATTAATTCGTAGAATAATCGATTAAAAATGTACGGACATCTTTTCTGGCATTCTTTGTAAGTGAAATTAATCGATTAAAATAGTTTTATATCAATTAAAATACTCAGTCCATGAATCCAGAACATATAATTGTTGATCAGGTACCAAAGAATTTCCAGATTTTGTTCCTGCAAAACAGATTTAGCATATATCTGGTACCCTTTTTATAATTATTGGGTCCAATCAAGGTATTTGAAATGAATTCTTGGGAACCCACTTCATTCTTCCTCTTGGTACACTATATTTCTTAATTCTACAGAATTTAACTTAATGACCTCTTTTCATGCAATAGAGACATTTAATAAAAGATGATGAATATGATTTTCTATATGCATTTTTTTCTGTTTTTTAAGTTTGATTTAAAACCAATACCAGTTTTATCAAGAACAAGTTTTTGTGAACCAAGAAGAACATCAAGGTTGGCTTTGCCTTGTGTAAACTTTGAAACAACTTGTAAAAGATATTCAATTTTCTTTTGTAAATCTGGACATTCTTCACAAGGTTTGATCATCTTACACATACAATCAGAATTATCATGAATTAATTTTAGATAACCAAGACCAGTTTCATCTTCAAGAATTTTCTTTTCAAGAGAATCAACTCTATTTTCTAGCCAGTTGTTCATGCCTTTTAGCCTATCATTTTCTTTTTTAAGTTTCTTGGTTTCTTCATGCATTTCATTAAATGCTTCTTGCAGTGAGTTATAATTCATGAATTTAGAAGAAGAGTTAGAACTTACACTACTGGTTTGATAATTCTGGTTAGCAATTAGACACAAGTTAGCTTCTTCATCATCAAAATTTTTTGTTGATGAGGTATCTTGTCATCCCATGCTATATATGCTCTTCTTTTGATCTTTTCTTCTTTCTTGTCATTGTGTTTGTTCTTTTTTGGACACTCCATCCTTACATGACCTTGCTTACCACAACCATAACACTTATAGTTAAAAGAATCATATTTTTTTTCATACCTTTTGTGCCTTTCTTTATCTTGGATCTTTCTCTTGAGAAATTTATTGAACATTTTGACCAGCAATCCAAGATTCTCACTTTCTTCTTCAGATTCTTGATCTTTCTCTTCAGCTTTGAGCACTATGCTTCTCCCTTTCCTTTCAGAAATTTCTTGCTCATTGAATCTGTTAATTTCCATCTTATGTTCTCTGAGTTTACCAAATAAAGAGGTTGTTGTCATGATGGACAAGTTTTTTGACTCTGATATTGCTGTGACTTTAGGCTGCCATGACCTGTCAAGACATTTCAAACCTTTTATATTTAATTCCTCTTTATCAAAAGTTTTACCTAAGCCCATTAGATGATTGATGATGTGAGTGAAGCGTTTCTGCACATTTGCAATACTTTCTCCGGTTTGCATTTAAACAACTCATATTCTCTTATGAGAGTATGCTTTCTAGCTCTCTTTACATAAGTTGTTTCCTCATGAGTAACCTCAAGAACTTCCCACATTTCCTTGGCAGATTTGCATTGAGAAACCCTGAAAAACTCATCCATGTTTAGTGCAGAAGTAATTATGTTTTTAGCAGTACAATCACTTTGAACTTTTCTTTTCTCTTCATCATTTAAGCTAGACCATTCTTTTTCTGTAATTAATGGACCATTAATAATTACATCCCAAACATTTCTATCAATAGATTCAATAAAGATCTTCATCCTAATCTTCCAAAATGGATAATTTGTACCACAAAATAGTGGAGGTCTATTAATAGAAGCTCCCTCAGAAAAAGGTAATTTGTTTTCAGCCATGAAAGATTTGGACCGAAAGTCTTGAGTATTTTTCAAGACCCTTGCTCTTGATACCAATTATTAGAAAAGAAGGCTGACATCAAGAGGGGGGTGATTGATCTTTGTAAGATTTTCATAATTTACAGATTATCTATTTCAAAGATTAAGAGTTCTAACCAATTCTTGAATCAAGAAAAACAAACAATTAAGATAAAGGCAGTAGCAGAATTAAAGAGAGTAAGGTTTAGAGAAATACAACCAAGATTTATATTGGTTCACCTAATCCCATGACTACATCCAATTCTCAGTCAAATTCCAGCTGAGTTCCACTAGATTGAATGTTTTACAGATTACAGATTCCAATCACACACCCAATCTACCACAAGAACCAAAATTCCAATCCTTGTACCTAAATCTTCACCAAGAACCAAGTTCCAGTTCTTGAACCAACCTGCAACCAAATTCCATCCACAGAAACTGTGCCTAACAAAGAATGAAAGAAAACAAAAGAGAAGAAACCAAAACAATCTAACCCGAATTATGCAGTCCCTGCAATATGAGTTTCTTCACAAAAAATTGCAAAAATGCCTCAAGAAAGAACTTTCAAAAACACCATAGAACTTGCGCGATTCTTTCCTGAAAAACTTCACTTATGATTGCTTGATTGATTGCTCAAAGGTATATTTTAAAAGACTCAAGCAATCCTGTTTATATAGAGATTTGTTCTAATTGTTGGTTTAATTAATTTGTTAAAACAATCTTTTAATCTGTTAAAAGTCTTGAATTAATCTGTTAAAACTTATTTTAAATCATTTTCTAGATTTGTTTTAACTGATACGACAACGTTTCAATCAATTAAAAAACTTTGTAAAAAATCCTTTAAGTTATTTTAATCGATTAATTCGCAATTTAATTGATTAAAATTCTGCCAAATATTTTCATAAAAATTTCTAAGTGATTTTAGCACGAACCCAAGTAGTACAACCAAGAACATTGCCCCCTATTATTTTCTTTGATGAAGATTTTAGCACTCATGACCCTTAACAAGGTGATCCTATACTAATCACTATTTATATGGCAAATTTGGAAGTGAAGAAAACATTGATTGACCAAGGAAGTTCGATAGCCAAGTTGTATTGGTTTATAAAAATAAATGTCTCACATTACTTATTTCAACCTTATCCTGATCCATTGATATGTTTTGTAGGAGAATGAGTTCACACTCACGGGTATATTGATCTTTTGACCACCTTTGGAAAAAGAGAATAGGGTAAGACTTTGATGATAAGATATATATTAATAGGGGCTAACACCTCGTATAATGTGTTGATAGGATAGAGCACCCTGAATCAATTTGGAGCTATTGTATACACCCCACATATGGCTATGAAGTTTCCAACTAAAGGAGGACGAATAACAACAATCAAGGTAGACCTGAAAGAAGTTAGAGGATGTTATGCTCTTAGTCTTAAAGCTTAACCTTTTTCTCTAAAGAAGAGATTAAAAGAATTGCCCAAGCATACCTGGTTTTTCATATTCAAAATAATGTTAAAGAGATAGATGTTAATTGTCTACAAGAAATAAGAAATAATCATCCAACCTTAGGTGAATGAATAACCAAAGTCTAATTTGAAAACAAATCTGGACAAATAACTCGAATAGGAGATGCAATGGAGATCAATCTTCGAACTCAGATAGAAAGTATATTGTTTGCATGAAGTGCAACGGACATGCCAGGTATTATTGATCCAGACTTTATATTTCATAAACTTGTCATTTCTCCTTATGCAAAATCTATAACTCAAAGAAAACGAAAATTAGAAGAAAGGTGTGAGGCTGTAAAACAAGAAGTTGAAAAATTGTTGGAGACAAATTTTATTAGAGAAGTAACATTACAACTTGGTTAGCTAATGTAGTCTTGGAAAAAGTCTAATAGAAAATGGAAAATGTGTATTGATTATATTGATTTGAGTGAAACTTGTCCTAAAGATTCTTACCCACTACCAAATATAGATTGATTAGTTGATAACACCTCGGGCTATGAGGTTGTCAGCTTTTTCGATGCCTACTCAAAATATAATTAAATACCAATGTAACCACCAAATGAGGAAAAAAATGTTTTTATTATAGAAGGAGATAATTTTTGTTACAAAGTAATGCCCTTTGGATTTAAAAACACAAGTGCAGCTTATTAAAGATTAATGGATAAAATATTCAAAAATTTGATAGGAGATATCATGGAGGTTTATGTAGACGATATAATTATCAAATTTAAAAAAGCCACTGACCACCCATAACATTTACAAAGAGTTTTTGTCAATGTTTGAAAATATAACATGAGATTAAATCCAGAAAAATGTGCATTCAGAGTAAGTGGAGGGAAGTTCCTAGGTTTCGTGATAACCCAAAGAGGAATAAAAGCAAAGCCTAATAAATGTGAAGTCATTATAAATATTCAAAATCCTAGAAATTTTAAAGAGGTAAAATGCCTAAATGGTAAATTAGTTTTACTAGCTCGGTTTATTTCTAAACTAGCTGAGAGAACAAAACCATTTTTCAAACTATTGATAATAACTCAAAAAAATTTGAATGAAATGAAGAATGTAATGAGATGTTTAAAAATAATTAAGATCACTATGGCTTCTTTACTAATTTTAACAAGCCCTAGTCTAGAAGCTAGTCTTTTGATATATTTAGTAGCTTCAAATTTAATCATAAGCTCAATGCTAGTAAATTATGAAAATAATCATCCTGTATATTTTACAAGTAGAATTTTACAACCTAATGAAACTAGATAGTCTATAGTAGAAAAATTAATTTTAGCCTTGATAAATTCGGCTAGAAGATTAAGACAGTATTTTCAAAGTCACCCAATAATAGTTAAAATTGATTATCTTATAAGATAAATATTGCAAAAACCTAAATTAACTAGGAGAATGATAGCATGGATGGTAGAATTATCTTAATTCAACATATCCTATGAAAGCCAAGGACCAATGAAACCACAACTTTTGGGCAACTTCCTCCAGAGTTAAAATAAGATATAATACAAAAATAAGAGAAAGAAACTTTCAAAAAGGAGACCTAGTATGGAAAAAAGTTGGAGAACCTCAGAAGGACCAAACAAAAGGAAAATTAGCCTTGAACTGGGATGGTCCATTCTGAATAATATATTCCTTTCTAAGTGGAGCATATAAATTACAAAAATTGTTAGGAAAATGATACCCCAAATGTGGAATGCAACTAATCTAAAAGTATATTATAGTTGAGGTGGTAAATACCTTCAACCATGGTCAAGCTCCCAAATCTTTTATGAAATTTATTATTGTGGAAAATACGTTGTGTATTTCTTATTTTGGAAAAGATACAAAGGAGGTATAAATAAAATACAAGGTAATAAACCTATACACTAATCTATCCCTGAAAATCAGGGAAATATTCTCCCTATAAATGTTGTACATAATTGTGCATAAATAACAAAATAAAACTAATTATATTATCATTAAATCCTATCATAATTGAATTATTTTAATTGATAGTGTTGTTCTCCAACACTCACCCTCAATCTGGGTGGCAGATGTCTATCATACCTGGATTGGATCTAATGTTTTCATATGTGTTCCTTGGAAGATCCTTTGTTAGGATATTTGTTCTTTGTTTGCATGATGAAACATGGTCAACACTTATAATACCATGATTAATATTTTCTTTAATGAAGTGTCAGTCAAATTCTACATGCTTTGTCCTATCATGGTGGACTGGGTTCTTTGCTATGCTTATAGCATCTTCTTTGTCACACATTATCCTTGTAGACCCCTAATTTTGCCCGGCTTCTTAATAAAAGAAAAGGAGACCTCTCGCAACAAGATAGAGTTCACCCAGTCACCCGACAAAAGCTAAGGAGACTTCTTACACAAAGATAAAGTTCGTCCGGCATCTCAATAAGGGTCAAGAAGACTTCCTATAAGAAGATCAAGCTTCAACGGACACCTATCGGCATCAACCAACGTCCGAAAAAAGCAAGGAAAGCTTCCCGGGGTCCCAGAATGCAAAAACTGGACAAAACAGGTCGAGACCCCCGTCCCAGAGTTGGGACCGCCGTCCCAACTAACCTAGGACAAGTGAGACGCGCGTCCCACATGTGGGACGGCCGTCCTAAGTCCCAGGGGGGTTGGCTCTGTGTTAAAAATGCAAGTGGGACGGCCGTCCCACCCCAGACGGCCGTCCCAGATGTGCTAGGCAGCGAAAACTATAAATAGGAGGCTCATTTGCTCATTTTCCACACACCAGACAACTCCTAGTACTTGTCTATCCTCTTCCCTCTTCGAATGAACTCTCTGATTGCCTTAATAAGGTAACAATCAGTTAAGGAATCATATTCCAGCATTCAATTCTTCTGTAAAATTGAGTCGAGTCGATCTTGTATTTGGAGAGGAGAGTCTTTGTAGAGTGAAGGATTGCCAAAACGCATCCTTGCGATCAAAGATTTGCAATATAAAGCTTGCTACGGAGGTTCTGTTCAATTCTCTTCTCTTTTACTGCTTTATTTATTGCTTTATATATGAAACGTAAATAAAATCATGTAGATAGCCATATTTAAATGTTGTATGAATAAAATAGGGTAATAGCGTAATGTCTTATAATCTTCACTTAATGAATTAATCCGTCATAGGGAACCCGAAAGGGGCGTTGTGGGGTGCTAACACCTTCCCCACACGTAACTAACTCCCTTACCCAACTCTGGTTATAATGGCCAAGTGCGGTTTTTATTAAAATCAACATTTTTTTCCTTTTCCAATGTTTAAGGTCAAAACATTGGTGGCGACTCCAAAAGAACCCTTTTTCGAAAACCTTGCTTCTATTAGAGGATAGTTCAGTTTTTGAGCACCTCGGAAGTAATGAACATTATTTTAACATAAAACGCGAGTCTAAACCATCTTTCCGCAACCGCTCGCATAAACGTTCGAGATGTCCCTGGACGTCGGAACGGACGGCGGCGACAATCCTCATAATGTAATTGATGGGAATTTTGATTTCATCTAACATCCTCTTAAGCTAGATTCCTTCACAGATACCTTGAGTCATAGCTCTGAATTCCTGCACTACTCCTTGCCACCACAAGTTGCTTCTTGTTGTTGTCATTTGGCAAGCGTACCAATATTATCAATCGCAGTATAGTATTTCAATTAAATAAAATTCGATCCCACAAGGAACAATTTCACTGGAAATTCCAGGTCATATGCATGCTAAGTATATTGACACAAAATTGATTTTTCAAAATATTTGGGTTGAAAATAAATGACAAAGAACTATAAAGTATTTTTAGAAAAGATAAAATATAAGAACTTAGGATTGGATTAATTCGTTTTCCCTCCTTTGTATAATGGCTAGGTCAAATTCATAACCTCAATTAACCTATCAATGTTGATGCCACCTACTCAAATCATTCACATTGATTCCTCAAACATGAAATTCATAAGAAAACCTTATAAACATAGATTCCTCATACATTTAATAGATGTTCTAGCATTAGGTTTAGGGTGTTAAGCAATTGAAACATCCATTACCATTCCTAGCAATCAATGTAACAAATATTCATAACCTAATCAAAGATTTCAAGATATATTTTCCAATATATATGAACATCAAAGATAAAAGCATTAAAAGGCACAAAGGATAAGAATATCAACATCAAGAACATAGATTAATATCTCAAATTATCACCAAGATACAAAAGAGTTCAAAGGAAGTGCACTCAATCCTAAGAGAATGAAGTTATCCACTCATGGTGGCCATTACAATGATCCAAATGAAGAAGAGATGAAGAATGAATGAAGATTGGACGAAAATTGGAGCAACAACCGCACATCCTCTCCAAAAACTAAATTTTGAATAAAAAATGCAGAAGATGAAAGACAGTTGTGTGGTGTGCCTCCCTTATATAACTAGAGTCGAACTAACCTTAAAAGTGAGGTTTTCGAAAAAAAGGGTTCTATGGAGTCGCCACCAATGTTTTAACCATAAACATTGAAAAAGTATAAAAAAAGGTGTTGGTTAAAAACTTAACTTTGGCCATTATAACCAGAGTTGAGTAAGGTGAAGGTGATGAAGATCTTATTAAATCATATGATAGATTGAAGATCTTAATGATTTGAAGAAGTCAAAGGCTACTTGGGTTAAAGGGTAAAGTGATTAGTGAGTCAGCATCAATATTAATTTGTATAATCATTCCTATCTCTCTGCTACATGAGGATTATTCATTTTGGAAGAATTTGAAAATGCCTTTTAAAAGTGTTTTTTATCTGTTAAAAATCGAATTAATCGATTAAAATCACTTGAGAAGTTTTAAAAAATGTTCTGTCAGTATTTTAATCGATGTAACTTCGAATTAATAATTAAAATAACTTGATAAGTTCTGAAAAATGTTTTGCCAAAATTTTAATCGATATAACATTGAATTAATCGATTAAAACAACTTAAGGAAATTTTTTGTCAAATGTTTTAATCGATTAAATCAGGCTTTCATAAGTTAAAATCACTTATGAAGTTTTGAGAAAATGTTTAACAGAATTATAATCGATTAAAATGTGAATTAATCGATTAAAACAACTTAGAGAATATATGTTTAACTGTTTTAATCGATTAAAACATTGTTGCATCAGTTAATATAAATCTGGAAAATGTTCAAATACATTTTAACCGATTAAAAGAAGTTTTAATCGATTAATGAAGAATTAATAATCGATTAAAAGAAAGTTTTAATCGATTAATTAAACTAGTTAGTTTGAAAATAACTCTATATAAACATGATTGCTTCAGCATTTTGAAACACATCTTTGAGTAATCAATCAAGCAATCATTAGAGAAGTTCTCAAGAAAGAAGTGCGCCACGTTTGCGAAGTTTTTCAAAGTTCTTTCTTGAGGCATTTTTACATTCTTACTTATGAAGAAACTCATTCTACAAGAGCTGCATAATCTGGGTTTGATTGTTCTAATTTCTTCTCTTTGTTATTTTCATTTATTTTATTGTATTTTAGGTGTTTGGAAGTGTTGGGTACTGTTTCTATAGCTGGAATTTGGCTGCAAGTTGGTCAAGAACTGGAACTTGGTTCTTAGTGAAGGTTTGGTGCAAGAACTAAAATTTGGTTCTTGGTGTGGATTGGCTGTTTTGTGATTCAGGTTTGTAATGATAAACATAATCAATCTAGTGGAACTCAACTTGAATTTGGTTAAAAACTAGATGTAGCCCTGTGGTTTAGGTTAACCAGTATAAATCTTGTGTCTTTCCCTAAACCTTTACTGTCTTTTATTCTGCTTGTGCTTTACATAGAACTGCTTGTTTTGCATGATTCAAAACTTGATCAGAATTCATAATCTTTGAAATAGATAATTTGTATTCTTAAAAGTGCGAAAATATTTCAAAGATCAATTCACCCATCCTCTTGATCTCAGCCTACTTTTCTAACAATTGGTATCAAGAGCAGGGTCTTGAAAACTACTCAAGACTTTTAGTCCAAATCTTTTCATGGCTGAAAATACATTACCTTTTTCTGAGGGTGCTTCTATTAACAGACCTCCACTATTTTATGGTACAAATTATCCATTTTGGAAGATAAGGATAAAGATATTTATTGAATCTATTGATAGAAATGTGTTGGGATGTAATTGTAAATGGTCCATTAATTACAGAAAAAGAATGGTCTAGTTTAAATGATGAAGAAAAGAGAAAAGTTCAAAGTGATTGCACTGCCAAGAACATAATTACATCTGCACTTAATATGGATGGATTTTTCAGGGTGTCTCAATGCAAATCTGCCAAAGAAATGTGGGAAATTCTTATTCTACTATTAATTCTATTAATTATAGCTCATTATAGGATGCTTTTAATGAAATGCATGAAGTAGCAAAAAGACTTGAAATAGAAAACAAAAGATTAAAAAGCTTGAACAACAAGTTAGAAAACAAAATCAATCTTCTTGAATAGAAATTTTTTGATGAAGAAACTGATGTTGAATATTAAAATGATTGATAACAATTCTGACTGCATGTGTAAAGATCAAAAGGATTGTGAAAATTGTCCTGAATTACAAAAGAAACTAGCATATCTAATAAAGACTGCTTCTAAATTTGCACAAGGTAAAGCCAGTCTTGATGTTCTTCTTAATTCTTAGAAATTGGTTATTAATCGCGCCGATATAGGTTTCACACCTTTTGTTGGAAAGAAAACTAGAGCTTTCAGAAATTATTTCTCATACAATAAACCCAATACATCAGCATTTACTACATGTTTCTATTGTATGAAAAAAGGTCATTCTGTTAAATTTTGTAAAATCAAGAAATATGTTGTCCCAAAAGGAAGAATGAAATGGATTCCCAAGAAATCATTTCAAATAACTTGATAGGACCCTATTATCCTAAAAAGGGTACCAGATTGTGTTAATTTTTTGCAGGAACAAAAATCTAGAGATCTATCGATACCTGATCAACAAATAAGTATTCTAGATATGAAGGATTTAAAATTTTTGAGGAACTGGTTGTTTTAATTGATATAAAACTATTTTTAATCAATTAAATTCACTTATAGAGAAATTATGAAAAGTTGTCTGTACAGTTTTAATCGATTATTCGTCGAATTAATTGATTAAAAGCTCTCGGGTTTACAACTAATATTCCAGATCTTTGTTTTAATGATTAAAAATGATTCACATCAGTTAAAATCATTAAAACTACTACAGAATGATCTTTCAATGTCAGGTGTAGAAGGCATTCAACGTCGGTTCCAATGATGTCGTTGAATGTCAAAGGATTCTACGTTGGTTCAGAAAACCCGTTGTTGAAAATGCTAGAAATCTACGTTGGTTAACCAAATGTCCATCGTAGAAACGAGTAAATTCTACGTCGGTTATTGAACTAACCGATGTTGAAAGTTATATATACAACGTCGGTTAATTCTATGACCGACGTTGAGAGGTATATACTACGTCGGTTAATGCAATAACCGACGATGTATATACCTTACAACGTCGTTTATTGCATTAACCGACGTAGAATATCCCCTCTTTTTTTAATAATGCTCTGTTTTTAGTGCCACCAACAATATACGACCTGCTATAATCTCAGTCATTGACAATATATATATTTCAACTAATCACTATATATTATTATATATAAAATGATAGGTATATATGTCAAAATCAGCCAAATTATGTACAATACACAAAAAATTGATAATCAATCCTATTCCTAACTACTTGGACAAACCTTTCTGCCCATTTGTTTCTAACCATGTCTATAGTTTCCATAGGCAAAGGTTCTATATCTTTAAATGCCTGTAAGAAGTTTACAAATAGAATGGTAAACCCTAAGAAATTAAAATAAAGGAATTGAATATAATAGCAAATGTCAACTTACCTCATTCCAACTATCCTGAATGCTACCAAAAATGATGAGCCACATCCAGTACATTACATAGTAGCCGCACTCGTATCCTCCATGTTGTTTGTTACACTAAAAATGACCAAATATGTTAAAAATAACTATTAAATTTGAACATAAAATAGATAGTATAATATATATAAGGCTACTTACTTTGATAAAATTCCAATTTGGAGCTGTGCTTTTACTTGTGTGTTTTCCATCTAATGTACTGCAAACCTTTAAAGCACTATATATTGAAAAGAAGAGGCTTAGAAATAGAATAATCAAGAGGTTTAGACATAATTTAAGAAAAACTTACTCGTTTATAATGTTTTTTAGCTCCATGTTAGGTTTTCTTCCCAATGAGCAGAACCAACACACAAGATTCTGCTTTGGACAAATAACTAATAGCTGCTAATGGTTTCTGTATATACACATGATTCGAATATATTAAAAAAACTTGTGTAAAACTAGAAAAGGCTAGGATAACTTACGAATGATGGTATGCTCCAAGGTAAATATCTCTCTTAGAATCAGTCATCCAATTCTGCATGTAACTGAGAATTTGATCACGCTTATTCCCAGACTTTTGTATGGATTGAGGCTCGAATAATCCATACACATGACCAATGCCCTGCTCCACTATCATTTCATGCATCATCCTAAAATATGCCAATTTAAGTGAACTTATACCTTATATATTTAATAAAAGGAAAAGAGTCATGAAAGATATGAATTTACAATGTCCAAAATTGTAAAACAGCTATATTTAGACATTGATTGCCCATCCCAATATCCAGGGCATCAGTGTGGGAAATGTATAGGGGGATATTGCTAGAAGGCATCCCAAATAATGTAGAATCCCATAGAACTTGGAATGACTGCATATACAAATGTGGGAAAAGAGACAAGAGATCAAAAATTAGATTTGGAGAAGTCCCCACAACTGGTGTCTTCTCCTTAGATCCAGAAGGAGTGGTAATAGCTTTACCCAAGTCTATTGGCTGCTGAACATCCTACATATTTTATAAAATATAATTATAAACAATAAATTAATTTATTTATGTGTTAGATGTATTATAACCATACATATACAGACCTTTGCCATGATTGGCCTAACTAAATGTTGGGGCCAGGTAATGAAGGTCTGAAGGGCTTGCCCCACTGTCTGCACTTCTTCAGTGGGGATAGGGACACTAGCCTCAGCGTGAACCACCTTTTCAACCACTACTTTGACCAAGTTAGGATCCAAAGGCACATTGTGGATGGTTGAAGCCCCTTCATGAACTGATCCATGGGCCACTAGTCTTAGACCTTGATCTACCTCAACCAACAGGCCACATCGATCATCCTTTGTGGATTCAAGATGAATAGATGTCACCTCAGGTGTTACCTCGATAGTGGCTTCAGCACAACTGCCCTTTGTGCTAACTCTTGGACCTATAAATAGAGTAAATTCCTATAAGGACTAAGATTTTAGAAACACAAGTCAAGTACCAATTTGTGGCTGAAAATGCACTTGATGGAGGACGAACATTAGCAAATGAAGTACCCATGGAGGTCATACGCAGGAACTGCTCCTGCACACGTGCAGTGATGGCCTCCTCAAGTCGTGCGCTAATGGCAGGAGTCAAATCTTCCTCCAATTTTTCCTTGATGGCTGGTGTCAATTTCTCTGTGAGAGCCATCTCCAAGGCAACAATATCTTCTTGGCTTAGGGATGTGGAGGTGCGGATATCCTATGATGGTGGTCCAAATTACTGTCGGATACCCACACCTTGGCCAACAGCTCGAACACGACCTGGATGTTCTGGTCGTCCAATAGCAGTGGTCAAGATATCCTGACGACCAGAAGGGATGAAAGTTCCCTGTGTACACTGCTCCTCCAAGGCATCCTACATTATAAGTTAACTTTATTAATGAACATGTTACATATAACTAATTCAAAGTAAATTAACTTCTTTTACTTACAATCTGAGCAGCAATTTCTCAGGCTTCCTCCGATGTCATGTCACCAGAAGGCTTTGTATGAGCCCTCTTCCACTTCTGGTGACGTTTTGGAGGAGATGGTGGAGGAATATGTTCTTCGCTTAAACCAGAAGAGGCTAACTCCAACTGTCGAAGTCTAATCTTCTCCTCCATCATCTTCTTACTCAGTAGGTCGTACCCACCACGAGACTGACGGTGGGGGGCGACATTCTTGCTTTGAATGTCTTTTGCTTTTTGTCTTCTTTCCTGCAACAAATTGAACACAGTATTAGATACATAACTCATTATAAAATGTTCAAGTCAATTAAGCAATTAACATTACCTCCCATTCTGAACCAGTCCTACTATGTACAAACTTCTTCCAAGTGTCCTCATCTATGCCATATCTTTGGTAAGGGGTTAATCCCTTCCTAACTTTGTCCTCAACATACACCCACTTAGTGGTCAATGTGGACTTGAACTGTCTCCACATTTTTGCTATGGCTGTCATTATCTTGCTCCTCACATCCTCAGAATTGACTATATCAAAGTGTTCCTACAGTAGCAAACAAGTTTTAGTTAACCAATTGATAGTAATGTATAAACAATATAAACAACTAAATACACATACTTACAAGAAGATCTTGCCATAACAAGTTCTTGACAGTTTCCTCCACATGATCCCAAGTAGGATGGAGAATAGATATCTACACAACATAAACAACATAAATATCAACAATATATTTGAAATGAAATTCACTTTAAAATAGAATAAATACCTTCTCTCTAGCTAGTGTACCCAAGTAGCTATTAAATTGGGTACTAAAGGGACCTGACACCTTGCCAGTCCTAGGATCAACAGACACAAATAACTTCTGTCTAGATATGTGTCTAACAGTCAAGCCTTTCAACCATGTAGCTTGCTGACTCTTCTTACTGGAAAATGTCTTTCCATATGCCTAAAGAGATGGTGGTGGAGATGGTGGAGATGGTGGAGGAGATGGTGGAGGACATGCCATTTATCTGTAATGAAAAAAACATAGAATTATATCAATACACATGCAAAGTCTCCTTACATGTTAAAAAAATAAATAAATAGAAACATAACTTAGATTGTATTAATATTTTCCCATATGCCTTCATCATGGTCATTGCGAGTAGCAAGAACAAAGTCCTCTTCCAATTGGGATATAGCAATAGGCAAGTGTGGTGAATTTTGAATGTTAATAAAATCATCTAATTCTTCTCCATTCTCATTTGTGACATCAATCATTTTTCCTTTGAGGATAACTGACCACCTACCATTTGATGGATCAGTGATATAAAACACTTGTTTTGCCTGGTATGCCATTATGAAGGGTTCTTCCTTATGACCAATCTTGTTTATATCAATAAAAGTAAATTCCATTTGGTCTCTTTGGACACCAGTATTGCTATCAACCCATTTACATTTAAATAAAGGCACTTTGAATTTAGTATAGTCGACCTCCCAAATCTCTTCAATGACTCCAAAGTAACTAATTGATGTCATGATGGGGTTTTTGTCCTTTGCACTAGAAAAGTGCATAGATGTGGCCTCAATTGATACTCCACTATTCTGGACCGTACTTTTGTCATCTTGTGCCTTCGTATAGAATGAGTATTTGTTAATGTCATACCCTTGCCAAGTTATAACATTATATCTAGGACCATGTGCTAGCCATTTCAGTGTATTAGAGGCATTGTCACTTGAAAATATTATGCTTTGAAACCAATTGATGAAGTTGTTGTTATGCTCTTTCATCAACCACCTTTCACCCATTTTGGGGTTTAGGTCCTTTAACATTGCTTTATGCACATCTATGTAAGGAATAACCTCTTCTATATTGTTCAAAATATACAAGTGGGCGATGCTCAACTCAACATGATCTTTTGTTTGAATTCTAATACCATGAGTTCCCTTACCATTTAGCCTATCATCATGACGGTTTCTAGGTACACCCACAACTACGACTCTTGCCAAGTAATCTGTACAAAATTCTATGGCTTCTTCTACAATATACCGCTCAACAATTGAAGCTTCAGGTCTGTATGGATTTTTAGAATACCCTTTGAAGATCTTCATGTATTGCTCAATTGGGTACATCCACCTCAAATAAACCGACCCACAAATTCGTATCTCCCTCACAACATGAACTATTAAGTGAATCATTATATCAAAGAATGACGGAGGAAAATACATCTCCAATTGACATAGCACAACTGCAGCCTCATTTTCCAACTCATCTAGTGATTTTTCATCAATAACCTTGGCACAAATAGAATTGAAGAAAAAACATAGTCGCATAATGGCATGTCTAACATTCTTAGGCAATATGTTACGTATAGCCACGGGTAACAACTGTTGAATCAAAATGTTACAATCATGGGACTTTAATCCTACTAACTTCAGATCTTTCATGGATACAAGACTCTTAATATTTGAAGAGTATCCTTGTGGCACTTTAATACCTTGAAGACAATGACATAAACTACTTTTCTCCTTCTTTGACAAGGTGTGACATGCTGGTGGTAGATATGTTCTATTACCTTCAGGCCTTGGATGTAATTCAGGACGTATTCCCATCTCACAAAGGTCTTGATGTGCTTTGATCCCATCCTTTGACTTTCCTTGAATGTTTAACAATGTGCCAATGAGACTATCACATACATTCTTCTCCACATGTATAACATCAATACAATGTCGTACTTCTAAATGGCTCCAATATGGAAGATCAAAGAAAATTGATCTCTTCTTCCACATGTTCTTGTCAGAAGACCTTTTTTGGGTCTTTCCAAATGTAATGCTTATGTTCTTCACTCGATCGTAAACTTGTAAACTAGTCAATGGTTCTTTGGCAATTTCATCCTTCTGTATGCCATTAAAAGCTTTCTTCAGTCTACGATATGGATGGTCATGCGGGAGAAATTTTTTGTGCCTGTTATAAACTATCTTCTTTCCATGTTTCAATTGTAGATAACTGGTCACTTCTTCACAAATAGGACAAGCATAATGCCCCTTCACACTATATCCACTCAAGTTTCCATAGGCAGGGAAGTCATTAATGGTACAAAATAACATTGCATTCAACTTGAACTTCTACTGCTGATACCCATCAAACCATCTACTCCTTCCTCCCATAATAGTGTTAAGTCTTCTATCAAAGGACTCAAATACACATCTATGTCATTTCCTGGATTTCTTGGACCTGCAATGATCTTACACAGCATGACATATTTGCGCTTCATGCATAACCATGGTGGAAGATTGTAAATCATCAATAAAATGGGCCATGAACTATGGTTACTACTTAAATTTCCAAAATGATTCATCCCATCTGTTGCTAATCCAAGTCTAAGGTTTCTTGCATCACTATCAAAACCTGGAAATAGACGGTCAAAATTCTTCCATTGGGGAGAATCAGATGGATGTCGCATTTGCCCATCACAGGTTTTTCTCTTTGAATGCCAAATTAAATTTTCAGCATCTTCGTGAGTGTACAACCGCCTAAATCTTGGAATTATTGGAAGATACCATAAAACTTTTGCAGGAGGACGTTTTTTATCACTCTCCTGACTACAATCATCACCATCCTTCGCTTTGTAACGTGATACACCACATGTTGGACATTGGTCTAAAGATGAGAATTCTTTCCTGTATAACACATAGTCATTAGGGCAAGCATGTATCTTCCTATATTCTAAACCCATCAGACAAAGTATCTTCTTCGCTTCATACATACGGTCCGGCAAGGTGTTATTTTCTGGGAGCATCTCCTTCAAAAGTTGGAGTAATTCATTAAAACTTGTATCACTCCAACCAAATTTTGCTTTCAGATTGACCAATCTTAACACAGATGACAACCGTGTGAAAGTTGTACATCTAGGATACAAAGGTGTCTCTGAATTGGTCCTCAATGTATCATATATAGATACATGTGCTTCAAGAAAGCTCTCTTGACCAACATCACAAAGCATGTCCTCTATTCGATCTTCACAGGTCACATCATCCTCAATAGTTTGTGATACTGTTGGAATATCAACCACTTCACCGTGCCATGTCCATATGGTGTAATTCTTCATCATCCCATCGCAAATAAAATGTTCCCGCGTTGTGTCCATCTCTTGTACTCTGCCATTTACACAATTAACGCATGGGTAATAGATTTTTCCATTCGTTTTGGGAGCATTTTTTTTGGAAAATTTCAAAAAGGAGTCAACTCCATTCTCATACTCTTCTGACATGCGACTTGCATTCACCCAACTTCGATCCATCTAACTACACAAAAGGGCTTGTCTAGATATTGAAGGTTTATTGGAAAAGGTTTAGCAAAACAATACAAAAAAATAAAGATAGCAAACAAGTTGCTCATAATGATAATTTGATTTCCCACGTAAAGAATGGGAAAATAACCCCAAAAACAGTCACAGTCAAACGTGTACATCTACATGAAAGAGTATATACCACTTCGAAACCGAAAACAAACTTCCAAAGCCAAAAGGAACCTAGAGCAAATAAAACCATACAAAATCATCCATCACATTTCCACTGTTCATATGCAGGAAATGCTCTAAATCTTCCATATTTATGTTAAATGCATGTTGTAAGCAGCGTAATGTTTGCGTGAACAGACAAAAACCAAGAGGGGGGGTGAATTGGTTTCTTAACAAAACTTAGGTTTTAAAAATTTTCCCAAAATTTTACCGATTAAAATGTTGTGTAAACGTAAATAGGATAAGGATAGAGTCTTACACAGAAGATTTATACTGATTCGAATCAAAAGACCCTACGTCCAGTTGTTAATCACTCAAACAGAGGATTAACACTGTCACTATAATCAAAGTTATTACAAACAGATAATAATGGAAAAGATAGAGTAATGAAAACACCTCTCTTGAGTCACACAAGAGATGAAGAACAACTTTCCCTAGAGACGGCACAACACACAATCCACTAAGAACTCCACTTAGTGATTCTTATCGCTTCTAGCCCACACCAGGTTCTAAAAGCCCCTTTTTCCTCCAACAAACAGTTCTCTGGCAATCACAGCTCTCAACTTTTGTTTGAAAAAGGTTGTTTAATTTGCAGAGAGCCTTAGAGAACCTTAAGTAGATGAATTAGGGTTTGGGAATTGGGGATTTTCGAAACTTGGTGTATTGGGACTAGGGTTTTCGAAAATCGGTTTAATTTGAAGTTCAAAATGCATATCTGACTGAGATAATTTATTATCTCAAGTGTTAATCGACTATTACAGAGCCAAAATCAACATAACCCCAAAACGCACTGGTTTAATCGATTATTTCCCTTGTTAATCGATTAACAGGCCTGTTAATCGATTAACAGGCCTGTTAATCGATTAACAGGTCTGTTAATCGATTAACAAGTGTGTTAATCGATTATCACAGTGAGCTGATATAGAAAATGATTTTTCTCACTGTAATAATCGATTATTTGGTCTTTTAATCGATTAAACCCGAGGCTTTTTGATAAATATGAGTTTTTGAAGTTTCTAAAGAGTAGACTATGTAGCGGCTATCTTACACTCTAATATTACAGACTCAAACTCATCAAAACAGAGTTATTACACAAGTCTTCAACTCTGTAAGTTCTTTGTTCTTGAATCATCATCAAAATCAACAAGCTTCATGTCCATGTAGGTTCAACATCAAGTCCTTGTATGTTCAACAATCTCCCCCTTTTTGATGATGATCAAAATTTTCTTTTAAAGCCTTGTAATAACCTATTTTATCTGTCACACTAACAAACACATTAAACATACCATATAATATTTAAATTTAATCATAAGAGGCTTTAAATATTTCTCCCCCGATTTTGATTATGATAAAAAAATTAAGAGCTCCCCCTCAAAATATGCATAACTTGGAAATAACTCCCCCTCAAACAAAGCAATAAAAGAAGAAAAATTTTATTTCATAAGTGAAAGTAATTTACAACACAAGAAATAAAAACAATATTAAAATTCTTCACTATCACTATGAAAGTGCGCATCAAATTTATTCTCTAAGTGACACACTTTATCATCTACGTCAGAGATACGGCGAATGATTTCCTCATGTTGTACTCCAGAGAGAGTGAAGAATACCTGCATCCTCTGGTTCATATCAGATAACATGTCTTCCATAGATTGGCAGGTTTCAGGATGAGCAGAAGACGTTCCAACACTTTGAATCTGATCAGAGGGAAACTCAGCAGTAGGAGGCATATCTTCATCAGAATCTTCATCATCTGCATCTATGTTTGGAACATCATCCTTGTGAACATAAGTATTATTGACATGCACCATTTGGAGTTGGGTTAATGTGTTGTCCAGCATGCGGTTTAGGTTTGTCATTCGTACTGTTTGTTTGCCTTCGACATTCACTCCTTTATATTCAAGAATGCGAGAAATAAGGAGAGCATATGGAATTTTGAAGGTGGGATGACGTTTGGCCTTTAGCATAGTCATTGTGACGAGGCTTCTCCAATCTATTGGCTCATTATTCATTATTGCATGAATAATGCGAAGATCTATTGAAGAGCATTGGGCATGATTGGTTGCCCGGGGACATAGGATTCAGACGAGTAAATGCAAAAGCATGCGTTCCTCCTTCTTCAATGGTCCAGCTAGAAGGAGACGCCCAATCTCCATGGAAGGGTTACGAAGAAAGGAACGGTAAGCCATGATCCTGTCAAAGTCATCTAACTCACTAAAAATGTTAATAGCATCTTCTCTTACAGGAAAATGTGCAACGTTTTCCCATATGTCGTCATCAAGAATAATGGTTACCCCCTTTACACGAGAGGTAGCTATTTGATCTCTAAATTTGAAGCGAGAGTAAAATACCCTAACTACGTCAAGATAGTACGTACCTTGCATTTGGATGAAAGGGAGAACTCCTTGAATTTCAAGAAGATTAGGAAAATTGAATCCCCTATTGATGAATTGATCACCAATAAGGAATTTGGGAGTGATAATACCTCGTTCCTTCCAAAAAGTCAGAAATTCCTATCGGCCCTCAGCATCAGAGATCCATCCTTCAACAGAATTAGGACGGGGATGAGATGCAGGTGCAGATCTTCTTCTGGTGGGAATTTTAGCACGAGAAGATGGAATGAAGCAAGAAAGCTTGGATTCAAGAGTGAGAGGTGTGGAGAAGTGAAATGGAGGTTCCTATTTATAACAAAACATCTCCAACTTTCATATAGGAGTGCATGGGGGCCAAGAGAGCCTTTGGCAACGGCTAGAAAACCAAACCAACCAGGTTTAATCGATTAAAGCTTGAATTAATCGATTAAACCAGTAACAGACCCCTTTAATCGATTAATTCAAGCAGTTAATCGATTAACATTGTATTTAATCGATTATCTAAGGAGTTAATCGATTAATCCAGTGAGAAATGTCATATTTTGGACGTCTTGGGTGCACATAATCGATTATAACTTCAAATAATCGATTATTCCAGAGAGTTCATCAAATTTTTGAGGTTTAGACACATGATAATCTATTAACACTCTACATAATGGATTATAACATTACAACCATCCAAAAACCATTTAATTAAGCAAAATTTAAGCTATTTCTAATATCCCTAAGTCTCTTCTAAGATCATAGAATCTATCCTTGGGAAGAGGCTTAGTAAAAATATCTGCTAATTGATGCTTTCTTATATGATCTCTCAAGAAATGATGTCTAATTTCTATATGTTTGGTCCTAGAGTGCATTACTGGATTCTTAGTAAGATTAATTGCACTTGTATTATCACACATCAAGGGAATGTCATTTACAAATATACTATAATCTTCTAGTTGTTGTTTCATCCACAAAATTTGAGCACAACAATTACCAGCTACAATATATTCAGCTTCAGTGGTGGATAAAGCAACACATGCCTGTTTCTTAGAGTGCCAAGACACTAATGATGAACCTAACAAATGACATGTCCCACTAGTACTCTTTCTATCTATTTTGCATCCACCATAATCAGCATCAGAATAACCTATTAAACTAGTACAAGCTTCAAATGGATACCATAAACCAAAACCAGTAGTTCCTTTTAAATATTTCAAAATATGTTTTACTATAGTTTGGTGAGATTCTTTTGGACATGCCTGAAATCTAACACACACACAGACAGAATGCATAATATCAGGTCTACTTGCAGTTAAGTATAATAGTGAACCTATCATACCTCTGTACATGGATTGATTAATTTCCAAACCTGATTCATCCTTGTCTAAATAACATGAAGTTCCCATGGGTGTGTTAGCTTCCTTTGAAGTGTTCATTCTAAACTTTTTGAGAATCTCTTTGCAGTATTTGGTTTGAGAGACAAAATTTCCATCTTTAAGTTGCTTGATTTAAAGTCCAAGGAAGAATGTTAATTCTCCCATCATAGAAATTTCAAACTCTCCTGGCATTATCTTAGCAAATTCTACACATAAAGAATTATCAGTTGATCCAAAGATAATATCATCAACATATACGTGAACCAATATGATATGTTCTTTTACTTTCTTTATAAACAATGTAGAATCAATTTTTCCTCTAGAAAAATCATTTGAAGTTAGAAAATTACTTAGCCTTTCATACCAAGACCTAGGAGCTTGTTTCAACCCATATAATGCTTTCTTCAATTTAAAAATATGATTAGGATAACTAAAATCTTCAAATCCAGGGGGTTGCTCTACATATACTTCTTCGTTAATAAAACCATTCAAAAATGCACTCTTAACATCCATTTGATATAATTTAAATTTCATCAATGATGCATAAGCAAGAAGTAGGTGTATAGCCTCTAACCTGGCAATAGGAGCATAAGTTTCATCATAATCAATACCTTCCTCCTGACAGTGGCCTTTGGCAACAAGTCTGGCTTTATTCTTTGTTATATTTCCATCTTCATCAAGTTTGTTTCGAAATACCCATTTAGTTCCAATTACTTGATGTGATTCTTCTCTTGGGATTAATTCCCAAACTTGATTCCTTTCAAATTGATTTAGTTCCTCTTGCATAGCTATGCACCATTGGTCATCTTTAAGCGCTTCCTCAACATTTTTGGGTTCTATCTGTGACACAAAAGCTACAGACATGCAGAAATTAGTCATATTTCTAGTTCTTACCCCTTTTGAGATGTCACCAATAATATTGTCCATTGAAAGCCCTCTTGGTGATTGCCATTCTTTTGCTAATTCAGGTGTTTGAGAAGGCTCATTTTCTTCCAAATACAATTCATCAAGAGCCTCTTTTATGTACTCATCATCACCTGCAAGTTCTTTATTTGACTCAAGAGGATTTCCCCCAAGGTCTACAATTTCATCAAAAGTAACATGTATAGATTCTTCAACATTTAAAGTTTTTCTATTAAACACTCTATATGCTTTGCTAGTTAGTGAATAACCTAAGAAAATGCCTTCATCGGCTTTTGAGTCAAATTTTCCTAAGTTGTCCTTTCCATTATTTAACACAAAGCACTTACATCCAAATATTTTCAAATGAGAAACATTAGGCTTTCTACCATTTAACAATTGATAGGGAGTTGATTTTATAATTGGCCTAATGAGCATTCTATTCAAAACATAACATGCAGTACTTACCGCATCAGCCCAAAAATATTTAGGAACATTTGATTCATTTAGCATTGTTCTAGCATGTTCATCTAGTGACCTATTTTTCCTTTCAACTACAGCATTTTGTTGGGGAGTCCTAGGAGCATAAAAATTATGTAATATTCCATTTTCCTCACAATAATTTTCAAACCTTTCATTTTGAAACTCACCACCATGGTCACTTCTTAAAACTTTAATTCTTAAGTCTTTCTCATTTTGAATTTGCTTTGCAAACTTCCTAAAGACCTTAAAAGCATCACTTTTCATTGTCAAGAAAAATGTCTAAGTATATCTAGAAAAGTCATCAATAATCACAAGACCATAATAATTTCCACCAAAGCTTTTTATCCTAAAAGGACCAAATAAGTCTAAATGTAATAATTCTAAAGGTTTTGATGTGGAAATGAAACTCTTTGATTTAAATGATGATTTTACTTGTTTACCTTTTTGACATGCATCACATAATCTATCTTTTTCAAACTTTAACTTAGGCAAACAAACAACTAAGTCTTTTGATATCAACTTGTTTAAATGATGCATATTTATATGAGTTTCTCTCTTATGCCATAACCATGGGTTCTCTTCCTTAGCAACTAAGCATGTTATACTAGTATCATGTATACAATCCAAATCAATCAAGTATATGTTATTATGCCTAATGCCTTTCAATGCTACATTTTTGGAATCTATCAAATGTATGGTGCAAAATTTACTTTCAAAGATTACCTTAAATCCTTTGTCACATAGTTGACTTATACTAAGGAGATTATGCTTTATCCCATCAACAAGAAGCGCATCCTTAATCTCCAAAGTGTTTGCACCACCTATATTTCCAATTCCAAGAATTTTTCCTTTGTTGTTGTCCCCATAAGTTACATATCCTTGTTCTTTAGTTTTGAAACTCACAAATTTCGTTTTGTCACCGGTCATATGCTTTGAGCATCCGCTATCAAGATACCACATAGACTTCTTTGATTTGGAAGTTTCCTACAAAACAAGAACATAGTAAACTTAGGTCCCCATAACTTTTGGGTCCTTGGGGTTAGAGACAAACAATTCATTTAACTAAAGGAACCCAAATATACTTTCCTTTAGGAACACCAAAATGTTTGATTTTACATCTATTTGAAGTATGACCATGTTTCATACAATAAAAACATGCTTTAGATGTAGCTCTTGAATATGATGCATTTCTAACAATAGATGCTCTAGTTCCTTTTTCAACCCATACTCTTCTATTTTTCATTTTAGGCTTTTTCAAAGGAACTTGATGGTTTACACTATTTTGAGCTATAACAACTTTATCCTTATTATTATTACTTAATTCCTTTTCGGCTTTATCAAGCAGATGATTAAGTATATCAATGTCATATTCATACTCTTTACAAGATGCACATGCTATGTACTTATCATCATTCTCATCTAAGCATACAATTTTCGTTTCTAAGGTTTCCTTTTCCTCTAAACATGCAATTTTCGTTTTTAATGACTCAACCTCCTTTTTGGATATACTTAAAACTCTTTTTCACAGCTTTATATTCATTTTTCAAGTCCTTAAAGGCACTAAACAATTCATTATATGCATTTTTCAGTTCATCAAAATCATTTTCATCATCACTTGAGGATGAGTTGGAATCACTTACCTCAAAGTCGGAGGATATGTTGTCATTTGCCATTAAGCAAATATTGGCTTCAATTTCCGAGTCACTTGATTCCGAACTTGAATCACTATTGTCCCAAGTGATGTAGGCTTTCTTCTTGAAGAACTTTTTGCCTTTGTTTTCTTCATTTTTCTTGTTTGGACATTCGGTCTTCACATGTCCTGTTTCACCACAACCATAGCATTTGATATTTACAGAATTATTTTCTCTTACCTTTCCTTTACCTTTGAATGGATGTCTTCCTTTGGCTTTCATAAATTTGGTAAACTTCTTTATCATAAGACTCAATTATTCTTCTACATTCTCTGAGTCTTCTTCTTCCTTTTTACTCTTACCTTTAGAAATTTCAGTTTTGAAGGCTAAGTTCTTCTTTTGATATTGTCCTTCCACATCATTTAGCCTTCCAAGCTCAAGCTCATGCTCTCTCAACTTTCCAAAGAGCGCCGCCATAGACATTGTGGCAAGGTTTTGTGACTCTGAGATGGCCGTCACCTTAGGTTGCCATTTCCTATCCAAAGATTTCAAGATTTTAACATTTAATTCATCAACGTCAAAAATTTTACCTAATCCGGTGAGATGGTTCACAATGTGTGTGAAACGCTTTTGAACGTCAAATATCGTTTTGCCTTGTTGCATTCGGAACATCTCATATTCTTGGATTAGAGAATTTTTCTGTGCTCTCTTAACATCGTCGGTACCTTCATGGGTTACTCTCAACATTTCCCACATCTCTTAAGCACTTTTACACATGAAGATCCTGTAAAACTCATCAAGGGTTAAAGCAGATGAAATAATATTTCTAGCCCTAACGTCAAATTGAGTTTTTCTATTTTCCTCTGCAGTCCATCTAGAAAATGGTTTAGGAACGTCTACTCCATTTTCAGTAACTTTAGGAATATAGGGACCGTTTAAAATAGTGTCCCAAACGCCTCTATCAACAGACTCTAAAAAGATTTGCATTCTAACTTTCCAAAATGGATAATTTTGACCCGCAAAAAGTGGGGGTCTGTTGCTAGACGCACCTTCGACAAACATTTGATTTTGTTCGGCCATTTTCGAAAAATTTGAATGACTATCAAAGAAAGCTCTGATACCACTTGTTAGAATTGTGCAGCGGAATGTTTGCGTGAACAGACAAAAACCAAGAGGGGGAGTGAATTGGTTTCTTAACAAAAATTAGGTTTTAAAAGTTTTCCCCAAATTTTACCGATTAAAATGTTGTGTAAACGTAAATAGGATAAGGATAGGGTCTTACACAAAATATTTATACTGGTTCGGATCAAAAGACCCTATGTCCAGTTGCTAATCACTCAAACAGAGGATTAACAATGTCACTTTAATCAAAGTTATTACAAACGGATAATAATGGAAAAGATAGAGTAATGAAAACACCTCTCTTGAGTCACACAAGAGATGAAGAACAACTTTCCCTAGAGACGGCACAACACACAATCCGCTAAGAACTCTACTTAGTGATTCTTATCGCTTCTAGCCCACACCAGGTTCCAAAAGCCCCTTTTTCCTCCAACAAACAGTTCTCTGGCAATCACAACTCTCAAATTTTGTTTGAAAAATTTTGTTCCAAAGGCCTTAGAGAGCCTTAAGTAGATGAATTAGGGTTTGGGAATTGGGGATTTTCGAAACTTGGTGTATTGGGACTAGGGTTTTCGAAAATAGGTTTAATGAAGTTCAAAATGCATATCTGACTGAGATAATCGATTATCTCAAGTGTTAATCGATTATTACAGAGCCAAAATTAACAGAACCCCAAAACACACTGGTTTAATCGATTATTTCCCCTGTTAATCGATTAATAGGCCTGTTAATCGATTAACAAGTGTGTTAATCGATTATCACAGTGAGCTGATACAGAAAATGGTTTTTCTCACTGTAATAATCGATTATTTGGTCTTTTAATCGATTAAACCCAAGGTTTTTTGATAAATATGAGTTTTTGAAGCTTCTAAAGAGTAGACTATGTACCGGCTATCTTAGACTCTAATATTACAGACTCAAACTCATCAAAACAGAGTTATTACACAAGAATACAAGTCTTCAACTCTCTAAGTTCTTTGTTCTTGAATCATCATCAAAATCAACAAGCTTCATGTCCATGTAAGTTCAACATCAAGTCCTTGTATGTTCAACACATACCACTTAATTTAACCTGATGAGAAGGGGTTTCCTTAGGGAAACTAGGGGTACCACGCACATGGAAACAGCGGCGGTGCAATGACGTCTAAGAGTGCGGTGAGGAGCGGCTAGGGGGCGGCGAGGGGGCGGCGTTACCACGTCAAACAAGGAACGAAGAAGAAGCAGAGAACTGAGGTAGGAGAGAACGAAGATGCAGGGCACTAAAGGGTGGGCGCATACAACACGACGATGAGGACTGAGGTAGCAGAGAACGAAGAAGAAGCAGAAGAAGAACTGCGCGCTTTCGAATTAGGTATAAAAAATATGTTAGGACATTCGACGTCGGTTATTCAAAAACCCGACGTGGATAATGCTTTTGACGTCGGGTAAATCATGTAACCGACGTTGATTTTGGGATTTCAACGTCGGTTATACATAATCGACATTAAATTTAAACATTTAACGTCGTCTGTTATCTAACTGACGTTATTTATTCATTCCTACGTCAGTTTTGTTATAACCGACGTTAAATATTATTTCATAATTACAAGTTTGCCAGCACGTTTTGTACAACGTCGGTCTTCATTAAAACCAACGTCGAATTGTGTTGTAGAAAGTGTTTTCTGTAGTAGTGAAATAGTTCAAAATTAATTTATTCTTTCTTATTTTAATCGATTAATATTCTATTGATATTTCATTAACCATATCTAGTACAAAATTAATCAATTCTTTCTCATTTTAATCGGTTATGTTTTTGTCCCAGTACAAAGTTAATTGATTATATCTTCTTTTAATCGATTAGTACCACAACTATATTAATCTGTTTTTCAGGAACAACAAATTGAAGATCTTTGATACCTTGACAGTGGGTGTTCAAAACATATGACAAGGGATATCTCAAACTTTCATAGTTTGAAACTTAAAAATGGTGGAACTATCATTTACGGGGATAATAACAAAGATAGAATTCTTGGAATTGGTGATATCAATTGTACAAAATTAGGTATCATTAACAATGTACTGTATGTTGAAAGATTGAAACATAATTTGATCAGTATCAGTCAGCTGTGTGACAAAGGTCACAAAGTCATCTTTAAACCAGAACAATGTCAAATACTCAGATCAGGTTCAGACCAGGTATTGATCACTGGTAAGAGATTCAATAACATTTACATTAAATACTAATTATGCAAAAGACTGTTGTCTAATTACTAAAGAAAATGATTTCTGGTTATGGCATAGAAGATTAGCACATATTCATATGCATCATCTCAACAAATTGATTTCCAAGGATCTTGTAATAGGTCTACCTAAACTATAGTTTGTGAAAGACAATGTGATGCATGTCAAAAGGGCAAGCAAACAAAAAGTATTTTTTTTCATAGAAAAATATTGTTTCAACTTCAAGACCTCTTAAACTTTTGCATATGGATCTCTTTGGTCCTTCCAGAACTGTAAGTTTAGGTGGGAATATATACACATTGGTTATTGTAGATTATTTATCAAGATTTACCTGGACAATGTTTCTAAAATTGAAATCTGATACTTTCCATGCTTTTAAGAAGTTTGCAAAACAGATTCAAAATGAAAAAGGCTATTTCATTTCAAATATTCAAAGTGATCATGGGGGAGAATTTTCAAATGAAAATTTTGATAAATTTTGTGAAAAACATGGAATTAAGCATAATTTTTCTGCTCCTAGAACTCCTCAACAGAATGGTGTAGTTGAAAGGAAAAATTGTTCCCTTGAAGAGTTAGCTAGGACAATGCTTAATGGAAAAGCTTTACCAAAATATTTGTGGGCTGATGCTGTAAGTATTGCTTGCCATGTTTTAAATCCTGTTTTGATTAGACCTTTTCTCAAAAAGACTCCCTATGAATTATATAAAGGCAAGAAGCCGAATATAAATTACTATAGAAAGTTTGGATGCAAAGTCTTTGTTCTAAACAATGGAAAGGAAAATATTGGAAAATTTTTACTCCAAATTAGATGAAGGTATTTTCTTACGATATTCATCAAATAGCCACGCCTATAAAATCTTCAATAAAAGGCTAAAAATAGTAGAAGAATCAGTTCTTGTTGTATTTGATGAAACTAACCCAGATATGCAGAAAAAAGCAGTTTGTAGTGCAGATGATGGTATTTTAACTGATAAAATGTATCAGTTAAAACTACCAGAGTCAACTACTTTTCAGAAACAAGAAGAGCTAGTGAAGAATCTGAAGACACAACAACCCAAAGAATGGAAGGCTCCAAGAAATCTTTCCTTGGACAACATCAATGAAGAAATAAAACAGGGAGTTTCTACCCAAAGATCTTTAAATAAATTTTGTAAACACATGGCATTCGTATCTCAAATTGAACCAAAATCCATATCTGATGCATCAAAAGATAACAACTAGATTAATGCAATGCATGAGGAGTTAAACCAATTCACAAGGAATAATGTATGGGAATTAATTTCAAAACCAAATGATGCAAATATTGTTGGAACTAAATGAGTTTTTAGGAATAAATTAGATCAAAATGGTATTATTACAAGAAACAAAGCAAGATTAGTTGCTAAAGGATATAATCAACAAGAAGGAATTGATTTTGATGAAACATATGCTCCTGTTGCTAGATTAGAAGTTGTTAGGCTTTTACTTGTTTATGCCTCAATGATGAAATTCAGGTTATACCAAATGGATGTCAAAAGTGCCTTCTTAAATGGCTATTTGAATGAAGAGGCTTTTGTCGATTAGCCCCCTGGGTTTGAATATCACATTCATCCAAAGTTTGTCTACAAACTAAAGAAAGCACTATATGATCTAAAGCAAGCAAGCCCCAAGGCAATGGTATGAAAAGCTAAGCAATTTTCTCTTATAAAAAAGCTATCAAAGAGGTGTTGTTGATAAGACATTATTTCTTAAGAAAATTAATAATGATACCATACTTGTTCAAGTATATGTGGATGACATTATATTTGGAGCCACTGATGAATATTTGTGTAAAGAATTTATTAAAGATATACAGGGAGAATTTGAAATGTCCATGATGGGGGAGCTTAATTACTTCCTTGGATTACAAGTCAAACAACTTCAAGAAGGGTGCTTTCTTCATCAAGGAAAATACTACATAGATCTCCTAAAGAAATTTGAAATGGAGCACTGCAAAGAGGCATCCACACCAACGTCAACTAACTTCTATCTTGATGCAGATGAAAAAGGGAAACCAATAGATCAAACAAAATACAGAGGGCTTATTGGGTCTTTATTATATCTTACGGCAAGCAGACCTGACATTATGTTTAGTGTTTGTATGTGTGTCAAGTTTCAGTCTGCACCAATAGAATCCCATTTCACTACTGCAAAGAGGATTCTCAGATATCTCAAAGGAACATTGAATGTTGGGTTGTGGTATCCTAGTGAGTCTAAATTAAATCTAATTGGTTACTCTGAATCAGACTTTGCAGGATGTAATCTTGACAGAAAAAGCACAAGTGGCACCTGTCATCTCCTTAGAAGCAGCCTAATTTCATGGCATATCAAAAAGAAATCATGTGTTGCTCTTTCCACAGTTGAGGCCGAGTACATTGCTACTGGAAGTTGCTGTGCTCAATCTTTATGGCTCAAACAACAACTTGAGGACTATGGTTTGATTCTCAATAAAATTCCTCTTCTATGTGATAATACCAGTGTTATCATATTAACAAAGAATCCAATCCAGGATTCTAGAACAAAACATAATGAAATTAGACATCATTTCATTAGAGATCATGTTTCTAAAGGGGATTGTAAAATATTTTTCATTGAAACTGAAAAACAATTAGCTGACTTTTTACAAAACCTCTGGCTAGAAATTTTTTTTATAAAATCAGAATTGAATTAGGGTTTCTAGATGCATCAAACGTTACATAAATTCACATTTTCTGAATGTTTTAATTGATATAAAATAACTTTAATAGATTATTTTCATTTATAATGGGACTGTTCGTACTAATTTAATCGATTAATTCTCGATTTAATCGATTAAATGTTCTCATATTTTTTATATGCTTATGTCATTCCTGTTTTAATCGATTAAAACATAATTTGTATCAATTAAAATCAGTAAAAAGTTCAAATTCAATTGATTTTGCTCTGTTTTTTTATTATTCTAAGATTCAAAGTAAAGGATTTAGTTAATGGTTGTTCCTATAACATGCTACTAAAGCAAGGTTTCCTTATCTTTACACGTATCTATTGCGTTCACCGCAAATGTGTTAAGGAAGATAAGATTGAATCAACTTTACTTGTCCTTGAAAGAATAATAAATTTCATCTTTCTTTGGTTTACTACCTACATATATTATGAAATCTACATTTCTGCATATGTTTTATACCTTCTCCCCCTATTTTTGATGAAGTCAAAGGGGGAGAAATTTGTATTGAATACTCATTAATCTGTATATCCAAGTGATTTCTTTTGCAGATCAAGATCTTTCAAAGAGATTCAAACGAGGTATTTGTCTTCATCAAATAGGGGGAGACTAAAAGTGATGAAGATCTTAATAAACCATATGATAGATTGAAGATCTTAATGATTTGATGAAGTCAAAGGCTACTTGGGTTAAAGGATAGATTGATTAGTGAGTCAGCATCAATATTAATAGGTATAATCATTCGTATCTCTCTGCTACATGAGGATTATTCATTTTGGAAGAATTTGAAAATGCTTCTTAAAAGTTTTTTTTATCTGTTAAAAACTGAATTAATCGATTAAAATCACTTGAGAAGTTTTGAAAAATGTTCTGTCAGTATTTTAATCGATGTAACTTCGAATTAATCGATTAAAACCACTTGAAATGTTTTGAAAAGTGTTCTGTCAGTATTTTAACTGATATAAATTTGATTTAATCGATTAAAAATCACTTGAGAAGTTTTGAAAAATGTTCTATCATTATTTTTATCGATGTAACTTTGAATTAATCGATTAAAACCACTTGAAATGTTTTGAAAAGTATTCTGTCAGTATTTTAACTTATATAACTTCGAATTAATCGATTAAAATAACTTGTGAAGTTTTGACAAATGTTTTGCCAAACTTTTAATCGATATAACATCGAATTAATAGATTAAAACAACTTAAGAAAATTTTTGTCAAATGTTTTAATCGATTAAATCAGGCTAGTTTCTTCTCTTTGTTCTTTTCATTTCTTTACTAGAAGAGCTGCATAATCCGGGTTTGATTGTTCTAGTTTCTTCTCTTTGTTCCTTTCATTTACTTACTATATTGTGGGTGTTTGGAAGTGTTGGGCACTGGTTCTGTAGCTGGAATTTGGCTGTAGGTTGGTTCAAGAACTGGAACTTGGTTCGTGGTGAAGCTTTGGTGCAAGAACTAAAATTTGGTTCTTGATGTGGATTTGGTGTTTTGTGATTCGGGTTTGTAATTGGAAACATAATCAATCTAGTGGAACTCAACTGGAATTTGGTTGAGAATTGGATGTAGCCATGTGGTTTAGGTGAACCAGTATAATTTTTGTCACGTGGGACGACCGTCTGGGAGTTGGGATGGCCGTCCCAAACTCACAAATCAGGTGAGACAGGCGTCTGGATTTTTGGGACTGTCGTGCCAGACTACAAATCAGGTGGGATGACCATCTGGGATTCAGGACGGCCGTCCCGGATTTTCTGACAAAATTTTTATTTTTTTATCTTTTATTTTTTCTAAGAGAACTCTTGTTTTCTTATATGGAGTCTAGTAAACACTACTAGGGGCCCGATGAAGCCTTGTCCATCTTCAAAATGGAGGATTTAGGCAGAATTTTTGTTGTATGGTCGGGCAAGATTCAGGGTCTACAACTACCCCATCTTCACCTGACCGACCAGTTGTTGGCTGTAGACCCCAAATCTTGCCCGACCTCAAAATAAGAAGCAGAAGACTTCCGTTCGAAGATGGGCAAGGCCTAAAAGGTCCCTAGGATAGAACAATAGGCCCCATTTTAAAATAGGAAGGTTTTTTGTACGCAAAAAATAAGAAATTCCACCTAAAGAGCCAAGACTGCCATCTCGCCATCGGCTAAGGACGAGACCGCCGTCTTGCCAATCGCCAATGGAGAGACCGCCATCTGGATATTTGCCGAAGGCTAGACCATCGTCCCATTTGACGAGACGACGGTCCCGACCTGACAGCGGCAAATTTCTTTAAAAGGGGTGGGGCGTCCTCATCCTTTTCAAAACACAAAGCAACTTTCCCTTCTGCACTTCGTTCAAATTATTCCCCTAGGATCCCTTTGAAGCATTTCTGGAGTTTCTTAGTGTTCTTAGTAAGCATCTTGTAGTGTTGCAAGAAAGAGCGATCATCACTGTAGAGCGTGGAGGTTGCCAAAAAGCACCTTTCTTTTCCAATAACATTAATACAAAGCTTGCTTCGATGGTTCCTGCATTTCCTATCTTCTTTTACCGCTTTCTTATTACATCTATTTGTGCATTAGCTGTTAGGGCCATGTAGTCAACAATTTAAATTCCGCAAACGAATAAATAAGGGTAAAAGTGTAATTTTAGAATTCTTTATTTATAAAGTAAACGGTCCATCATAGGGAACCTGAAAGGGGCGTCGTAGGGAAGCTAATACCTTTCCTACACGTAACTAACTCCCTTACCCAACTCTGGTTATAATGGCCAAAGTTGGTTTTTCTAAACCAACGCCTTCTTTTTCTTCCTTTTCCAATGTTTCTGGATAAAACATTGGTGGCCCAGAACCCTTTTTCAAAAACCTCGCCTTTAGGTCCAGCCTGGTTATCGAACAACCTAAAGGCGTTGTAAAATCACTTTTAAAAACGCGAGTCGAACGAAACCATCGCGTCGCTCCGACCGCCTCTTTTGACGGCGAAGACAGATGGTGACTCCACTAGGGAAGCTAGAGAGTTGATCCCATTTAGTGATGGACCGGTTTGATAAATAAAAGACTTAAAAAATTCGCTTTTACCCTGCCTTATTTTATAACATGCTTTATTTGCTCGGCTTTAATAACTGCTGTTTGTTTATTTTATGCAATTGTTTGAAATACATACTGTACACAAACCCTTGCACACAATAGTTCCCCCTATACCTGGGGGCAAGTGGGAAATCCATAGGGAGTGGGTGGCAGGTACGATTTGTCGTAGTGAGGGCCATGAGCCCACCGGTATGGTCGGAAACCACCACTCAAGGTGATAACCTTCCTCATTTGGCACAAAGACTGACTAAGGCCTTAGTGCCATGCATGGTTGGAAGGCTGGAGAGTGGGGACCCTATAATGGGGGCACCTTGGGGGCCTGGCCTTGGTGAGGAAATTTAGAACTACCCTGAATATGCACTCTTCTGTAGGAAAACCCTACCTCATAATTAAAAATGTCATCTTACTTGTTCGCAGATGAGTGAATTGTGTGTACATTTGTTTGCTTGCATTTGATTGTTGCATAGCATAACCATACAACAGACAAAAATAGAAAAAACCTCAAAAAATCCTTTCACAATTAACACCCTTATCTTGGACAGTCTGCCTTTTAGTTAGCTTGGTTTCAGGTTCTTTATAAGTTAAGTAGTCACGCAGTCCGACAGAAGAGATAAAAGGTTATAAAAACCAAACAAAAAACCGAATAAATCAAATAAAGTCAAATAAATCAAATAATAATGAATAAAATGATTTTTGACAAAGTCAAAACATTCATATCGCATCATGTCATAAGTGGAAAAACCAAGAGAGAAAATAAAGGAAGTATGCATAAACATCCTTTTAAAATCTCTCATGCATAAACACATTCATGTTAGGGGGCATTAGATATCTCTAAGACAAAAATGAAAGAGGCCTCGAGCACATTTGTAACCATCCACAAGGAAGGGACAAGTGTACTAAGGTATATGGTGACCTTCGTTATACTTGTCAAAATCTATGACGGGGAAGGAACCATTACACCAAAGTGGGTATAGTATTCCGCAAAGCGTAAGCTTTAAGCACAATACCTAAGTCATTGTCTTAGAAGATACTAACCCCACACCTATCATTCATTCCCATTAATAAATTCATTCTTGGGCATCTTAGAAAGTGACTAGTCCTTTTCCCGTCCGAACCCGTGCACAAAAGGCAAGAGCTATGGAGCATTTGGAGGAACAGAATCGCAAACTTACCGTTGAGGTTAGTGGCCTCCGAGAGCAAATGACGCAATTAATGGAGGTCATGCACTAGCAAAACCTCAACAAAAGGGGAAACTCATGGCGATCGCGCTTCTCGCCATGAGGAGGAAGAAGAAGAAGAGTTTTTCTTTGAGCAAAAAGCCCCTGTGCAGTCTGATGTCAGGGCAATGCACATTCACATCCCTGAGGTGTCCAAGCAACAGATCTCTGCCTTGGAGGAAAGACTGAAGGCAGTCGAGGGACATAGCTTCGATGTCAAAGAGGCGGGAGACATGTGTCTGGTTAAGAACATCCAGTTCCCGCCAAAGTTCAAGGTCCCAGACTTCCCCAAGTATGTTGGACTGACTTGCCCTAAGAATCATCTTACGATGTATAATCGTAAGATGGCTGCACATGCTGAAAATGAGAAACTCTTGATCCACTGCTTCCAGGAGAGCCTGACTAACTCAACCCTCAAGTGGTACATGCAGCTGGAAAAAGGGCAAGTCCAAAATTGGAAGCAGCTAGCGGATGCCTTCCTCCGTCGTTACCGGTATAGCATCGATCTGACCCCACATAGGTCAGATCTTAGAACTTTAAGCAAGAAGAACGATGAGTCCTTCAAGGCATACACCCAGAGGTGGAGGGAAATGACTGCCCCGATAGAGCCCCCACTGATAGACAATGAGACGGTGACTATGTTCATAAATTCATTGACCAGAGCTTATTACGACAAGGCGATAGCCAACACTTCCAACCTTTTTTCGGACATAGTCACCGTGGGAGATAAAGTGAAACAAGGGTTAAGAAGCGGGAAGATAACACAATTTTCCTCTTCCAACATCTCATTCAAAAAGCCCTTTAAAAAGAAGGAAGAGGTCGTACATGCCATCAATTTCACCATTCCTTCCTCCACTCCACAAACAGCCTGGCAGCCACGAAGAAGGGAAAGAAAATTCACCCCTCTTTCGACCTCCTATGGGAAATTGTTGCCCCAATTGCTAGAAGCCAACCTCTTGGCACGCATTCCTCCCAAAAAAATGGAGCCTCCTTATCCTGAGTGGTATAAGCCTAATGAAAAATGTAACTACCACTCAGATGCACCTGGGCACTCAACAGATAACTGCTTGACCTTGAAATATAAGGTCCAAGAGCTAATAGACGTCGGGTGGATAACCTTTAACGCTCCCGCCGTCGATGTAGATGCCAAACCTCTGACAAAACCAGAGTAGAAGAGGGTCGGATTAGGAGGATCAGCTGTTAGGGCTCCTTTTCATGTTTTTAAGCTTTTTATTGTATTTCCCACGGTCCCCGCCCGTGGTTGTGGGAACACTGATTAAAAGGGCATGTAAATACATTTTCTTAATACATGAGGCATTTTTCGTCATATTCATTCTCATTCTTTTCCCATTTATATTTATTATTCTTCCAAAAATAATTGAATAATAAAATCTATGACTAAAATAGAACATAAAAACAATCATGTCTGTGATTGATGAATCTTTGTGGGACCTGGAAGCCAAGGCGAATGGGTCGATTCTGACAGTGAGCAAGGGACCATTTCCCCAGACATACAAAGAATGCTAGAAAAAGAAACTTGGATCATACAGCCGCATCAGGAGGAAACAAAAACTATTAATTTGGGACAAGGGGACGATAAGAAAGAGATAAATATCGGTACCTAGATTGATAGTGACATCATGGAGGGATTGATACAACTTTTAAAAGAATATGTGGACGTTTTTGCTTGGTCTTATCATGACATGCCCGGACTCGATACAAGCATAGTGGAACATCATCTACCTTTAAAAGAGGGATTTCGGCCTATGAAACAAAAGCTCAAGAGAATCAAGCCAGATTGGTCCTTAATGATCAAGGAGTAAGTACAAAAAAAAACTAGACGTCAACTTCCTAATAGTGTCCAAATACCCCGAATGGCTAGCAAACATAGTGCCCGTCATCAAGAAAAGCGGTAAGATCAGAGTATGTGTGGACTATAGGGACCTAAATCGAGCAAGTCCAAAGGATGACTTCCCCCTATCACACATTGACACATTAGTTGATCACACCGCTACAAACACACTTTATTCCTTCATGGATGGATATGTGGGGTACAATCAAATTAAATTGGCCATCGAGGATAAGGAAAAAACCTCCTTCATCACACTGTGGGGTACCTTTTTCTATAGGGTAATGCCTTTTGGGCTCAAAAACGCAGGGGCTACCTATCATAAGGCTATGGTCACATTATTCCACGACATGATCAACAAAGAAATAGAAGTATACGTGGATGACATGATTGCCAAATCTAGAAACGAGGTGGATAATATTCAATATCTTAAGAAGCTATTTGATCGACTTTGAAAATATCAGCTTAAACTGAACCCAGCAAAATGTACGTTCAAAGTACGATCAGGCAAACTCCTAGGGTTCATTGTCAGCCAAAAGGGAATTGAGGTAGACCCCGACAAAATAAAGACAATTTTGGAAATTCCCCCACCAAGAACAGAAAAGGAGGTCAGAGGATTTTTGGGCCGAATCAACTATATTACCGGTTTCATCGCACAGCTGACGGACAAATGTATACCCATCTTTAAGCTACTGCATAAAAACCAGCCAACGGTGTGGAATGAAGAATGCCAACAAGTGTTCTATAAGATCAAGATTTTCTTAACCAATCCAAAAGTATTGGTGCCACCCGTTGAAGGAAAACCTCTGATCTTATATCTGTCAATACTTGAAGAGTCCATGGGATGTGTGCTCGGTCAGCAAGATGAAACAGGGAAGAAGGAGAGAGCCATATATTATCTCAGCAAAAAGTTCCTAGACTATGAGACCCGTTATATGCCATTTGAAAAAACATGTTGCGCATTGGTGTGGGCAACTCAACGTCTCCGACAATACATGGCTCGACACACAACATGGTTAGTCTCCAAAATAGACTCAATCAAGTACCTCTTTGAAAAGCCATCTTGACCGAAAGAATAGCTATGTGGCAAGTGCTCCTCTCAAAATTCGATATCATTCATGTCACCCAAAAAGCTATTAAAGGTAGTCCCCTAGTAGACTATCTAGAACATGGATCAATGAATGAGTACCAATCCCTGCAAGACGACTTTCCCGATGAACATATCATGCACATTGAACACGAAGAGACCAAGGAAGATGCATGGACTATGTTTTTCGATGGAGCATAAAACATGTTTGGACATGGGATCAGAGCCATTTTGATATCCCCAGAAAAGAAATATGTCCCGGTAATGACCAGGTTAAATTTTGACTGTACAAATAATATGGCCGAATATGAAGCCTGTGCATTGGGAATCCGAGCAGCTCTAGATCATGGGGTGACCAAACTCAGAGTTTTCGGTGATTCATCCCTTATCATATATCAACTCAAGGGTGAATGGGAAACCCGAAATTTCAAATTAATCCCATATCTAGAGCATATTCGTGATTTGATTTCGAGGCTGGAAAGCGTCACTTTCAAGTAAATTCCTCAGGAACAAAATCAATTTGCAGACGCCCTCGCTACTTTATCATCCATGTTCTCTTTAGACCAAGAGCATGAGATGCCGACTATTCAAATCAAGCTGGATGACAAATAAGCTTTTTGCATCACAGTAAATAGCGAGCAAGACAGAAACCCTTGGTATCATGACATTAAGCGATACCTCACGAAGGGTGAATATCCCGAAGGAATCAGTGATAATGACAAAAGGACCATCCAGAAGAGGGGCATGGGGTTTGCACTGATTGGAGAAACCCTTTATAAAAAGAATTTTGCCTCCACCCTGTTAAGGTGTGTGGATCATGAGGAGGCTAAAACCCTGATAAAGGAGATTCATAAAGGAGCTTTTGGGACCCACGCACTCTGGCATGTCATGGTAAAGAAGATCCTAAGGGCAGGGTATTTCTGGTCCACAATGGAAGGCGACTATCACCAATATGCTAAAAAATGTCACAAGTGCCAAGTCTATGCCGACAATGTTCATTTCCGCCTACACCTCTCGACACCCTGACTACACCATGGCCATTCTCCATGTGGGGCATGGACGTTATCGAACCCATCGAACCCAAAGCATCTAATGGTCACCATTTTATCTTGGTGGTCATTGACTATTTTACTAAATGGGTAGAGGCAGCATCATACGCACATGTGACTAGAAAAGTGGTGACCTCCTTCATGAAAAGGAATATTCTATGTCGGTATGGTATTCCTCATCGGCTCATTACTGATAATGAGACCAATTTAAACAACAAGATGATGGAAGAATTATGCCAAGATTTCAAGATTCAACACAACAATTTCTCTCCATACCGACCCAAAATGTACGGTGTAGTGGAGGTAGCCAACAAAAACATCAAAAAGATCATCCAAAAGATGGCGATAACATACAAGGATTGGCACGAAATGCTACCCTTCACCTTGCACAGATATCGGAATTCCGTACGGACATCCACCGAGGCCACCCCGTTCTCCCTCGTATACGGCATGGAGGTTGTATTGCCAGTAGAAGTTGAATACCCTTCCTAAAAGTCATTATGGAAGCGAAGCTAACAGAAGCCGAATGGGTCTAGAATCGGTACGACCAACTTAACCTGATCAAAGAAAAACGGCTGGACGCCATATGTCGTGGGCAGGCTTATCAAAAGAAAATCAAGAAGGCCTACGATAAGAAAATCAATCCCCGCACTTTACCAGAAGGGGATTTAGTAATAAAGAAACTGCTTCCCGCCTAGAAGGACAAACTTGGAAAATAGGCAGCAAACTACGAAGGACCCTTTGTGGTCAAGCGAGCTTTCTCAGGAGGAGCCCTTATCCTCACTAATATGAACGGAGAAGAGCTTCGGCACCCTAATCAACTCAAATGTGGTGAAAAAGTACTATGCTTGAAGACATTGCTCATGACCCATTAGGACGAAAACTCGCAAAGAGCGTCCTGGGCAAAATATAGGGTCCATATTCCTCGCTAGGACACGTCCTAGGCAAAAGTTAGAGGTTTCTCAAAAAAATAAAAAAAATAAAATAAAGAGCAACAATTACCATAGCCGAAAACCACAAGGCGGCTAGGGTAATGTCCTTCCAGAAGCAAGCAGGCTTTGCATAGTCTTCATTCCGGGCGCGAGCATCTCGACTGAAGCGACTGGGAAAAAACAGAGAGACAAATGTTAGGGACATGATTGTTATTGCTCATACAGTGTAGCCAACCTTGGCCAGTCATGCTTCTAAATACCTTTTGTAAATCCTTCTGTAAAAATGAACCATTTGTTTATTTCAATAAAATTGTCTTTTACTCCTTTTCTCTTGACCAATTTATGAAAATGCCTTTGTATTAATGAAACATGAGTATGCATAAAGAACCAATACAAGAAAGCATAAGAAAAGAAAAGAGAAAATAAAGGTAAAAATAATGACGCCTGCTAGGAATTTCGTAGGCAAAAATTAGGACAACCTACTAGACTGAAAACCCGCAAAGGGTGGTTTAGGCAAAAGTTAAGGCACTCATAAAAAGGAAAAAACCCATTAAGATGTCTTAGGCAAAAACTAAGGCAGCCCTCTAGATCGAAAACCCCAAAAGGGCGGTCTGGGCAAAAGATAGGGCTTAATAAAAAGAAAATGGATGAAAAGAAGAGCTCATCAAGAGTAATCACGAAAGATCAACAAAAGAATGCAAGTCACTTTCTAGATGCATCAAATAAAAGTATACTGCATTTAAGGCATCCACACAAATAGTCGCACAAAACGGCTTTGTCAAAATCGAAAAACAAAAATAAAGAATCACTTCAGATAAATAAACAAAAAACGAAAAGCATTCATACATATAAGGAGACTAGCTCCATGCTTGCGTTTGAAAAAGGAAGCACTCAAAAGAAAGCCTTCAAATGAAGCTCCCCTCAAGAGAAAAATACGAACCGAAAGCCTTCCCTTCCCATGAAGCATCCACCTACTCAGAGGCATTTAGGAAAAGCCAAAAAATTAAAGAATCCCCGGCACACCGGAAGACTTCACTGAAAAAAATCAAAAACATTCACCAAAGCCAAAATCACTCCTCATAGAACCGGCGCATGAGCTAGAGCAGTAAGCCGCCACCACCACTTTGGGACAAGGAAGGTCCCAAAGACAAATACCTGCACATAGGCAAAACCTGCGCATGAGCCAGAGCAGTAAGTCGTAACTAGTCCTACAAAGTGGACTTCCACACCAGATGGGGGTGCGTACTCATCGGGACTTACAAAAGGGGGCTTACCAGACAGGGGTTCATACTCGTCAACACCAGATGGGGGTGCGTACTCGTTGGGCCTTACAAAAGGGGGCTTACCAGATGGGGGTTCATACTTGTCAACAGTAGATGGGGGTGCGTACTCATCGGGCCTTACAAAAGGGGGCTTACCAGACGGGGGTTCATACTCGTCAAACACCAGATCGGGATGTGTACTCATTAGGCCTTACAAAAGGGGGCTTACCAGACGGGGGTTCATACTCGTCAAACTAGATGGGGGTGCGTGCTCATCAAGCCTTACAAAAGGGGGCTCAAACCGGATGGGGGTTTGTACTCATCAACCGAAGGGGTCAGCTATCGCATCAAAGGAGCATCCTGGAGGATCATATTTAGTGTCCAGAAGATCAGCTACCACAACCAGGAAAGCAACCGAAGCACAACCGGGAAAGAGGGTTAACTCCTTCACCCTCCAGCTGATCTTTTTGGCATGTTGAGCCAACTGTCGGCTAGTCAGGTGAAGGGGGGCAGTAGTAGACCCCAAATCTTGCTTGGCCTCAAAATAAAAAGCAGAAGACTTTCGTTCGAAGATGGGCAAGGCCTGAAAGGTTCCTAGGATAGATCAATAGGCCCCATTTTAGAATAGGAAGGTTTTTTGTACGTAAAAAAATAAGAAATTTCACCTAAAGGGCTGAGACCGCCGTCTCGCTTGGTGCCGTCTCGCCATCGGCTAAGGGCGAGACCGCCGTCTTGCCACTTGCCAATGGCGAGACCGCCATCTCGCCAATCGCCAATGGCGAGACCGCCGTCTCGCCAATCGCCAATGGCGAGACCGCCGTCTTGCCATTTGCCGAAGGCAAGATCGTCGTCCCATTTGTCGAGACGGCGGTCTCGACCTTGTCAAGCGAGATGGCGGTCTCAACCTGTCAGGCGCGAATTTCTATAAAAGGGGGGGGCGTCCTCATGCTATTCACAACACAGAGCAACTTTCCCTTCTGCCCTTCTTTCAAATTATTCCCCTAAGATCCCTTCGAAGCATTTTCGGAGTTTCTTAGTGTTCTGAGTAAGCGTCCTATAGTGTTGCGAGAAAGAGCGATTATCACCGTAGAGCGTGGAGGTTGCCAAAAAGCACCTTTCTTTTCCAAGAACACTAATACAAAGCTTGCTTCGAAGGTTCCTACATTTCCTATCTTCTTTTACCGCTTTCTTATTACATCTATTTGTGCATTAGCTGTTAGGGTCATGTAGTCAACAATTTAAATTTAACATAACGAATAAATAAGAGTAAAAGTGTAATTTTAGAGTTCTTTATTTATAAAGTAAACGGTCCATCATAAGGAACCCAAAAGGGCGTTGTAGGGAAGCTAATACCTTCCCTACACGTAACTAACTCCCTTACCCAACTCTGGTTATAATGGCCAAAGTTGGTTTTTCTAAACCAACGCCTTCTTTTTCTTCCTTTTCCAATGTTTCTGGATAAAACATTGGTGGCGAATCCAGAACACTTTTTCGAAAACCTCGCCTTTAGGTCCAGCTCGGTTATCGGACAACCTAAAGGCATTGTAACATCACTTTTAAAAACACGAGTCGAACAAAACCATCGTGTCACTCTGATCGCCCCTTTTGATGATGACGACATTGGCGAATGTGCCATAAGATCGGTCGGCGGGTGAAAGAGTTAACCCTCTTGCCAGGTCGTCCTTCGGATACTCCTTTGATGCGGTAGCTGACCCTCCAAACGATGAATGTGAATGTCTTCATGTCTTCTCCAAGGTTGTCCACAAGGTGTTTCCTTGGTCCCTGTGGTGATGCGTACGAACCCCCATCTAGTTTGAGTCCCCTTTTGTAAGACTTGTTGATGAGTACGAACCCCCATCTGGTTCGAGTCCCCTTCTGTAAGACTCGTTGATGAGTACGAACCCTCATCTGGTTTGATGAGTACGAACCCCCATTTGGTTTGAGTCCCCTTTTGTAAGACTCGTCCTCAGGATGCTCCTTTGATGCGGTAGCTAACCCTGTGGTTGATGAATACAAACCCCCATCTGGTTTGAGTCCTCTTTTGTAAGACTTGTCCACAGGATGTTCCCTTCAACCTTGTGGTTGATGAGTATGAACCCCCATCAGGTTTTGAGTCCTTTCCTCGGACTGAACTGTGTGATAGCAACTTACTAATCTTGGTCATGCGCTGACTCCATGGGGAGTAGTTCTGCTTGAAAATTTTTTTGAATTTTTTGTGTAGTCATCCGGTGTGCCGAGGATTCTTTGATTTTAGGCTTTTACAATAGCCATCCAGCTTGTTGATTGTTGGGGATTCTTTGATTTTTGGCTTTTACCATAGCCATCCAGCTTGTTGATTGCCGAAGATTTTTGGTAACTGCCTCTGAGGTAGGTAGGAATCCACTGAGGATTTGTTGATTTTGATAATGCCTCTGAGTAGGCAGATACTTCATTGGAAGTGAAGGCTTTTGGTTGCACTGTTTTGCCTCTGAATAGGCTGATATTCCATTTGGGGATGTTGGCTTTGTGAAGCTCTTATTCCACTAGGGGAATGGAATTTCCGATTCCTTGGTTTGGTTGCTTTATTCCTTTTTTTATGTGACCCACTTGGGGATTTATTGACCTTCCTTTGTCATAGCCTTTTTCTTTTTGGGTATTCGCTGGGGATGAAGGGTTTTCTTTTCTTTTTCTTCTTGTTGAGCCCTTAAGAGTATAGAGGTTTGACTCCTTGACTGTTTGATGATGGGATTTTGTGTAGCATTTATTCTCCATTGGGAAATGTGGGCGAGATTTGATTGAGTACTAGGAAGTGACTCCTAGGTCGTCTCACAACGAACTACAAATCAAACCAATTTTCTTACACGAGTATGCAGATTAAACAGTAGAAAAATAATAAAAGGGGTTTTACATAATAATAAACTGTAAATTAACGAGAATAGAATTTGAATAAAACAATGAGAAAACAATTGATTTCTTGATTCGAATGCAATGTCACTTATCCTAGGTTACGAATTTAATTTGCTTTAACCCTTATTCCAACCTGAAATTAACCAACTAAGCAAAGATTAACCCAAATTATCCTTATACAATTAAGCATTGTATACATCACATAATCTCATCTCTAATACAAAATTAAGTAAACTGTGATATTGGTTTCGGTTTATTAAGCATAAACAGATTATAATTCAACACTGTGATTAAGAGATGAAGAGTTAAGAGAACAAATGAAATAGAAGAACAAAATTTCAAAGACCTACTGCATTCTCCTCAGAAAATCAATATAAAGATTTAGCTATCCATGGAAAATTGAAAACGCAGAAGAAGAGACATATGTAGGGCAGATTCCGTAGTGAATTTTTCACTTCAATTTTGGCCACCTTCTGATTAGAATTTAAGAATGCTCATGAGAGAGACAATTGTAGCCTTGCCTCTTATATTTACCATGCACTTTGAATCGCCCAATTTGGAGTGTTGTAACTCTAGATATGTCCTTCTCACTGGAAAAAGGTCGGCTACGTGATGTGGTTGCGCGTTTTCCCTTGGTGTCCTTGATGTGTGGCTGCCTCTCCTTTATATAGATAACCCTAACCCTAATCTTAATCTAGGTTTGGGTCCAACTGGCCCACAAAATACATCATAAAAAAATAAAAACAAAAAAAACTTATTCTAATGGACAGTTGGCATGGCATCTGACCCAATCTTCTAAACCCAAAATTGCTTTAAACTGTATAGAATAAAATATGGCATTTCACCCAATCTTCCAACCCAAAATTGTTTTAAATTGTTTTGAAAATAATAATAAGCAAAAATTAGATCAAATAGATCCAAATTAATTAAAATCTGAATTATTGGTCCAATGAAGCCCAATTAATAAAAATTCACTAATAACAGAAAGTTAAGCCCAAGACACTAATTAAAATAAGTATAGAAAGGTAAGAAAATATGGGAATATAATGACTCATCAAATAACCCCACACTTAGCCTTTTGCACTCCTGGGAAAAATTAAGAAGCAAAGCAAGGACATAAATCCAAAAACATTAAAGAAAATCATGCAAAGGATAGAAACAAAAACAATGACAATGACAAATAAAAACATAAACAAAATTACATACTCCTTAATGAAACCTGGGAAACAAAAGGAATAGACAACCTCCAACACTCAAAGAGTCAAAGAAACCAGATATCTATGGACATAGTTCAAACAATTCAAAACATGTCAAGAAAATCAATTTGCTCAATAGGTGAATGAAAAGCAACAGAACCTCACAAGATATGCACTGTATCACTCAAGTGTTTAGGCTACTATTTACTCTCAAAGCACCCACGAAAAACAAGCACCACATAGACTTGGCAAGCCTCTAAAATCAACAACCAAAAACACATGCACATAAAGATCAAAAGGACTTTCAAAGTTTGTAATGAGACTAAGGACAAGGTATGGAATGTATGGATAAGTAGCTTAAAGACCAAAGAAAATAGAGGAGCAATGGAGAATGAGTCAAAAATACACATGAAAGTAAATCCACCAAATTCAATCCTCACACAACGCCCAAGCCCAAACATATATCTCTCTTCTTCTTCTTTTTTTTCTTCTTTTTTCAAATTTTTTTTAGACCTCAAAGATAAAAGATAGTCACTCATATATACACAAATGAAGAATCCAAGAACCAACACAACTAGGTACAACCCCCCCACTATTTGAGCACCCATTCCTAAAACAATTCCAAAGCTCCAAAATTTCCTAAGGTAGGGTAATCATGGTTTTTCAAGCTAAGGGCTTGTAATGAGCTATAAAACAATGAAAAAAAAAACACCATGGGCTCAAAGGGGCTATCAAAGGGAATGATTCAAGGTAGGCTCATTTGGATAAAGTCTTATAAGAGCAAAAATGTCTAAATCATCTCCAACATGCATGTGAATCAAGAAGCATAAAAAAGAGTCAAGCTAAGGCCACTGTGCAAGCAATCAATAGGCATAACACACAAGAAAGAAAGAATAGAGAGTGACTCAAAACCTCACACAGGGTAAATCTGTCACTTCCAAATCAACCTCTCAAACCTCAAAATCAACTTGACATGCAAATAAGAATAAGGATTTCAATCCATAAAATATCAAGCAACTCATATCCAAGAGTGAAGTAAGTGCATACTACCTATACAAAACCCAGAAATCAAAGAAAAATATGCAAAATTGTACACAAAAAATAGAATATAAACCTACAATCCTACATCTCCCACCCCACACTTAAATCAGACATTGTCCTCAATGTAAACACGATCATATCCACTAAACAAATAGGACAAGGAAGAAAAAAGAATGGAATGGGAAAGAAGAACTCCCTGATCATGGTGGGTCCCGGATCTTTCTCCTCAGATGGTACAAGTGTTGAGGCCATCAAGTAGCAACTTTGTTAAGCTAAAACAAACAAAGTCTTCTGCATTAAGTTGGAAAGAGGCAATGTCACCTTCTTCTTTACCACATCAAGAATCACTGGATTAAGCCTTCTCTGTGCCTGTCTCACTGGTTTAGCTACATCCTCCAAGAGTATCCTATGCAAGCATGTAGATGGGATAATACCAGGAATGTCAGCTAGAGTCCAACCAATAGCTCTTTTATGCTTTCTCAACACATGCAACAACTTTTCTTCTTGTTGGACATCAAGGGAGGTGGACACTATCATTGGGAGCTTCTCATCATCGTCTAAATATGCATACTTGAGATTTTCAGGTAGAGGTTTAAGCTTTAAGGTGGGTGGTTGAACAATACTAGTGGATTGCACCTCAACAATCAAGTCAGATTCACATGTACTTCCTACAATACGGTTAGTGCATTCTGACTGTATAAAATCAAGACCGAGAGGTACAACACCGAAAGCATCAGATTCATGTGCATGATTAGAATATGTATCAACATATATATCAGTCATATCAGTAGTTGTATCAATATCAATATTTAGAAACTGATCAATGCAAGAACTACACACTTCAGAATCAGTACATGCAAGACATGTGAAGGAATTATGCAAAGATGGGAATTCAACATCATGAAAGAATTCAAGTACATGTTCATCAATTAATTCATCAATCAAATCAACATGAAAGACAGAATGATCCTTAGATGGGTGTTTCATATCATCATGGATGTTGAACCTAGCCACACAATCATCAAATTCCATAGAAAGTGCACCAGCATGGACATCTATCTTAGTTTGGGTTGTACTTAAAAATGGGTTCCCTAAAATAATGGGTACTAAACTGTGGGAATACCCTTCTTCCATTTCAAGAACATAAAAGTCAATAGGGAAAATGAGTTGATCAACCCAAACCAAAACATCCTCAATAACACCAGTAGGGTGGGCAGTACTTCTATTTGCCAATTGAATAACCACACCTGTGGGTTTTAAGGGTCCAAGGGACAAAGAATTTAAAACAGACATAGGCATGAAATTTATAGATGCTCCTAAGTCTAGCATGGCATTTTCAAATTTCCTATTGCCTATGATGCAAGGTATGGTAACTGTGCCAGGATCCGTACACTTTTCAGGAGTATGAGGAACATGTTTACCTATGAGTGTAGACACATTTCTGCCCAAACTGATTCGCTCATTACCTTTAAGCCTCCTCTTGTGAGTGCACAAATCCTTGAGGAACTTGGCATACCTCAGAATTTGCTTGATTGCATCAAGGATAGGTATATTGATCTTAACTTTTCTGAAAGTCTCCAAAATCTCCTTACCCACCTCTTCCATTTTCTTACTTGGAACTGCTCTTGGTGGAAACGAAAGGGGGATGGAAGACTGTTGCTGCAACAGGCTTGTTGGAGAAGGGCTAGTTGACTGATTTCTACTACCAATCTGCTCCTCTTTTGGTTGCATAGGACCCTTCCCTTTTGTTGTTTCAGCTCCATCATTAATCTTAATAGGGACATCAGGTATAGGTGCAGTAGGTGCATCAATTGTCTTACCTGACCGCAAGGTAATGGCACTAACATTCTTCGGATTTTGAATTGTATGGGATGGCAATCTATCAGAATTTTGGGACTGTGCTTGGTTAAGCTGAGTAGCCATCTGCCCCATCTGATTTGTCAAACTCCGGATGGAAACTCTTGTCTCTTGTTGGAACTACATATTTTGTAGGGTCATCTACCTGACCAGCTCTTCTAATGAAGGTTCAGAAGTGGAATGTTGAGGGGCTGGAGCTAGTACTATTGCTAGATCTTCTTCATTTTGTCTTTGATACTGCTGCTGAAAAGGTGGAGGCACATATCTACTCATCCCAACATTGTTTTGGAAGGTGGGAGGATGCTATTGCTATTAATTGGACCATATCAAGTTTGGGTGATTTCTCCAACTTGGATTGTATCTATTTGACGTCAAGTCAAAATTTTGCTGCTGCTGTGGACCTCTGTTGTTGTAAATGTTTGCAGCATAAGCTTGGGGAGCATCAGAACCTATAGTTTATTGCAATGATGGACAAACATCTGTATAATGATCATTTGAAGTGCAAATGCCACAAACTCTTGCAGCAAGTGCAGTTCTCTGATTTGCAGCAAGTTGGTTGACCAGTGTGGTGAGAGCATCAATCTTACTATCCAACTTCTATGTTGTTAGAAATGTAGGCTGAGATCAAGAGGGGGGGTGAATTGATCTTTGAAAGATTTTTTGCACTTCTAAGAATACAAATTATCTATTTCAAAGATTTAGAGTTTTGATCACTTTTCGAATAAAAAGAAACAATCAATTTAATATAATGCAGCGGCAAAATTAAAAAGAGTAAAAGTTTAGAGATATACAACCAAGATTTATACTGGTTCACGCAAACAACCGGGCTACATCCAGTTCTCAACCAAATTACAACTGAGTTCCACTAGATTGAATGTTTTACAGATTACAATTCTGAATCACACAACACCCAATCTAACCCAAGAACCAAATTCCAGTTCTTGTTCAAACCTGCAACCAAATTCTAGTCACAGAAACTGTGCCCAAAAATTCCAGGCACTCACAATATAGAAAAGATTTACAGAAAACAAAGGAGAAGAAACCAAAATAATCAAACCCAATTATGCAGTCTCTGCAGTATGTGTTTCTTCACTTGAATGAATACCAAAATTGCCTCAAGAAAGAAATTTGTAAAGCCTCACAAAACTAGCGCATTTATTTGTTGAAAATCTCTCTTATGATTGATTGTTTGATTACTCAAAAGTATATTTTAAAATGTTGAAGCAATCCTGTTTATATAGAGTTATATTTCAACTGTTGGTTTAATTAATATATTAAAACGTTCCTTTAATCGATTATACATCTTTGATTAATCGGTTAAAACATCTTTTAATCTGTTAAAATGTTCTTGATCATTTTCCAGATTTATTTGAACTGATGCATTGACATTTTAAACGATTAAAACAATTATACAAAAATCTTTAAGTTGTTTTAATCGATTGATTTGCATTTTAATCGATTAAAATTCTTCCAATTATTTTCACAAAACTTCCTAAGTGATTTTAACTAATAACAACAAGTTTTAATCGATTAATACTATTGAAAAAAATTCTTTAATTGTTTTAATCGATTAACTCGATATTTACATTGATTAAAATTCTGACAGAACATCTTTTAAAACATCTCAAGTTATTTTAATCAATTGTTTCGAGTTTGTATCGATAAAAATACTGACAGAACACTTTTCAAAACATTTCAAGTTATTTTAATCGATTGTTTCGAGTTTGTATCGATTAAAATACTACCAGAACACTTTTCAAAACATTTCAAGTTATTTTAATTAATTGTTTCAAATCTATATTAGTTAAATACTGGCAGAAGGTTTTCAAATACTCCTTTAATGAAAATAATCGATTATTTCGATAATATATCAGTTAAAAACTTGTCTTGAATGTTCTAAGCTATTTTAATTGATAAAGTTCTTTTAGTATCAGTTAAAACTATTTCTTAAGAACATTTTTAATCGATTACTTTGGTTTTTAACAGATTAAAACATCTTTAGAGGCATTTTCAATTTTTTCAAATGATGAAACTTCATGCAGCAAAGAGATATGAATGAATACCTATTAATATTGATGATGACACACTAAATACTCTACCCTTAAACTCAAGTAGCCTTTGACTTTATCAAATCCACAAGATCTTCATTCTATCGTAAAGTTCAATAAGATCTTCATCACTTTCATCTGTAGTTGCATCCAAGGATCCAACATCATGAACTCCTCTCAAAACTATAGCATCACTCCTCATGTTGAACTATTGCAAGTTGGATGCCATCTTCTCAATCAGACCTCTAGCAGCAGCAGATGCCATATCTCCTAAGCCTCCTCCACTGGCTTCATCAATCATGCTTCTGTCCATTATGTTTAGCCCCTCATAAAAATACTGTAGTAACAGTTGCTCAGAAATTTGATGATGAGGACAGCTAGCACAAAGTCTTTTAAATCTTTCCCAATACTCATACAAGCTCTCTCCAACATTTTGTCTGATTCTAGAAATATCCTTTCGAATAGCAGTGGTCCTGGATGCAGGGAAGAATTTGACCAGGAACACTCTCTTCAGGTCATCCCAACTTGTAATTGAACCAGGAGCCAAATAATGCAGCCAGCCCTTAGCAAGATCCTCCAAAGAGAAAGGAAATGCCTTCAAGTATATGTGGTCTTCTGGAACATTTTGAGGTCTCATGGTGGAACAAACTATGTGAAACTCCTTACGATGCTTGTGTGGATCGTCACCTACATGACCATGAAACTTAGGCAACAAATGGATTAGTCCAGTTTTAAGCACAAAAGGAACATCTTCTTCGGGATATTGAATGCACAAATTCACATATGTAAAATTAGGTGCAGCCATCTCCCTAAGTGTTCTCTCACGAGGTCCAACAGGTTGATCACCCATGTTATCAATTTGGAAATTATCAAAAGAAGGTGTATTGGATGCAGGACTATCAGGATTATCACTAAGAATATCTAATGGTACAAACTCAAAAGATGAATTCCTAGAATGCCTAACTAATCTATGAAAGGTCCTATCTATTTCAAGATCAAAAGGTTGTAAAAGGTCAGGATTGCTCCTAGTCATGCACTATATGCAACAATTCATGTATTTCCCAAGAGTCAACAAACAGGTGAGATCATGCAAAAATAGGGGAGTATAACTAATCAATATGTGTAAATATGCCAACGGTAGACCATGAACAAGTACATCAGGTAGGTTCCCAGGAAGAAGAGGTAGGTCACTAATGGACACGCTTAACTACCAAGTCTTTCCTAGCCAGAACCCTCTTAGACATGCACCCTCACACTACCAAGCTATATCCAAAGTTTCCTATGAGAATGGTTTTCAAGAATTTTCATGCAAGGATGGCTTATAAAAAATTTCCTGCAAAAATGGTTAGGGAACACACAAGAACAAATTATAATAATTTTTTTTAAATAAAGCTAGAAAAAAAATTAGAAAAAAATTTTGAATTTTTGAAATAATTTTTTTATAAAGCTAAAAAAATTTGAATTTTTTTTTTCAAAAGAGTTTTTTTAAGGAATCCAACAGTGAGTTATCAAATATAATATTGAGAGAAGTAAGAATGTTAAATTAAACAACAAATCAAATAAAATATTCAAATAATTGAAAATAAAATAAAATATTCAAATAACTAAAAATAAAATATTGAAAATAAAATATTCAAATAACTGAAAATATAATAAAATATTCAAATAATTGAAAATAAAATATTCAAATAACTGAAAATAAAATATTCAAATAAGAACCCAATTATATACTTATGGTAAAAACTCTTTCCAATACACCGTTTATAGGGAAAATAGAAGCACGCTAACTAGTGTGAGAACCTTGGCTAGAACTGCAAGTTCCCCAACAACGACGCCAAATTTGATCAAAGTCGTACTCAACCAAATAAATTCAACAATTAAAATATGTAGTATTAAGAAGTGACTCCTAGGTTGTCTCCCAACGAACTACAAATCAAACTAATTTTCTTACACGAGTATGTAGATTAAACAACAGAAAAATAATAAAAGGGGTTTTGCGTAATAATAAATAGTAAATTAACGAGAATAGAATTTGAATAAAACAATGAAAAAACAATTGATTTCTTGATTTGAATGCAATGTCACTTATCCTAGGTTACGAATTTAATTTGCTTTAACCCTTATTCCAACCTGAAATTAACCAACTAAGCGAAGATTAATCCAAATTACCCTTATACAATTAAACATTATATACAACATATAATCTCATCTCTAACACAGAATTAAGCAAACTGTGATATTGGTTTCGGTTTATTAAGCATAAATAGATTATAATTCAACATTGAGATTAAGAGATGAAGAGTTAAGAAAACAAATGAAATAGAAGAAAAAAACATCAAAGATCTACTGCATTCTCCTCAGAAAATCAATGTAAAGATTTAGCTATCCATGGAAAATCGAAAACGCAGAAGAAGAGACATATGCAGGGTAGATTCCGTAGTGAATTTTTTACTTCAATTTTGGCCACCTTCCGGTTGGAATTTAACAATTCTCATGAGAGAAACAATTGTAGCCTTGCCTCTTATATTTACAACGCACTTTAAATTGACCAATTTGGAGTGTTGTAGCTCCAGATATGTCCTTCTCACTGAAAGAATTAATGGTTGAGTTCAAGAGGGGGGGTGAATTGAACTTAAAAACTTTTTTGCAAAACTTTACTTTCTTTTGGAAGAATGAGTTATCTTTATTCAATTCTTGAAAAGATGATTTGATTTAAAACACAGCAAGCTTATATTCAGAATTTAAAAGAGATGATAGAAAGAAATCAACACACAAATTTATACTGGTTCACTCTAATCCAGAGCTACGTCCAGTTCTTGACAAAACCTGTCAAGTTTTCACTAATACCAAGTGACAATTACAACCCGTAGATCCTCACCAATCTACACCAAGAACTATCTTTTCAACCTATAAGATAGAATCTTGAAAAACACCTAGTAACCAAATCCAGTTACTGTACCAAGTGCAGATTACAATCCAATCTACACAATTCACACGATACAAAAGAATAAGGAAAGAAGAAACCTGGACTTTGAATTCTAATTGCCCAGCACCAATTCTAAAGCACTCTCTCGCTGTGAATGACCACAATGTTGATCAAAGCACCTTATGATATGACAAAATCTTGAATGCAGAGAGAAAAACGTAGATGAACGATTCACAGATTGATTTCTCAAGTTTTCTCAAGTAGTGTGTTGTATTGTATATTCAAAAGATGGATCAAATCTGTATATATAGAGTAAATCAGAAAAAGCAGAACGTTTCATCTGTTAAAAACTGTTTTAGAGAGTCAAAAGATAAGTTGGTTAGCAGGTAAAGCAGGTTTAGAAGAGAATCTGATCGATTAAAACAGAAGAATGATCGATTAGACTCGAGTTATGATCGATCAGAATAAAACTATGATCGATCAGAATGAGTTATGATCGATTAGAACAAAACTATGATCGATTAGAGTATTATTTCAATCGATTAAAAGATCGATTCAATCGATTGATTTCATTTAAAGTTCCTTTTAATCGATTAAGACATCGATTCAATCGATTGATTTCGTTTAAAGTTCCATTTAATCGATTGATTCGAGTTTTAATGGATTAAAACAACTTAATGAAAAATGACAGCACTCTGTTTCAATCGATTGAAAATCATTTCAACAGATTAAATTCCTGCGAATACTTAGTTAAAAAATAGTCTCTCTGTTTCAACAGATTAAAAAATATTTCAACAGATTGATTTTCTAAAAACATTTAGACTTAAAAAATATCTTTATTTTAACAGATTGAAAAACGTTTCAAGCTGATTGTTTTTCGAAAACTCTTAGATTGAAAAATATCTTTCTTTTTCAACAGATTAAAAAGTATTTCAATTGATTGTTTTTCCGAAACCTTCATATTGAGAAATTTACTAAGTTATTTTAACTTGTTGATTCTGCGAATCAATCAATTGAAAATACGATTATATAGAACCACTTACTCGTTAAGTGATTTTAACCGATTGAAAATCTTTTTCAACAGTTTGAAAAACTTAGTTTGTTCTTTTAATGCGAGAAAATGATTTTCAATGCTATGCGAGAAGATTAAGGCGCTTCATCACAACATATAATGGCCTATCAAGGGATTAAGTGCTCAAGCTAAAAACCTAATCATCTACACACCCACAACCTAAACTAAATTTATGTTTTCATCAAATTATATCTTAAGTCTTCATCAAATCCACCAAGTGCTTCAATCTCCCCCTATTTGATGGAGACAAATAACCACTGCACCTGCATAAAATCAGACCAGAGACATGCATACCAGAGACATATATTTTGTGATGTGGTGTGTGTGTAGTGGCAGTTTTAATCAAAATAATTCTCCCCTATTTGACTGCATCAAATAGATTGTCATGGATACAGTCCAATGGGGCCACTTGGGAACCCCCAAATAAAAAGCGAGAATATAAAACCAACTAAGAAAAGAAAAAAAACAGAATTATCGGCGAGACATTGATCGGTAAACTTCAATCATCTCCGGGACCTGGGTTGAATTGTATTTCCACAATTCTGTTGTAAATGTCTTCAAGTTGATTATCGATGTGCTTGGAACCTTGCAATAAAATTCTCATCCAAATAGTGCTTGTCGAGCCCTTATAGCTGTAGTCATATTCATATGCCTCCTTTGATCAGCTTGAAGTTGATTCATTTGCTTGCAGCATTGTTCTTTCAAACCTGTGCGAGAGGTGTGCCACGGTCGGGGGTGAATTATATGGAATCATCTCCAGCGGGATCACTTCTTCCATAGGATCGGATGGATGAGCTCCGAAGTGCCAGGAATATCGGTGTTGATATTTTCTTCCTCTTGTCCATCTTCATCACTTTCTTCATCTCTTCCAGCATCCTCCTTGGAGACCCACTCACCATCAACTTTCATAAATCCCATTTTGTGAAGCATAGAGTTATTTATTTCGTTTGTTGAACGAACTGTCTCGACAAGTTCTCCTTCAAGATCAACACCAAAATATGTTAAAAATTTGGAAATCAGTATAGCATAGGGGTACCTGAAATCACTGAGTCTTTTTGCCTTGATCATGTTGTCTTTGATGACAAAAACCCAGTTCACCCGAATCCTGTGGTGAATGCAATACATTAGTACTAAATCTCCCTCATTTAGCACCGCATGATTGCTCCCCCTCGGAGTGAGCTGCCAAGACACAATGCGAGGCAAACAACCTTTCTTCCAATTTTAGTTTCCCAGTATTGAGCGAGCTGACGAGTCATGCCTATTCTTCATGCATGACCGAAAATATTGAACCTTATTAAATTCCTCCACATCGAAGTACACCCTTTGGTGACTTTCACTCCTAAATCCTTTAAACCAGGCAACCTCCTTCCGGATGTTAGGAGTAATCTCAATGTCCACACCTTTAACTTGGGTTTTCAAGGTGGAACCTTCAAAGGACAAATTTGTGAAGAAAACTTTGATCAAGTCGGGATAAATCCTACCGTCCAACTCTAGAAACTTCGAAGCTTTTGATGTTGCAGCGGCATTCCGATGCCTCTAAATCCTTCGAGCATCAAACCAGGAAAACTTTAACGACTTTGGTATGTTGACTTGTTTTCTCGCTCAACTCATGGATAAACAGATTCATTTGCTCTTGGTCCCAGTTGAACCAAGTCTCAATCCTTCCTTCAACATTTTGTTCCTGCTAGAACAGAAGACGACTCGCCCACGCTTGATTTCTTTCTTCCAGGACTTCGATCGTTTGAACATGCTTGATGAGCAAAACGAGAGGAACCAGAAAGAAAGAGTTCAAGTTAAGGAAACAGAAATCGTTCGACTTCAGGATTTTGTCTTTAGTCTTTTTGTGATCTTGCACGGTGATGATAAAGGTGGAGAGAGAAGAGTTTGATACGAAAACACTTAATTACCTTCGCAGTATGTATCCAATCGAAGTCAATCAGTATTAAAGGAAGTGGTTGAGATTTTATCTCATTGTAAATGAGTTCAACCTAATCTGCAGAAATTACTTGTGTGCAGAGCCAATTCATTTAATTTCAATTAATCAATTGATTTTTCCTGTAACCAATTGATTTCGCACTTCGCAGAAATTCATAAGTGAAATAAACCAATTGAATCGATGAATAAATCGATTGTTTTTGCAAAGGAAATTTAAGCAAAGTACCATTAGTGAATTCAATCGATTGAATCGAAGATTTAATCGATTGATTTATAGAAGAAAATTTGCGAGCTACGAGGGTTAGTGAAATAAATCGATTAAAAGCGTATCTAATCGATTGAACTAATAACATATCAATACCGAGAGTAAGAAACAGGAAATCAACAGATTATTTCGCAGTTTCAATCGATTAAAACAAATAATATCAAGTTATTCATGCAATTATTAATCGATTGAACTTGTTATCGGCTTGTTAAAAGACATACAATTACTATAAAGAATCAGCTATACAATACTAGATATATCTAGAATTCCTAATTCAGTCCTAAGCATATTAAGTCTATCTCTAGGAAGTGGTTTAGTGAATAAATCAGCTAACTTGTTTTTCAGATTCAACAAATAATATCTCACAGTCACCCCTAGATATGTGTTCTCTAATAAAGTGATGTCTAATTTCAATATGCTTAGTTCTAGAGTGTTGAATAGGATTCTTAGTTAAGTTTATCGCACTAGTATTGTCACAAACCAGAGGTACCTTGTTTAGAGTTACTCCATAATCTGTTAGTTGTTGCCTCGAGATAAATGCTTTGAGCACAATGACTCCAGTACTGCAATGTATTCAGCTTCTGCAGTTAATGAGCAACACACGCTTGCTTTTTGCTGTGCCACGATATAAGACTCGCTCCCTAGTAGATGACAAGTACCGAGGTACTTTTTCCGTCCAATCTACATCCTGCAAAGTCAGAATCGAGAAAATCCAACAAGCTTAAGGGACGCACCTTCAGGATACCATAGTCCAACATTGACTGTTCCCTTAAGGTACTTCAGAATCCTTTTGGCAGCAGTAAGATGTGATTCCTTTGGATTTGCCTGAAATCTTGCACACGAGACATACACTAAACATAATGTCAGGCCTACTAGCGAGTTAGATAAAGCAGAGAACCAATCAAACCTCTATATTTAGTTTGATCAACAGTATTTCCCTTTTTCATCTAAATCTAAACGACAGTTAGTAGACATTGGTGTAGAGGATTCCTTGCAATTGTGCATATCAAATTTCTTTAACAGTTCATTGCAGTATTTAGATTGACTAAGAAAAATGCCATTTGTTAATTGTTTAACCTGCAGACCAAGGAAGAAATTCAATTCTCCCATCATAGACATTTCAAATTCACTTTGCATTTCTTTTACAAACTTATTACACATGGCATTATTGGTGGAACCGAAAATGATATCATCTACATACACCTGCACTAGAATAATATCAGTTCCAGATTTCTTAATGAACAGAGTTTTATCAACCTCACCTCGCTTGTACCCTTGATCAATTAGAAAATTACTTAACCTCTCATACCATTGTCTAGGTGCTTGCTTCAAGCCATAAAGAGCCTTTTTCAATTTGTAGACATGGTCAGGATGCTTGTGATCTTCAAACCCAGGAGGTTGAGAAACATACACTTCTTCATTGATAAGTCCATTAAGAAAGGCACTCTTTACATCCATCTGTAGTAATCTGAAACCACTCAAACAGGCATAAGCTAATAATAATCTAACAGCTTCAAGCCTAGCTACAGGTGCAAATGTTTCATCAAAATCAATGCCCTCTTGTTGGTTATACCCTTTGGCTACCAACCTAGCTTTATTCCTAGTGATAATGCCGTGTTCATCTAGCTTGTTTTTGAATACCCACTTAGTACCAATTATATTGATATCTTTGATTTTAGGAACTAATTCCCACACTTTATTTCTTTCAAATTGATTAAGCTCATCATGCATGGCACTAACCCAGTATTCATCATTTAATGCTTCTTTAACTGTCTTAGGCTCTATTTGTGAAATGAATGCCATATGATTACAGAATTGATTAAGAGAATGTCTAGTAGATACTCCCTTATTAATTTGCCCGATGACATTGTCTAGAGAGAGATTTCTTGGGACAATCCACTCTTTAGGAAGCTCTTCCAGAACATCTTCTTCCTGTTCTACAGTAATTGTAGATGGATCAGCTTTTGCAGGGTCCACAGATGGATCACCCTCTTCAACAGTATGCTGATCTGTGCTACTGGGACATTTCAACTGATAAGAATTATCAGTTAAATCTTCTTCATCAGCAGTACCTGTTGATCTATTCTGCACAACTCGAGGAGACTCATTAAACACAACATGTACAGATTCTTCAACTGATTTCAATCTCAAATTATAAACTCTATATGCATGGCCGTGAGTTGAGTAACCAAGAAAAATTCCTTTGTCAGATTTTTCATCAAACTTGCCAATGTTTTCTTTCCCATTGTTTAAAACAAAACATGTACATCCAAAGACCCTGAAATAGTTTATGTTGGGTTTTCTTCCTTTGTACAGTTCATATGGGGTTTTCTTAAGCATGGGTCTAATCAAGACTCTATTCAAAACATGACAAGCAGTGTTGACTGCATCAGCCCAGAAGTATTTTGGTAAAGAATTTTCACTCAACATTGTTCTGGCAAGCTCCACAATTGATCTGTTCTTTCTTTCCACAACACCATTCTGTTGAGGAGTTCTTGGAGCAGAGAAATTGTGTTTTATACCAAATTTTTCACAAAATGATTCAAACTTCTCATTTACAAATTCTCCACCATTGTCACTTTGAATAGATGTAATGAAATATCCCTTTTCATTATGTAAAACCTTGGCAAGCCTTTTGAAAGATTTGTAGGAATCAGATTTAGCTTTAAGAAAGACAGTCCAGGTAAATCTGGAAAAATCATCAACAATCACCATGATATAAAGATTACCACCTAGGCTTTTATTCCTTGAAGGACCAACCAAATCCATGTGAAGCAGTTCCAAAGGTCTAGAAGTTGAAACAATGTTTTTGTTTGAAAAAGATTTTCTGGTTTGTTTGCCTTTCAAACAAACTTCACAGATTTTGTCTTTCAAGATTTGAAGCTTAGGCAGCCCAAAAACTAACTCTTTTGAAATCAGTTTGTCAAGATGGTTAAGATGTATATGAGCAAGCCTTCTATGCCACAACCAAGATTCTTCTTTTTTAGTAAGAAGACAACTTTGAGATGATATAGACTGCTTAATATCTAACATGTATATGTTGTTTAACCTCTTACCTACCAACATTACCGTGTCAGATTCTGGCTCACAGATAAGACATTTTTCTGGTTTGAAAACAACTTTGTGACCAAGATCACATAACTGGCTTATACTTATCAGATTGTGTTTGAGACCTTCAACAAAAAGAACATTGTGAATGGTTACAGATTCACCATCTCCAATATCTCCAGAACCAAGAATTCTTCCCTTGTTGTTGTCTCCATAAGTCACATGACCCCCATTCTTCAATTTCAACTTCTGGAATTTTGAAATGTCACCTGTCATGTGCCTTGAGCATCCGCTGTCCAGGTACCAAAGAGACTCTTGATGCTGTTCCTGAAAAGTCAAACATAAAGCATTTGGTACCCTTTAAATATTTTGGGTCCTTGGGAGTCAAACTTTCTGCTTAACATGTTTTGGAACCCATCTCTTCCTTCCTTGCGGCACAAAATATTTCCTAGCATGACAGAATTTTATAGTATGTCCTTTCTTCATGCAGTAATGACAGGATGAGAAAGGGGATGTTGTTGTTTTTCTATATGAAAAGAAGTTCAAATATTTCTTAGTTTTTACCCCATTCCTAGGTTTGTACCCAATTCCAGAACGTTCAAACACACAGTTTTGAGATCCAAGCAGTGCATCTAAATTCTCTTTACCTTGAGTAAATTTTGTTAAGGTTTTAGTTAAGTAATCAACCTTATTTTGTAAAACAGTACACTTTTCACAATTCTTATTAACAACAACATTATCTGCGAGATGAATAGATAATATCTAGATGTTCTAAATCTGTTTTGCTTTCTAGCAGTTCTTTTCCAGAGTTTTAACTCTATTTTCTAACCAGTTATTTAGCCCTTTCAACCGATTATTTGTATGAGATAAATTTCTGGCTTCACTATGCATTTCATTGAAAGCATTCAGTAATGTGCTTGTAATTCATTTCATTTTCTGTAGAAGTTGAACTTACATGTGATGAAGAGGATTCACAGCCAGCCATCAAACACAAGTTCACCTCTTCACCTTCGGATTCAGAACTGGAAGAAGATTCATTGTCTTGCCAAGCTATGTAGGCCTTTTTTCCTTTGTATCTTGAATCTTTCTTGTTCTGATTCTTGGTCTTTTCTGACAGTCGCTCCTTATGTGACCCTGTTTACCACAAGAATAACAAGTAATATTATTTTGAACAGATTCAGTCTTTCTATCATTGTACCTTTTTACTTGGCCAGTCTTGTTCTTTCTTCTCGAAATTTCCGAATTTCTTAACCAATAAAGTCAGGTTCTCCGATTCATCTTCTTCAGATCCACTATTTTCTTCAATTGTCTTGAGAACAATATTTCTACTTTTCTTTTCTGCATTCTCTTGTTCTTTGAACCGATTGATTTCCAACTCGTGTTCCCTTAACTTACCAAAAAGTGAGGCAGTGAGTCATTTCAGATCAAATCTCTTGATTCGAGATATTGCTGTCACCTTTGGTTGCCAAGTTCTGTCCAAACACTTCGAGTATTTTGATATTCAACTCCTCCTTGTCAAAGGTCTTCCTAGCCCGATCAAATGATTAACTATGTGCGTGAATCTTTTCGCACATCTGCAATTGTCTCCCCTTGCTCGCATTTTAAACAACTCATAGTCCCCGATTAACTCATGCTTTCTTGCCCTTTTCACATCGGATGTTCCTTCATGTGTGACCTCTAGAATTTCCCACATCTCTTTGGCGAAGCACACTCGAGACACCCTGAAAAACTCATCAAGATTTAAGGCAGAGGTAATAATATTCTTTGCGAGTATAATCATATTGCACTCTCCTATTTTTTGCATCAGTCAACTCACTCCAACTTTTCTCAACAGCTTTACCATCTACTATATGAGTTGGTTTAAAAGGACCATTAACAATTGTTTCCCAAATGCCTCTATCAAGGGATTCAATAAAGATTTTCATTCTAACCTTCCGAGAAAGAATAATTCACACCAGCAAAAAGTGGAGGCCTGTTTATGGAGGCTCCTTCGAAAAATTCATCTTTCCCTCAGCCATTGGACCGATTACTTGAGTAACTTACAAGAACCAGCTTCGATGCCAATTGAAAGAATTAATGGTTGAGTTCAAGAGGGGGTGAATTGAACTTAAAAACTTTTTCGCAAAACTTTACTTTCTTTTGGAAGAATGAGTTATCTTTATTCAATTCTTGAAAAGATGATTTGATTTAAAACACAGCAAGCTTATATTCAGAATTTAAAAGAGATGATAGAAAGAAATCAACACACAAATTTATACCTGGTTCACTCTAATCCAGAGCTACGTCCAGCTTCTTGACAAAACCTGTCAAGTTTTCACTAATACCAAGTGACAATTACAACCCGTAGATCCTCACCAATCTACACCAAGAACTATCTTTTCAACCTATAAGATAGAATCTTGAAAAACACCTAGTAACCAAATCCGAGTCATCGTACCAAGTGCAGATTACAATCCAATCTACACAATTCACACGATACAAAAGAATAAGGAAAGAAGAAACCTGGACTTTGAATTCTAATTGCCCAAGCACCAATTCTAAAGCACTCTCTCGCTGTGAATGACCACAATGTTGATCAAAGCACCTTATGATATGACAAAATCTTGAATGCGAGAGAGAAAACGTAGATGAACGATTCACAGATTGATTTCTCAAGTTTTCTCAAGTAGTGTGTTGTATTGTATATTCAAAAGATGGATCAAATCTGTATATATAGAGTAAATCAGAAAAACAGAACGTTTCATCCGTTAAAAGCTGTTTTAGAGAGTCAAAAGATAAGTTGGTTAGCAAGAAACAGGTTTAGAAGAGAATCTGATCGATTAAAACAGAAGAATGATCGATTAGACTGAGTTATGATCGATCAGAATAAAACTATGATCGATCGAATGAGTTATGATCGATTAGAACAAAACTATGATCGATTAGAGTATTATTTCAATCGATTAAAAGATCGATTCAATCGATTGATTTCATTTAAAGTTCCTTTTAATCGATTAAGACATCGATTCAATCGATTGATTTCGTTTAAAGTTCCATTTAATCGATTGATTCGAGTTTTAATGGATTAAAACAACTTAATGAAAAATGACAAGCACTCGTTTCAATCGATTGAAAATCATTTCAACAGATTAAATTCCTGCGAATACTTAGTTAAAAAATAGTCTCTCTGTTTCAACAGATTAAAAAATATTTCAACAGATTGATTTTCTAAAAACATTTAGACTTAAAAAATATCTTTATTTTAACAGATTGAAAAACGTTTCAACTGATTGTTTTTCCGAAAACTCTTAGATTGAAAAATATCTTTCTTTTTCAACAGATTAAAAAGTATTTCAATTGATTGTTTTTCCGAAACCTTCATATTGAGAAATTTACTAAGTTATTTTAACTTGTTGATTCTGCGAATCAATCAATTGAAAATACGATTATATAGAACCACTTACTCTGTTAAGTGATTTTAACCGATTGAAAATCTTTTTCAACAGTTTGAAAAACTTAGTTTGTTCTTTTAATGCAGAAAATGATTTTCAATGCTATGCAGAAGATTAAGGCGCTTCATCACAACATATAATGGCCTATCAAGGGATTAAGTGCTCAAGCTAAAAACCTAATCATCTACACACCCACAACCTAAACTAAATTTATGTTTTCATCAAATTATATCTTAAGTCTTCATCAAATCCACCAAGTGCTTCACTCACTGGGCAAAGGTTGGCTGCTCAATGCGGCTGCGCGTTTTCCCTTGGTGTCCTTGATGTGTGGTTGCCTTTCCTTTATATAGATAACCCTAACCCTAATCTTAATCTAGGTTTGGGTCCAACTGGCCCACAAAACACCTCATAAAAAAAACTGATTCTAATGGACAGTTGGCATGACATCTGACCCAATCTTTCAAGCCCAAAATTGCTTTAAACTGTCCTGAAAATAATAATAGGCAAAAATTAGATCAAATAGATCCAAATTAATTAAAATATGAAAATGGAGCCTAGTTTCCTTATATGCATGATTCCCGTTTTTTGCTATTTACCTAAAGAGATTTTTATTTTACCTTTTTGATTTTGACAGAGTCGTTTTGTGCGACTACTTGTATGCAGATGTCCTAAATGCAATATATTGTCTTATTTGATGCATCTACAAAAGTGACCGGCATTCCCCCGTTGGACTTTCATGATTATGCTGATGGGCTCCTCTTTTTATTCATATTTTTGGTTTTAGCCCTAACTTTAGTCTATACCGCCTTTTTGGGGTTTTTGATCTAGCAGGCTGCCTTAATTTGTGCCTAGGACATTCTAGTAGGTTTTTTTCCTCTTTTTTTATGAGTGCCTTAACTTTTGCCTAGACCGCCCTTTTTTGGGGTTTTCAATCTAGCAGGCATTATTATTTTTTTTTATCTTCATTTTTTCTTTTTAATGCTTCCCTGTTTTAGATGCATGATTTGATATTGACAAAAGGACTTTGCGCATATTTATGATTTATCAATATAGAGGCATTTCCATAAATTGGTCAAGAGAAAAGAAATGAAAGAGAATTTTATTGATATGCATGAGCAAAAGGTTTATTTCTATTTTTTACAGAAGGATTACAAGGGGATTTAGAAGAGTGGTTGGCCAAGGTTGGCTACACTGTGTGGGCTTCAACAATCATGTCTTTGATATCTGCCCCCCTTGTTCTCCTAGTTGCTTCAGTCGAGATGCTCGAGCCCGGAGTGAAGACTATACAAGCTGCCTGCTTCTAGAAGGATATTACCTTAGTCGCCTTTTGGTTTTTGACTAAGATAACCATTGCTCTTATGAGAGATTTTTTTGTTTTTTGAAACCTCTAAATTTTGCCTAGGACGTATCCTAGCGAGAAATGTGGACCCTAACTTTTGCCTAGGATGCCCTTTGTGGGTTTTCATTCTGGTGGGTCTTGAGCAATGTCTTCAAGCATAATACTTCTTCACCACATTGGAATTGACCAGGTGTCGAAGTTCCTCTTCATCCATGTCGGAGAGGATAAGAGCTCCTCCTGAAAAAGCTCGCTTAACCACGAAGGGTCCTTCATAATTTGTCGCCCATTTTCCAACTTTGTCCTTCTGGGTTGTGAGCAATTTCTTTACCACTAAATTCCCCTCATGGTAAGTATGGGGGTTGACCTTTTTGTCGTAAGCCCTTTTGATCTTCTTTTGATACGCTTGTCCACGACATATGGCGTCCAACCATTTTTCTTCGATTTTAAAGTGATGAAGATCTTATTGAATTACTTTGGCAAAGATCTTGTTGATTTGATGAAGTCAAAAATGAAGTCAAAGGCTCTGATGAAGTCAAAAATGAAGTCAAAGGCAACTTTATGGCAGTCAAAGGTCACTTAGATAAAAGAGTAAAGGGATTAGTGAGTCTGCATCTCTGCTTAGGTATAATCATTTTTATCTTTCTGCTGCATGATGTTTCTTCATTTAAAAGGTTTTGCAAATGCCTCTAAAAAATGTTTAAATGGTTAAAAACAAAGTATTTTGATAAAAGTTTTCTTAATTAACTATTTTAACTAATAACATATAAGCTTTATCAACTAAAATGTTCTTAACACTTTTATAACGAGTTTTTAAGTGATATGTTATCGAAATAATCGATAGTTTTCATTAAAGGAAGTTTAGAAAACCTTCTGTCAGTGTTTTAACTGATATAGTTTCGAAATAACCGATTAAAATCACTTAAAATGTTCAGGGAAGTGTTCTAGAAGTATTTTAATCGATATAACTTCGAAATAATCGATTAAAACCACTTGGAGTATTGTTTAACCAATCAGAATGAGTTTATGATTGATCAGAACCAAGCATATGATCGATCAGAATGTGTTTTTGACCGATCAAAATAGTTTTAATCGATTAAAATGTGATTTAATTGATTAAAACAACTTAAGAGAATTTTTACTAAGCATTCGATTAAAACAGATTGTTATTAGTTAAAATCACTTAGAAAAGTTTATAAGAATATTTTGCAGTATTTTAATCAATTGAAAGACGAAACAATTGATTAAAATAGTTTGGAAGATTTTTTACAAAGAGTTTTAATTGATATAAACGGTGTCGTATCAGTAAAAACATATCTGGAAAATAATTAAGAACGTTTTAATAGATTAAAAGAAGTTTTAACAGATTAAAAGATTATTTTAACAGATTAAATAAACCAGCAGTTTTGAAAATCTTCTATATAAACAGAGTTGCTTGGACTTTTCAATATACATCTTTTAGCAATCAATCAAGCAATCATAAGTGCTACTTTTAAGAGAGAATCACGCTGGTTTTTGTGAAGTTCATTAAAGTTCTTTCTTGAGGCAAAATTGCATTCTTTTGGAGAAGAAACACATACTGCAAAACTGCATAAATCTGGTTTGAGCGTTCTAAGTTTCTTCTATTTGTTTCTTTACTTTCTTTTACTGTATTGTGGGTGCCTGGAATTGTGGGCACTGGTTTCTGTAGCTGGAATTTGGCTACCGGTTTGGTCAAGAACTGGAATTGTGGTTCGTGGTGAAGGATTAGGTGCAGGAACTGGAATTGTGGTTCTTGTGATAGATTGAGTGTGAGATTAAAGTTGTAATCTGTAAAACGTTCAATCTAGTGGAACCCAACTGGAATTTGGCTGGAGATTGGACGTAGCCCTGGGATTGGGTGAACCAGTATAAACCTTGGTTATATCTTTCTAAACCTTTCTCTTTTAATTCTGTCACTGCTTTTATTTTGATTGCTTGCTGTATGTGATTCAAGAATTGGTCAGATTTCTTAATCTTTGAAATAGATAATCTGTTAATTGCAAAAAACTTTCAAAGATCAATTCACCCCCCCTCTTGATCTCAGCCTACATTTCTAACACGATTAAGTTCAACTGGTCGTATTGGCTTTGGACCCATTCAACTTCTGTCAATTTTGCTTCCATGATAACTGACAGGGAAGGTATTTTGATCTCTATCGGAAGCACGACCTCCATGCCATATACAAGGGAGAATGGAGTAGCTCCTATGGAGGTCCGTACAGAAGTTCGATAACCATGAAGGGCAAAGGGCAACATTTCTTGCCAATCCTTGTAGGTTTTGACCATCTTTTGGATGATCTTCTTGATGTTCTTATTGGCTGCCTCTACTACACCATTCATTTTAGGTCGGTAGGGTGAGGAATTATGATGTTGAATTCTGAAGTCTTGGCATAGCTCTTCCATCATCTTATTGTTCAAATTAGTCTCATTATCAGTCATGAGGCGATGAGGGATGCCATACTGACACAGGGTATTTCTCTTGATGAAGGTGGTTAGTACTTTCTTGGTCACATGAGAATAGGACGCCGCTTCCACCCATTTGGTAAAGTAGTCAATGGCCACCAAGATGAAGCGATGACCATTGGACGCTTTGGGTTCGATAGGTCCAATAACATCCATGCCCCACATAACGAATGACCATGGTGCAGCCAAAATGTTGAGAGGTGTTGGTGGGACATGAACATTGTTGGCGGAGACTTGACACTTGTGTCATCTTTTGGCATATCGATAACAATCACCTTCCAACATGGACCAGAAGTATCCCACCCTAAGAATTTTCTTTGCCATGACATGCCCTGACATATGGGTCCCGAATATTCCTTCATGGATTTCTCTAATCAGAGTTTGAGGTTCTTCTCGGTTCACACACCTTAATAGATTGGAATCAAAAATTTTCTTGTAGAGGGTTTCTCCTATCGGCATGAATCCCACGACCCTCCTCCGAATTGTCCTTTTATCATTGTCACTAATTCCCTCAGGATATTCGTCCTTCATAAGGTCTTGCCTGATGTCATGATACCAAGGGGATCTATCTTCCTCGTTGTCTACTGCCATGCAAAAGGCTTGTTTGTCATGTAGTCTGATATGGATGATAGGCATTTCATGTTCTTAATCTAAGGTGAACATGGATGACAGAGTAGCGAGGGCATCTGCAAACTGGTTGTCTTCCCAAGGAATATACTCGAAAATTACGTTTTCCATACTTGAAGACATATTACGAATATACTCTAGATACAGGATCAATTTGGAATTCCTGGTTTCCCATTCACCCTTGAGTTGGTAGATAACAAGGGACGAGTCATCGAACGCCCTGAGTTTGGTTACCCCGTGATCTAGAGCCGCTTGGATACCCAAGGCGCAGGTTTCATACTCGACCATATTATTCGTGCAATCGAAGTTCAGCCTAGTCATTACCGGGATATATTTCTTTTCGGGAGATATTAAAACAGCTCCAATCCCGTGTCCAAGCATGTTCGAGGCTCCATCAAAGAACATGGTATGCTCATTATCTCTGGGCTCTTCGTGTTGAATATGCATGATATGTTCATCTGGAAAGGCATCTTGTAGGGATTAATATTCATTGTTGACCCAAGAGCTAGGTAATCTGCTAGAGGACTACCTTTGATAGCTTTTAAGGTGACATGAATGATGTCAAACTCTGAAAGGAGCACTTGCCACCTAGCTATCCTTCCGGTCAAGACGGGTTTTTCGAACAGATACTTGATTGGATCCATTTTGGAAACCAGCCAAGTCGTATGTCTAACCATATATTGTCGGAGACACTAAGTTGCCCACACCAATGCATAACATGTCCTTTCAAGTGGTGTATAACGGGTCTCATTGTCTAGGAATTTCTTGCTAAGGTAATATATGGCTTGCTCCTTTTTCCCCGTCTCATCTTGTTGATCGAGCACACATCCCATAGACTCTTTGAGTACTAACAGATAGAGGATCGTAGGTTTTCCTTCAACAGGCGACACCAATATTGGTGGATTAGTCAAGCACGCTTTAATCTTTTCAAAGGCTTGTTGGCACTCTTCATTCCAAACTGTCGGTTGGTTTTTGCGCAACAGCTTGAAAATGGGTGCACACTTATCTGTTAGTTGTGCCATGAACCTTGCTATGTAATTTATTCGGCCCAAAAACCCTCTGATTTTCTTTTCTGTTTTTGGTGGGGGTATTTCCAAAATGGCCTTTGTTTTATCGGGGTCTACCTCGATTCCCTTTTTGCTAACGATGAACCCAAGAAGTTTACCAGAGCGTTCTCCAAAAGTACACTTAGTCGGGTTTAGCTTAAGCTAATACTTTCGAAGTCGATCGAATAGCTTCCTCAAGTATTGGATGTGGTCCATCTCATTCTTGGATTTGGTAATTATGTCATCCACATACACTTCAATCTCTTTGTGGATCATATCGCGTAATAACGTTACCATGGTTCTTTGATAGGTAGCCCCCTCATTCTTGAGCCCAAAAGGTATTACTCTATAACAGAATGTTCCCCATGGTGTGATAAAGGAGGTCTTTTCTCTGTCTTCAACAACCAACTTAATTTGGTTATACCCCGCATATCCGTCCATAAAGAATAAAGTGTGTTTGTGGCGGTGTGATCTACCAACATATCGATGTGTGGTAAGGGGAAATCCTCCTTTGGACTTGTGCAATTTAAATCCCTATAGTCCATACATACTCTGATCTTTCCATTCTTTTTAAAGACCGGCACGATGTTGGCTAGCCACTCGGGGTATTTGGGCACGATTAAGAAGTTAGCATCCAACTGTTTCTGCACTTCCTCCTTAATCTTTAAAGACCATTCGGTTTTCACTCTTCTATGTTTTTGTTTTATCGGTCAGAATTCCTCTTTTAACGATAATCGGTGCTCCACAATGCTCGTATCAAGTCCTGGCATGTCATGGTAGGACCATGCGAATACGTCCACATACTCTCTTAATAGTTGTACTAATCCTTCCCTGATGTTATCATCGATTTGGGTACCAATACTTATTTACTTCTTATCATCTCCTTGCCCCAAATCAATGGCCTTGGTTTCTTCCTGGTAGGGCTCTATAGATCAAGCATCCCTTTCTAGCATCCTCTGCATGTCCAAGGAGACGGTCCCCTCTTCACTGTCTGACCCGATCCATTCGCCTTCAGCTTTCGGATCCCACAGAGAGTCCTCAATCATAGACATGATTGTGTTTTATGGTTCTGTTTAGGTTTAGATTTTATTATAAATTACTTTAAAATAATAATAAGGGAGAAAATAATGTAAAAGAATATGAATTCCATGAAAATGCCTCATTGTATTGATAAAAATGAAATATTTACGAAGTCCTTTTAATCAAAGATCTCGAAGCCACGGGTAGGGACCGTGAGAGATACACCGGAAGCTTAAAAACATACGAATACTAACATAAAGAGACCTAATCAGCTGGTATTCTCTATCCAACCCCATTATTCTGGTTGCGATAGAGGCTTGTTGTCCACATTAGGAGCGGGAGCGTCGAAAGTGATCCACCCGACATCCAACAAGTCTTGAACCTTATACTTCAAGGTCAAGCAATTCTCCACAGAATTCCCAGGAGCGCCTAAGTGGTAATCACATTTTTCGCTTGGCTTGTACCAATTAGGATAGGGTAGATCCATCTTTCTCGGAGGGACACATGCTAGTAGCTTAGCCTCTATCAACTTTGGCAGCAGACTCCGATAGGAGGTTGGAAGGGGAGTAAATTTCCTCTCTTGATTATGTGACTGCCTAGCTGGTTGCGAAGAGGAAGAAGGAGTAGCAAGGTTGATGGCATTCACTCTTCCCTCCTTCTTCTTGCCAAAGAACTTCTTGAATGATGCACTGGATGAGGAAGGTTGCACAATCCTCCCACTCTTTAGTCCTTGCTCCACTCTTTCACTGATGTTCACCACATTCGCAAAAAGGGTCATTGTGTTACCTATCATCTTATCATAATAGGGGGCCATCAACAAATTGATGACCATGGATACAATTTCCTTATTCAACAGCAGGGGCTCCACTTGGGTGGTCAACTCCCTCCAACACTGAGCATATGCCTTGAAGGGCTCGGTTGCTTCTCTTGCTCAAAGCTTGTAGATCTGACCTATCTAGAGTTAGGTCAATGTTGTATTTATAACGACGAAGGAAGGCATCTGCCAACTGTCTCCATGTTTGGACTTGTCCCCCTTCCAATTGCATATATCAGCTCAAGGCTGAGTCGGCCAAGCTCTCCTGAAAACAGTGGATCATGAGTTTGTCATTGTCGGCATATGCAACCATCTTACGACAATACATTGTAAGATGGCTTTTCGTTCAAGTCATTCTGGTGTACTTGGGAAAATCTAGAACTTTAAACTTGGGAGGAAATTGAATATTTTTGACGAGGCACATGTTGGTCGCCTCCTTCACATCAAAGTTGTGTCCCTCCATAGCTCTTAATCTCCCCTCTAGGGCAGAAATTTGTTGTTAGGAGACCTCGGGAGGCTGAATGAGTACTGCCCTCATGTCGGGCTGCACATGAGCTCCCTATACATACTCATGGGCAGGTTCCTCCTCTTCCTCATGATGAGTGGCATGGTCACTATGGGGGCCCTCATTGTGTAGGTGTTGCTGGAGAAGTAGCTCCATTAATTGCGCCATTTGATCCGTCATGGAATTAAGCTCAGCGGTGAGCTTGTGGTTTTGTTCTTCCAACTGCTCCAGCCTCTTAGCTCTTTGTGCGCGGGTGAGGATAGGAAGAAGACCAACCACTTTCTAGAATGCAAATGAATTAAGGATTTTTATTTTTGTTTTTGAAATGAATAATTAGTATGGGATGGATATGCCTTAAGACAATAGTTTTGGTATCCTCCTTAAAGCTTACACTTTGTAGAGCACCACATCCACCTTGGTGTAATGGTTCCTTCCCCATCATGGATTGACAAGTATAATGAAGGTTACCACACCTTAGCACACTTGTCCCTTCCTTGTCATAGATTCACAAGTATGACGAAGGTTACAAACGTACTTGGGTCTCTTTTGCCTTTGTCTAAGGATATCTAGTGCCCCTTAGAATGAATGTGTTTATGCATGAGAGACTTATTAGGATGATGCGTATGCATGCTTTCCTTATGCATTTATTTTCTCTTTTGGTTTTACGACTCCTGAAATGATGAGGGTATGAATGATTTGACCTTGTCAAAATCATTTCATCATATTTGGTATTATTGTGTTCTTGTTGTTTTTAGGCTATTGTATGATCATTCTACGCTAATGCAACAAACAAATGAAACAACCATATGCTTCAAACAATTCACTCATCCACAAATAGAGTGACGACGTTTAATCATGAGGTAAGGGTATCCTATAGAAAAGTGCATAGTCAAGGTAGGTTCTAACTATTCTCACAAAGGCCAGGTCCCCACGTCTCTCAGCCCTCAAACCTTGCGTGGCTCAAAGGCCGTGTCGACGTCCTCTAGACTGAGAGAGGAAGGTTGTCACCTTGAATGGTGGTTTTCCACAACGACCTGCTGGCACTAGGTCCATTACCACAGTCGGTGGTACATGCCATCCACTCCCTAAGATTTATCACTCATGCCCCCGGGTATAGAGGGACTATTGTGTGCAATTGTTGTATATAGTTTTATTTCAAACAAGTGTGGAAAATAACCATACAACAGTTATTAAAGTCATACAAATAAAACATGTTATACATACAAAGAAGGGTAAAAGAGTAATTTCAAATCTTTTATTTTCTTTTGAATTAATCCACCATTAAATGGGATCAACTCTCTAAGCTTCCCCCAGTGGAGTCATTATCTGTCACCGCCATCACTCGCGGGGAACAAAAGGGTGCGAGCAGTCGTGATGCAATGGCTGAATCTCGCATTTTCGTAAAATAGTTTGGTCATCACTTTTACGATGCTCGATAACCGAACTAACGTTAAAAGTGAGGTTTTCACAAAAATGGATTCTATGGAGTCGTCACCAATGTTTTAACCATAAACATTGAAAAGGGATAAAAAAAAGGTGTTGATTGAAAAATCAACTTTGACCATTATAACTAGAGTCGGGTAACAGAGTTAGTTACACGTGGGGAAGGTGTTAGCACCCCACAATGCCCATTTTGGGTTCCCTATGATGGATTAATTCATAAAGTAAAGATTTTTAGAAATTATGCTTTTACCCTTTTCATTTATTTATTTGCAATATTTATCTAAATGTCTACATGACCCTAATTTCTAATGCCAGAAAGGAAAGCGATAAAAGATTAAGGGTTTGAAAAGAACCTCCGAAGCGAGCTTTTATAAATCTTTAAACTTGAGGACACTTTTTGGCAATCCCCTCGCACTACATGAGTACTCCTCCCTCGAACAAATAAAAATTTAAACTACCGAGAGTCAGATGTCTCAAAGGAGACTTCCTTAACCAATTTTTACCTAAACGGACAATCGGAATGATCACTCGGAGTCTGGAACAGTGTGTAGATGTGTCCAGAGGTGTGAAAGTATGTGGAGATGTGTGAAAAAGTGAGGTTTGACGTCCTATTTATAGGCACGCTCACCAAGGAGGTCGGGACGATCGTCTCGAACTTTGTCAGGCAGGATGACCATCTGGGATTTGGGACGACCGTCCTAGACTCACAAATCAGGTGGGACGACCATCTGGATTTTGGGACGGCCATCCCAGACTACAAATCAGGTCTGATGGTTGTTTGGGATTTGGAACGACCATTTGGAGTCTACAAATCAGGTGGGATGACTGTTTGGGATTCGAGACAGCCATCCAGGATTTTCTGACAAAATTTTTATTTTATCTTTTATTTTTTCTAAGAAAACTCTCCTTTTCTTACATGGAGCCTAGTAAACACTACTAGGGGCCTGATGAAGCCTTGTCCATCTTCACAATGGAGGATTCTTGAATTTTGTTGTAAGGCCGGGCAAGATTCGGGGTTTACAAATGGTTCTGAATCCTCTAGAAAGATGAATGTGTCTTGTTTATAATGCTTCCAGAATCATGATTTTAGGAGCTCTGTAGAAAAAATGATAATTAAAATAGTGAACCAATATTAGTACCCGTATAGAATAAAATATTGCATTTGGCCCAATCTTCCAAGCCAAAAATTGCTTTAAACTGTCCTAAAAATAATAATGAGCAAAAATTAGATCAAATAGATTCAAATTAATTAAAATATGAATTATTGGCCCAATGAAGCCCAATTAATAAAAATGCACTAATAACAGAACGTTAAGCCCAAAACACTAATTAAAATAAGTACAGAAAGGTAAGAAAATATGGGAATATAATGACTCATCACTTGCTTATCCAAGTCACCAAGTTTCCCTACACAAAGGAACAATATCTTGTAATTGATTTCCTATCAAAGGGACATCCTGCCCAATCTAAGTCAGTGTAAACTTCAATACCTATGTTTGAGTTCTTGTTGAGGTAGATCCCTTGGCCTGGTGTACCTTTGAGGTATTGGAGTATTCTGTTTGCCATATTTATGTTGGCCTCAGTTGGATTAGATGAATAACGACTAGCCAGGCTGACTACAAACCCAATGTCAGGCCAGGTGTGAGTTAGGTAGATTAGCTTCCTAACTAGTCTTTGATATCTATCTTTATCAACTGGTGACTTTCCTCTTCACCTCTCTTTTCCAGTTCTATGGGAGTATTGGTTGCCTTGCACCCAAGCATGCTAGTTTCTTGAAGTAAGTCCAGTGTATATTTCCTTTGTGATACATAAATACCATCCTTCGTCCGAGCAACTTCCATCCCTAGAAAGTATTTGAGGTCTCCCAAGTCCTTAACTTCAAATTCCTTGGCTAAAAGTCCCTTCAAACGCTTGATTTGGTCATAATAATCTCTTATGATAACGATATCATCAACATAAACAATGAACAGGGCTACCTTCCCTTCTACGGAGTGTTTGGAAAACATCATGTGATCTGATTGGCATTTGTTGAATTCATCTTCTTTGATGTTTTTATTGGCCGCTTCTACTGCGCCATTCATTTTGGGCCAATAAGGAGAGGAATTATGGTGTTGAATCTTGAAGTCCTGGCATAGTTCTTCCATCATCTTATTATTCAAGTTGGTTCTATTATCAGTAATAAGACGATGCGGGATGCCATATCGACATATGATATTTCTCTTAACAAAGGTATTCACCACCTTTTTAGTCACATGTGCATGAGATGCAGCTTCTACCCATTTAGTGAAGTAATCGATAGCTACCAAAATGAATTGATGACCATTGGATGCCTTAGGCTCAATGGGTCCGATAACATCTATGCCCCACATAGCAAATGGCCAAGGTATAGCCATAACATTGAGAGGTACCGGTGGAACATGTAAATTGTCCGCATGAACCTGACACTTGTGACATTTTCTGGCATACTGATGACAGTCCTTTTCTATTGTGGACCAAAAATATCCTGCCCTGAGGATTTTTCCAGCCATGATATGCTTTGGTGCATGAGTTCCGAAGATTCCTTCATGTATTTCTTAAATCAACGTTTGAGCTTCTTCGAGATTGACGCATCTTAACAAAGTAGAATCAAAATTCTTTTTATAAAGGGTTTCTCCTATCAACATAAACCCTATGGCCCTTTTTCGAATAATCCTTTTATCATTGTCAATGATTCCCTCGGGATATGCACCTATTGTTAAGTATTTCCTTATATCATGATACCAAGGGGTTTTATCTTTTTCACTGTCCACCATCATACAAAAGGCTTGTTTGTCGTGCCTTTTGACCTGGATGATGGGCATCTCATGTTCTTGGCCTAACGCGAACATGGATGATAATGTTGCAAGTGCATATGCAATCTGGTTATCTTCCCGAGGGATGTACTCGAAACTGATGTTTTCCATTTTTGCAGTCATATTACGGATGTGCTCCAGATAAGGGATTAATTTGGAATTTCTAGTTTCCCATTCACCCTTGAGTTGGTAAATGACAAGGGATGAGTCACTGAATACTTTGAGTCTAGTCACCCCATGATCCAGAGCTGCTTGAATACCTAGAGCACAAGCTTCGTATTCTGCCATATTATTCGTGCAATCAAAGTTTAGTCTGGTTGTTACTGGGATATACTTCTTTTCGGGAGATATTAAAATAGCTCTGATCCCATGTCCCAGTAAATTTGAAGCTCCATCGAAAAACATGATCCACTTATTATTTTCAAGTTCTTCATGTTGGATGTGCATTATGTGCTCATCTGGAAAATCATCTTGGAGGGATTGATATTCGTCAGTTAGTCCATGTGCTAGGTAGTCTGTTAAAGGACTACCTTTGATAGCTTTCTGAGTGACATGAACAATGTCGAATTCTGAAAGGAGTACCTGCCACCTAGCTATCCTTTCAGTCAAGACGGGTTTTTCAAACAGGTATTTGATTGGATCCATTTTGGAAATTAACCAAGTTGTATGTCTAACCATATATTGTCGAAGGCGCTGAGTTGCCCATACCAATGCACAACATGTTTTTTCGAGTGGTGTATAACGGGTCTCATAGTTTAGAAATTTCTTACTGAGGTAATATATGGCTTGTTCTTTCTTACCCGTATCATCTTGTTGACTGAGCACACATCCCATGGACTCGTCGAGTACTGAAAGGTAAAGAATCAAGGGTCTTCCTTCCACAGGTGGTACCAACACTGGGGGATTGGTTAGGCACATTTTGATCTTTTCAAAAGCTTGTTGACATTCATCATTCCAAACTTTCGGTTGGTTTTTACGCAACAACTTAAAAATGGGTGTACACTTGTCTATTAATTGCACAATGAACCGTGCGATATAATTTATTCGGGCCAAAAACCCTTTGACTTCTTTTTCTGTTCTTGGTGGGGGCATTTCTACAATTGCCTTTGTTTTATAAGGGTCTATCTCAATTCCTTTTTTACTGACAATAAACCCAAGGAGTTTTCCTGATCGTACTCCGAACATACATTTAGCCAAATTAAGCTTGATCTGGTATTCCCGAAGCCGATTTAATAATTTTTTTAAGTATTGGAGGTGATCCATCTCATTTTTGGACTTGGCGATCATATCATCCACATATACTTCAATTTCTTTGTGGATCATATCGTGAAATAATGTTACCATAGCCCTTTGATAAGTAGCCCCTGCATTCTTGAGTCCAAAAGGCATTACTCTATAACAGAATGTACCCCATGGTGTAATGAAGGAAGTTTTTTCTCTATCTTCAACAACCAATTTAATTTGGTTATACCCTGCATATCCATCCATGAAAGAATAGAGAGTATTCGTAGCGGTGTGATCTACCAGCATATCAATATGTGGTAAGGGAAAATCATCTTTTGGACTTGCACGATTTAAGTCCCTATAATCTACGCATACTCTGATTTTTTTCATTCTTCTTTATAACTGGCACGACGTTTGCCAACCATTCAGGGTATTTTGACATGATTAGAAAATTTGCATCCATCTTTCGGTTTTGTTCTTCTAATTGCTCCATCTTTTTAGCTTTTTCAGCACGAGTGAGGACGGGCGGAAGACCTGCCACTTTCTAAATGATTTTAAAGATTTTTATTATAGCTCTTTATTTCAAATGATTAGTGTGAGATAGATATGTCTTAGATAATAGCTTTGGTATCTTCTTAAAATCCTATGCTTAAGGGATACCATACCCACCTCAGTGTGATAGCTCCCTTTTTTCAAAGGTTGCCAACACACCTTAGCGCACTTATCTCTTTTAGGAAGGTTATAAACACACTTGGGTCTCTTTCGCTATTGTCTTAAGAATATATGATGCATCCTAGAATGAATGTGTTTATGTATGAGAGATTTTATTATAATGATGTTTATGCATACTTTTCTTAGTGCATTTATTTTCTCTCTTAGTTTTACCACTTATTGGATGATATGGTATGAATGATATGACTTTGCCAAGAATCTTTTTATTGTAAGAGGTATTTTTATTGCATTAATTTGTTTTTTATATTTTTTATGACCCTTTATCTCTTTTGTCGGTCAACGTGGCTACTTAGCTTACAAAGAACCTGAAACCAGGCTAGCTTAAATGAAGACTGCCCGAGATAAAGTTGGTTTATTCTTATCACTTTTTATGGTTTTTTAGAATTTTTACTATTTTTTGTCTGTTGTATGATTACCCTATGATAATGTATCAATACAAATGCAGCAAATGAATGCACACACAATTCACTCATCCACGAGCAGAGCCACGCTTATTTAATCACGAGGTAGGGTTTTCCTGCAGAAACGTGCTTGGTTAAGGCGGTTCTAAACTGTTCTCACCAAGGCCAAAGGTCCCCAAGGTGCCCCCATTATAGGGACCTCTCAATCTCTCAGTCCTTGGGTCATGCATGGAACTCCGTGTCGACATCCTTGGACCAAAAGAAGAGAGTTATCACTTTGAGTTGGTGGTTTTCCGAAAACAATTGTAGCCCTGTGTGCCAACAAGCCGGTCGTATATGCCACCCACTCCCTATAGGTATTCACTCTTGCCCCCGGGTATAGAGGGACTGTAGTGTGCAAGGGTTTTTGTGTACAATTTATATTTCAGACAATTTGCAGAAAATAATCACACAGCAGTTATTAAAGCCATACAATAAAACATACAACGGAGGGTAAAGGCGTAATTTCAAATCTTTACTTAGTTTGAATTTATCCGTCACTACATGGGATCAACTCTCTAAACTATCCTTAGTGGAGTCGCCATCTATCGTCGCCGTTCGTTTTGACGTCTAGGGACATCTCGAACGTTTATGCGAGGGGTCGCGAAAAGATGGTTTAGACTCGCGTTTTATTTTAAAATGTGTTCATTGCTTCTGAGGTGCTCAACAACTGAACTATCCTCTAATAAAAGCAAGGTTTTCGCAAAAGGGTTCTTATGGAGTCGCCACCAATGTTTTGACCATAAACATTGGAAAAGGATAAAAAGGCATTGATTTTAAGAAAAACCAAACTTGGCCATTATAACCAGAGTTAGGTAAGGGAGTTAGTTACGTGTGGGGAAGGTGTTAGCACCCCACAATGCCCCTTTCGGGTTCCCTATGACGGATTAATTCATAAAGTAAAAATTAAGAGAAATTACGCTATTACCCTATTTTATTGTACAATATTTTAAAAAATGGTTATCTACATGATTTTATTTTCTATTGCATACATAAAGTAATAAAAGAGAAGAGAAGTGAAAAAAACCTTCGTAGCAAGCTTTTTATTGCAAATCTTAAACTGTGAGGATGCGTTTTGGCAATCCCCCGCTCTACAAAGACTCTCCTCCCCGATTACAAGACCGACTCTACTATAATTCTAAGAAGAATCGAATGCTGGAAGAAAATTCCTTAACCGATTGTTACCTTATTAGGAAATCAGAGAGTTCATTCGAAAGAAGGAGAGAAGAGAAGTGTCTGGAGTGTGTAAAAATGCTCAAATGAGCTCCTATTTATAGTTTTTTCAGCCTGGCAGCTCAGGACGACCGTCTGGGGTGCAGAAAACAGGGATGGCCGTCTGCAGAGGTCGGGACGACCGTCTGGGATCTGGGACGGCCGTCCCAAGTGTCAAAATTGGGTGGGATGGCCGTCTGGCATGTGGGACGGTCGTCTGGACTGACTGGGACGACTGTCCCGACTTCTGGGACGGCTGTCTCGAGTGTTTTGGCCAGATTTTGTGTTCTGGGACTCCTGGGAAGCTTTCCTTTCCTCAGATGGAAGCCGATTGATGCCTATAGACGTCCACCGAAGCTTCATCCTCAGATAGAAAGTCTTCCTAGCATTTATTGAGAGGCCGGGAAAAATTAGGGGTCTACAGGGGTGTTGAGTGCAGTATCTCACCCCTTTTCTTAATGCAATAGGAATGTTAATGTCATCAATAGATTCAAGATTAGAAGGGCAAACTCATTTTCTAGAGCTTGGTTTGATTCATGACTTTGTCTTGGAGTTGTGCTAGACTCTACTTCCTATTTTTTAGGTGCAGTCTCGGCTAGCTCTGCATTTTCTACTGTAGTTTCCTCTGTTGTAGGTGCGATCTTGGCTAGTTCTGCATTTGGGATAGAGTGAGCTAGCTCAAATCCCAAAAGTTGGGATTCTGCCACTTCAATTGGATAAATTTGCTCCCCCTGAATGCCAAATTTAGGGTAATAATAAGGCTGCTTCTCAAAAAAGGTGACATCCATGGTGTGGTAATATTTTCTGGTTTAAGGTGAATAACATTTATACCCCTTTTGTTGGGGAGAATAGCCTAGGAAAATGCATTTTATGGATTTTGGGTCAAGTTTGTTGCGACGAGGATGGAGGTTATGGATAAAGGCTGAACATCCAAATAATTTTAAGGGAATGAATGTAAGGATATGACTAGTAGGGTATGAGGTTTGCAGAGTAGAATGAGGTGTGTTAAAGTTGAGGATTTGGGAAGGCATTCTGTTTATAAGGTAGGTTGTAGAGAGGACAACTTCTCCCCAAAATTGGTTGCGTACATTTGTAGCCAACATGAGAGATCTAGTCACTTCTAAGAGATGTTTATTCTTTCTCTCGGCGACCCCATTTTGCTGAGAGGTATCTACACATGAACTCTAATATATGATTTCATGTCTCTAAAGGTAGGAACTTAGTGCAAAGTGGTAATACTCTCGGTCATTATCACTCCTAAGTACCTTAACCCTACTTTGAAATTGTGCTTCCACCATAGTATGAAAATATTCAAATATTCTGCCAACTTCTGATTTCTCCTTCATTAGGAAGACCCAAGTGACCCGTGTGTGATTGTCTATGAAGGTGACAAACCATCTTGATCCCGTGACATTGTTTACCTGTGATCTTCCCCATATATTATTGTTAATTAAGGAGAAAGGTTGAGAGGATTTATAGGGTTGAGGCGGGTATGAGCTACGGGTATGTTTGGACAATTAACATATTTCACATTGAAATAACTCCTGATTTTTATTGAATAATGAGGGAAAGATTCTTCTTAAGTACATAAAATTTGGGTGGCCAAGCCAATAGTGCCACAACATTACAAAATTTTTATTTTTAGGTACCACAGCACAAGAGTTGGCGCTGGATTCCGCCTTGCTTCAGTTTGGAGGCAGTAAATTCCAACCCATTCTTTAATAATGTGAATCGTCTCCCCCGTCTCCAAAATTTAAAATTCACATAGGCTAGGGAAGAATTTAGTGACACACTTCAAATATTTTGTCAGTTTGCAAATGAGCAGTAAATTACAGGCAAGTTTAGGCACATAAAGGACTGACTTCAAGTTTGAAAGTGATGAAGATCTTATTGAATCATTCGATAAAATGAAGATCTTGTTGATTTGATGAAGTCAAAATGAAGTCAAAGGCTATTCTGTTGAAGTCAAAGGTTACTTGGTTAAAAGGGTAGAGTGATTAGTGAGTCTGCATCTATACATAGGTATAATAATTCATATCTCTCTGCTACATGAGGTTTCATCATTTAAAAGATTTTGAAAATGCCTCTAAATGTGTTTAATCTGTTAAAAACCAAAGTAATCAGTTAAATGGTTTTTAAGAAATTGATTTAACTGATATTATATGAGCTTTATCAGTTAAAATGTTCTTAACTCTTTGCGGTATTCCACCCTTTGCCTGTTTTTGGTCTAAGGATGAGATTCTTAATGATAGTAGGTTGTATTCACCAATTTTTGCAATAATAGCTTGTTCTGCAGCAGGATTAACTGCATTTTATATGTTTCGTATTTATTTACTTGTTTTTGAAGGATATTTAAACGTTCATTTTTTTAATTTCAATGGAAAAAAAAATAGTTCATTCTATTCAATATCTTTTTGGGGAAAGAGACAAGTAAAACTTAAATTAAAAAACGAAAATTTTTTATTAGTTTTACAAAGAATGAAAAAGAATGAAATGACTTATTTTTTTATCCGGAAGAGATATCTACATCGTGTTAATCAAAATCTCAAAAAAATAACACGTCTTGTTTTTGGTATTACCGATTTTGGTAATAAAAAAACTGCTTGTTTATATCCTAATGAATCTGATAATACTATGCGATTTTCTATGCTTGTTTTAGTTTTCTTTACTTTATTCGTTGGGGCCATAGGAATATCTTTCAGCCAAAAAGGAGTAGATTCGGATATATTATCAAAATGGTTAATTCCGTTTATAGACCTTTTACATAAAGATTCAAAAAATTTTGTCAATTGGTATGAATTTTTTACAAACGCAACTTTTTCTGTGATTCTAACTTTTTGGGGAATATTTATAGCGTTTTTTTTTTACAAACCCGTTTATTCATATTTCAAAAATTTGAATTTATTCAATTTATTTGAAAAAAGTGTTCTTAATAAAAAAGTTGGCGATATTTTTCAAAATATTATATATGATTGGTCGTATAATCGTGGTTATTTAGATGTTTTTTTTGAAATATCTTTAATTGCGGGTATAAAAAGATTAGTCAAATTCAATTATTTTTTTGATAAAAAAATAATTGATGGAATTCCGAATGGAATAGGTATTACAAGTTTTTTTATGGGAGAGGCTATCAAATATGTGGGGGGTGGGCGAATATCTTCATATATATTATTGTATATTATAGATATTTTAATCTTTCTATTTATTTTGTTTTTATTTATTTTTATTGTTACATCGAAATAAATAAACATAACAGGTTTTTAATCGATAGGTTTTCGAAATAATCGATTAAAACCTTTTAAAACATACACTGGAACTTGTTTTACTCGATACATCTTCGAATTAATCGATTGTTTGCATTAAAGGAGTTTCTGAAAACCTTCTGCCTGTATTTTAACTGATATAGATTCGAAATAATCGATTAAAATGATTTAGAATGTTTTGGAAAGTGTTCTGGCAGTATTTTAATCGATACAAACTTGAAATAATCGACTAAAATAACTTGAAGAGTTTTGAAAGATGTTCTGTCAGTATCTTAATCTATGTAATCTCAAATTAATCGATTAAAACCACTTGAAATGTTTTGAAAGAAGTTCTGCCAGAATTTTAATCGATGTGTTATCAGTTAAAATCACTTAGAAAGTTTTATGAAAATATTTGGCAGGATTTTAATCGATTAAAATGAGAATTAATCGATTAAAACAACTAAGAGATTTTTTACAAAGTGTTTTAATCGATTAAAACAGACTGTTATCAGTTAAAATCACTTAGAAAATTTTATGAAAATATTTGGTAGAATTTTAATCGATTAAAAGGCGAATTAATCGATTAAAACAACTTAAGGGATTTTTTACAAAGTGTTTTAATCGATTGAAACGATGTCGCATCAGTTAAAACAAATCTGGAAAATGATCAAGAACATTTTAACAGATTAAAAGAAGTTTTAACATATTAATTCAAGACTTTTAACAGATTAAAAGATTGTTTTAACAGATTAATTAAACCAGCAGTTAAAACAATTATCTATATAAATAGGATTGCTTGAGTCTCCTTTTGTCATTCCATCTAGGTCCCTCACCCAAAAGCCTACAAATAGAAGGTTTCCCCTCATGTAATTAGGTTGAACATTTATGACAAGTTTTTAAGGTTTCTTAGAGTATTCCATCTCTTTGATTGTCTCATCTTAAACCTTGGTTGAAGTGGCGATAACCACCACTTATCTAGGGTGGCTCATCCCCTAGTGGCGTGCCAACACTCTACCACCACCATACTTCTTTTCTCTTCATCTTTTTTTTTCTTTATTTCTTCACTCCATTTTTCCAGCCCTTGTCTTTATTCTTTTCTAGTTTCATTTCATCTCCTCCTCCCTCCATAATCCTTGGAAATGAACCTTCACATCTAGATAGGCAACTATCTTAACGTTCAGTGGGAATTTTCCTTGGGTTTGCTTACTTTATTACTTAAAATTCTGCACCTTACTTTATTTTACACCATTTGGTATGCAAACCTTAGGTTGTTTCTAGTAAGGTATTCTTATTGTTGTTTTGACTTTATTCCTTGTGCAACTTGCGTTTTGTGGTCTAACTTGTGTTTTTGTGGCCATTTTTTGGTTTCTGGTGCTACACTCAAAAGTTTAGGCGTGAGGTTGGTCCAATATTACACTCACCTAAGTTTCTTTTTATGGCATGTATGATGTTTGATAAAATGCCTAGCAAAAAAAAAATTATGCACTTGATTAAGTTACATATTCATCTAAGTTTAGTGTCTTTTTAAATGTGCCTACCCTTTGCTTTTGAGTTATATGTCTAGTATCTCTTGTTGAAGTTTTCTTTTATTGGCTTCTACTAAGTCATTATATTCTCATATTTTCTTCCCTTTCGAACTTAATTTAATTAGTGTTTTGGGCTTAACTTTCTGTTATTAGTGAATTTTTATTAATTGGGCTTCATTGGGCCAATAATTCAGACTTTAATTAATTTGAATCTATTTGATCTAATTTTTGCTCATTATTATTTTCAGGACAGTTTAAAGCAATTTTGAGCCTAGAAGATTGGGCCAGATTGCATATTACAGTTTAAAGCAATTTTGGGCTTGGAAAATTGGGCCAAATGTCATATTTTATTCTATACGGGTACTAACATTGGTTCACTATTTTATTTATCATTTTTTTCTACAGATATCCAAAAATCATGATTCTAGAATAATTATAAACTAGACACATTCAGATTTCCAGAGGATCTAGAATGATTCAATTCGGAGCTAAATTGGATTTTACATAAATTATCAAAAACGGGTCAAGCGCACCAGGCCGGTCCAATGGACATGCTTCAGTAACTTAAGTCTCCTAAATTAATTAGAGCTCATAAAATAGTAGAAAAGGTGGCATTTTAAATCTAACTCAAAAGGATTTCAAAGGAGACTGGAATAGCTTAATTTAGATAAGTATTGAAAATACTACACGTGTTTGAAGTTCACTGACCTACACTGAAGCCAACTTATGATGTGTTTTGGGGACTAGTTGGACCCAAACCTAGATTAAGATTAGGGTTAGGGTTATTTATATAAGCGAGATGTAGGGTTGAGAGGAAGGATACCACGCAGTATCCACGTAGTCGCCTTTCATCTTCTGCAATCTGTGTTCAAGTTTGTTTACTCTTCTGTCATTATTTTAAAATCTTGTTTCAATTTTAATTATGTCTCTTCTTCTGCGTTTTCGATTTTCCATGCATAGCTAAATCTTTGTATTGATTTTCTGAGGAGAATGCAAGTAGATCTTTAAGGTTTTGTTCTTCAATTTCATATCGTTTGTTCTCTTAACTCTTCATCTTCTAATCTCAGTGCTGAATTATAATATGTTTATGCTTAATAAATCGAAACTAATATCACAGTTTGCTTAATTTTGTGTTAGAGATGAGATTATGTGATGTATGGAATGGTTAATTGTATAAGGATAATTTGGGGTTAATCATGGTATTGTAATCTGTAAAACATTCAATCTAGTGGAACTCAACTGGAATTTGGCTGGGAACTAGACGTAGCCTTGGGATTGGGTGAACCAGTATAAATATTGGTTGTATCTCTCTAAACCTTTCTCTCTTTAATTTTGTTGTTGCCTTTATTTTGATTGTTTGTTTTGTTTGATTCAAGAATTGGCAAAACTCTTAATCTTTGAAATAGATAATCTGTAATTTGTGAAAATCTTTCAAAGATCAATTCACCCCACTATTGATCTCAGCCTCCTTTTCTAACAATTGGTATCAGAGCAAGAGTCTTGAAAAATACTCAAGACTTTCAGTCCAAATCTTTCATGGCTAAAAACAAATTACCTTTTTCTAAGGGAGCTTCTATTAATAGACCTCCACTGTTTTGTGGTACAGATTATCCATTTTGGAAGATTAGGATGAAGATCTTTATTGAATCCATTGATAGGAATGTTTGGGATGTAATTGTTAATGGTCCATTAATTACAGAAAAGAATGGTCTAGTTTAAATGATGAAGAGAAAAGAAAAGTTCAAAGTCATTGTACTGCTAAAAACATAATTACTTCTGCACTAAACATGGATGAGTTTTTCAGGGTCTCTCAATGCAAATCTTCCAAGGAAATGTGGGAAGTTCTCGAGGTCACTCATGAGGGAACGACTGATGTAAAGAGAGCTAGAAAGCATACTCTCATAAGAGAATATGAGTTGTTTAAAATGCAAACTGGAGAAAGTATTGCAGATGTGCAGAATGCACCACTCATATCATCAATCATCTAATGGGCTTAGGTAAAACTTTTGATAAAGAGGAATTAAATATAAAAGTTTTGAAATGTCTTGACAGGTCATGACAGGCTAAGGTCACAGCAATTTCAGAGTCAAAAGTCTTATCCATCATGACAACAACTTCCTTATTTGGCAAACTTAGAGAACATGAGATGGAAATTAACATATTCAATGAGCAAGAAATCTCTGAAAAGAAAGGTAGAAGCATAACACTCAAAGTTGAAGAAAAAGATCAAGAATTAGAGGAAGAAAGTGAAAATCTTGGACTGCTTGTCAAAAAGTTTAACAAGTTTCTCAAGAGAAAGATTCAAGATAAAGAAAAACACAAAAGATATGAAAAGAAATTTGATTCTTTTAACTATAAATGCTATGGCTGTTACATACAAGGACTTGATGTTGAACTTACATGGACATGAAACTTGTTGATTTTGATGATGATTCAAGAACAAAGAACTTAGAGAGTTGAAGACTTGTTTTATTGTGTAATACTCTGTTTTGATTAGTTTGAGTCTGTAATATTAGAGTTTAAGATAGCCGGTACATAGTCTTCACTTTAGAAGCTTCAAAAAATCACATTTATCAGTTTGCCTCGGCTTTAATCGATTAAATGGTCAAATAATCGATTATTACAGTGAGAAAAACCATTTTCTGTATTTGTTCACTGTAATAATCGATTAACACACCTGTTAATCGATTAACAGGGTTTTTAATCGATTAAAATAGAGACTTTTGGGGTTATGTTGATTTTGGCTCTGTAATAATCGATTAACACTTCATTTAATCGATTATTTCAGTCTGTTTTTGATTTTCAACTTCAAATTAAACCTATTTTCGAAAACCCTAATCCCAAGACTCCTAGTTCCGACCCAATTCCCAAACCCTAATTTCTCTACTTAAGCTTCTCTATGGCACTCAGAAAAATTGAACAACCTTTTTCAAACAAAAGTTAAGTGTTGTGAGTGCTACAAAACTGTTTGTTGGAGGAAAAAGGGGCTTTTGGAACCTGGTGTGGGCTAGAAGCGATAAGAATCACTTAGTGGAGTTCTTAGTGGATTGTGTGTTGTGCTGTCTCTGGGGAAAGCTGTTCTTCATCTCTTGTGGGTTTCAAGAGAGGTGTTTTCTTTACTTTGTATTTTCAATTGTTATCTATTTGTAACAACTTTGATTATAGTGACAGCATTAATCCTCTATTTGAGTGATTAGAAACTGGACGTAGGGTCTTTTGATCCGAACCAGTATAAATCTCCTATGTAAGATTCTATCTCTACTCTATTTACGTTTACACAGTTTTTTAATCGGTAAAATTTAGAGAACTTTTTAAAACCTATTTTTTGTTAAGAAACCAATTCACCCCCCCTCTTGGTTTTTGTCCGACCACGCGAACATTCTGCTGCGCGATTCTAACAAGTGGTATCAGAGCTTGCTTTGATAGTCATTCAAACTTTTCGAAAATGGCCAGACAAAATCAAACTTTTGCCGAAGGTGCGTCTATCAACAGACCCCCACTTTTTGCGGGTCAAAATTATCCTTTCTGGAAAGTAAGAATGCAAATCTTTTTAGAGTCTGTTGATAGAGGCGTTTGGGACGCTATTTTAAACGGTCCCTATGTTCCTAAAGTTACTAAGAACGGTGTTGACATTCCCAAACCTTTTTCTAGATGGACAATAGAGGAAAACAGAAAAGCACAATTTGACGTTAGGGCTAGAAATATAATTTCATCTGCTTTAACCCTTGACGAGTTTTACAGGATTTCTATTTGTAAAAGTGCTCAGGAGATGTGGGAAATGCTAAGAGTGACCCATGAAGGTACTGATGACGTTAAGAGAGCACAAAAAAATTCCTTAATCCAAGAATACAAGATGTTCCGGATGCAACAAGGCCAAACGATATTCGACATTCAAAAGCGTTTCACTCATATTGTGAACCATCTCACCGGATTAGGTAAAATCTTTGATGTTGATGAATTGAATGTTAAAATTTTATAATCTTTGGATAGGAAATGGCAACCTAAGGTGACGACCATCTCGGAGTCACAAAACCTTGCCACAATGTCTATGGCAGTGCTCTTTGGAAAGCTAAGAGAGCATGAGCTTGAGCTTGGAAGGCTAAATGAAGAAGAAGGACAATATCAAAAGAAAAACTTAGCCTTCAAAACTGAAATTTCCAAAGGTAAAAATAAAAAGGAAGAAGAAGACGCGAAAAATGAAGAAGAAGAATTGAGTCTTATGATAAAGAAGTTCACCAAATTCATGAAAGCTAAAGGAAGAAATCCATTCAAAGGTAAGGGAAAGGTAAGAGAAAGTACTTCCGTAAATATAAAATGTTATGGTTGTGGTGAAGCAGGACATGTGAAGAACGAATGTCCAAATAAGAAGAACGAAGAAATCAAAAGCAAAAAGTTCTTCAAGAAGAAAGCTTATATTGCTTGGGACAACAGTGATTCAAGTTTGGAATCAAGTGACTTAGAAGTAGAAGCCAATATTTGCTTAATGGCAAATGACAACATATCTTCCGACTTTGAGGTAAGTGATTCCGACTCATCCTCAAGTGATGATGAAAATAACTATGATGAACTGCAAAATGCATATAATGAACTGTTTAGTGCCTTTAAGAACTTGAAAAATGAATATAAAGTTGTGAAGAAGAATTTAAGTAGATCCGAAAAGGAAGTTGACTCATTAAAAATGAAAATCACATGTTGAGAAGAAAAGGAATCCTTAGAAACGAAAATTGTATGTTTAGATGAGAATGATGATAAGAACTTAGCATGTGAAACTTGTAAAGAGTATGAATATGACATAGATATTCTTAATCATCTACTTGATAAAGCCGAAAAGGAGATAAGTGATTTTAAGAAGGATAAAACTGTTTTTGCTCAAAATAGTGTAAATTATCAAGTTCCTTTGAAAAAGCCTAAAAGGAAAAATAAAAGAGTATGGGTAGAAAAAGGAACTAGAACATCTATGGTTAAAAATTCATCATACTCAAAAGTTACATCTAAAGCATGTTTTTATTGTATGAAACAAGGTCACACTTCAAATAAATGTAAAATAAAACATTTTGGTGTTCCTAAAGGTAAATACATTTGGGTTCCTATTGTTAAATAATTTGTTTGTCTCTAACCCCAAGGACCCAAAAGTTATGGGGACCTAAGTTTACTATGTTCTTGTTTTGTAGGAAACTTCCAAATCAAAGAAGTCTATGTGGTATCTTGATAGTGGATGCACAAAGCATATGACCGGTGATAAAATGAAATTTGTGAGTTTCAAAGCTAAAGAACAAGGATATGTAACTTATGGGGACAACAACAAAGGGACAATTCTTGGAATTGGAAATATAGGTGGTGCAAACACTTTGGAGATTAAGGATGTGCTTCTTGTTGATGGACTAAAGCATAATCTCCTTAGCATAAGTCAACTATGTGACAAAGGATTTAAGGTAATCTTTGAAAGTAAATTTTGCACCATACATTTGATAGATTCCGAAAATGTAGAATTAAAAGGTATTAGGCATAATAACATATACTTGATTGATTTGGATTGTTTACATGATTCTAGCATAACATGTTTAGTTGCTAAGGAAGAGAACCATTAGTTATGGCATAAGAGAGCAGCTTGTATAAATATGGATCATTTGAATAAATTGATATCAAAAGACTTAGTTGTTGGCTTGCCTAAGTTAAAGTTTGAAAAAGATAGATTGTGTGATGCATGTCAAAAAGGTAAACAAGTAAAATGATCATTTAAATCAAAGAATGTTATTTCCACTTCAAAACCCCTAGAATTATTACATTTAGATTTATTTGGACCTTCTAGGATAAAAAGCTTTGGTGGAAATTATTATGGCCTTGTGATTGTTGATGATTACTCTAGATATACTTGGACATTTTTCCTAACTATGAAAAGTGAAGCCTTTAAGGTCTTTAGAAAATTTGCAAAACAAATTCAAAATGAGAAAGACTTAAGAATTAAAGTTTTAAGAAGTGACCATGGTGGTGAGTTTCAAAATGAAAAGTTTGAAAATTTTTGTGAAGAAAATGGAATATTACATAACTTTTCTGCTCCTAGGACTCCCCAACAAAATGGTGTAGTTGAAAGGAAAAATAGGCCATTAGAGGAACTTGCTAGAACAATGTTAAATGAATCAAATGTTCCTAAATATTTTTGGGTTGATGCGGTTAATACTGCTTGTTATGTTTTAAATAGAATGCTCATTAGGTCAATTATAAAATCAACTCCCTATGAATTGTTAAATGGTAGAAAGCCTAATGTTGCTCATTTAAAGATATTTGGATGTAAGTGCTTTGTGTTAAATAATGGAAAGGACAACTTAGGAAAATTTGACTCAAAAGACGATGAGGGCATTTTCTTCGTTTATTCATTAACTAGCAAGGCTTACAGGGTGTTTAATAGAAGAACTTTAAATATTGAAGAATCTATACATGTTACTTTTGATGAAATTGTAGACCTTGGGGGAAATCCTCTTGAGTCAAATAAAGAAATTGTAGGTGATGATGAGTATATAAGAGAGGCTCTTGATGAATTGTATTTGGAAGAAAATGAGCCTTCTCAAACACCTGAATTAGCAAAAGAATGGCAATCACCTAGAGGACTCTCAATGGACAATATCATTGGTGATATTTCAAAAGGGGTAAGAACTAGAAATATGACTAATTTCTGCATGTTTGTAGCTTTTGTGTCACAGATAGAACCCAAAAATGTTGAGGAAGCGCTTAAAGATGACCAATGGTGCATAACTATGCAAGAGGAACTTAACCAATTTGAAAGGAATCAAGTGTGGGAATTAATCCCAAGAGAAGAATCACATCAAGTTATTGGAACCAAATGGGTGTTTAGAAATAAACTTGATTAAGATGGAAACATAACAAAGAATAAAGCCAGACTTGTTGCCAAAGGCTGTTGTCAGGAGAAAGGTATAGATTATGATGAAACTTATGCTCCTATTGCCAGGTTAGAGGCTATACGCCTACTTCTTGCTTATGCATCTTTGATGAAATTTAAATTATATCAAATGGATGTTAAAAGTGCATTTTTGAATGGTTTTATTAAAGAAGAAGTATATGTGGAGCAACCCCCTGGATTTGAAGATTTTAGTTATCCTAATCATATTTTTAAATTAAAGAAAGCATTATATGGGTTGAAACAAGCTCCTAGATCTTGGTATGAAAGACTAAGTAGTTTTCTAACTTCAAATGATTTTTCTAGAGGAAAAATTGATTCTACTCTGTTTATAAAGAAAGTAAAAGAACATATCTTGTTGGTCCAGGTATATGTTGATGATATTATTTTTGGATCAACTGATAATTCGTTGTGTGTAGAATTTGCTAAGATAATGTAGGGAGAGTTTGAAATGTCTATGATGGGAGAATTGACATTCTTCCTTGGACTTCAAATCAAGCAACTTAAAGATGGCATTTTCATCTCTCAAACCAAATACTGCAAAGAGATACTTAAAATGTTTGGAATGGACACCTCAAAGGAAGCTAACACACCCATGGGAACTTCATGCTATTTAGAAAAGGATGAATCAGGTTTGGAAGTTAATCAATCTATGTATAGAGGTATGATAGGTTCACTATTATACTTAACTGCAAGTAGACTTGATATTATGCATTCTGTCTATGTGTGTGCTAGATTTCAGGCTTGTCCAAAAGAATCTCACCTAATTGCAGTAAAACATATTTTAAAATATTTAAAAGGAACTACTGGTTTTTGTTTATGGTATCCATCTGATGCTTGCACTAGTTTAATAGGATATTCTGATGTTGATTATGGTGGATGCAAAATTGATAGAAAGAGTATTAGTGGGACATGTCATTTGCTAGGTTCATCCTTAGTATCTTGGCATTCTAAGAAACAGGCATGTGTTGCTTTATCTACCACTGAAGCTGAATATATTGCAGCTGGTAATTGTTGTGCTCAAATTTTATGGATGAAACAACAGTTAGAAGATTATAGTATATTTTTTTAAATGACATACCTTTGATGTGTGATAATACGAGTGCAATCAATCTTACTAAGAATCCAGTAATGCACTCTAGGACTAAGCATATAGAGATTAGACATCACTTTTTGAGAGATCATATCAGCAAAGGAAACTGTAAAATAGAGTACGTTGATACAAAGCACCAATTAGCAGATATTTTTACTAAGCCTCTACCCAAGGATAGATTCTATGATCTTAGAAGAGACTTAGGGATATTAGAAATAGCTTAAAATCTGCTTAATTAGACAGTTTTTGGATGGTTGTAATGTTATAATTCATTATGTAGGATGTTCATAGATTATGATGTGTATAAACCTCAAAAATTTGATGAACTCTCTAGAATAATCGATTATTTGGAGTTATAATTGATTATTTGCATCCAAAACACCCAAAACATGACATTTCTCTCTGGATTAATCGGTTAACTCGCCCATTAATCGATTAAACTCAGTGTTAATCGATTAACAGCTCAAATTAATCGATTAAATGGGTCTGGTACTGGTTTAATCGATTAATTCGAGTTTTAATCGATTAAACCTGGCCAGTTTTGGTTCCTAGCCGTTGCCAACGGCTCTCTTGACCCTTATTCACTTCCATATGACCGTTGGATATGCTTGGTTATAAATAGGGACCTCCATTTCACTTCTACTCACTTCTATCTCTTAAAATCAAGCTTTCTTGCCTTATTCTATCAATCTTGCCCTCTTCTAACTTCTCTTGTCCTCCTAAATCTTCTTGTTACTCTTCTAATCCTTCAATGACCTCATCTTCTAGTGCTAAAATTCCCACCAGAAGAAGATTTGCACCCTCATCTCATCCCCGTCCTAATTCCGTAGAAGGATGGATCTCTGATGCAGAAGGACGACAAGAATTTCTGTCTTATTGGAAGGAACGTGGTATTATTTCTCCTAAGTTCCTTATTGGTGATCAGTTCATCAATAGGGGATTCAACTTTCCTAATCTCCTTGAAATTCAAGGAGTTCTCCCTTTCATCCAAATGCAAGGTACGTATTATCCTGACTTAGTTAGGGTATTCTACTCTAGGTTCAAATTTAGAGATCAAATTGCTACCTCTCGTGTAAAGGGGGTAACAATTATTCTTGATGATGATATTTGGGAGAACGTTGCCCACTTTCCTATTAGAGAAGATGCTATTAACGTGTTTGGTGAGTTAGATGATTTTGACAGGATCATGGCTTACCGTTCTTTTCTGCGAAACCCTTCCATGGAGATTGGGCGTCTCCCTCTAGTTGGACCTTTGAAGAAGGAGGAACACATGATTTTGCATTTACTTGTCTGGATTCTATGTCCCCGGGCTACGAATCATGCTCAATGTTCTTCAATCAATCTTCGTATTATTCATGCCATAATGAATAATGAGCCTTTAGATTGGGGTATTCTTGTCACCATGACTATGCTAAAAGCCAAACGCCATCACACCTTCAAAATTCCATATGCCCTCCTTGTCTCTCGCATTCTTGAATACAAAGGAGTAAATGTTGAAGGTGAACAAACAGTCCGAACGAATAACTTAAACTGCATGTTGGACAGTACATTAACCCAACTCCAAATGGCGCGGGTCAACAATATTTATGTTCACAAGGATGACGTTCCAAACAAAGGTGACGATAATGAATATTCTGATGAAGATATGCCCCCTGCTGCTGAGTTTACCTCTGATCAAATCCAAAGTGTTGGAACTTCCTCTGCTCATCATGAAACCCGACAATCTATGGAAGACATGTTATCTGATATGAATCAGAGGATGCAGGCATTCTTCACTCTTTTTGGAGTACGACATGAGGAAATAATTCACCGTATATCTGATGTAGATGATAAAGTGTGCCATTTAGAAAATAAATTTGATGCACACTTTCATAGTGATAGTGAAGAATTTTAAATTTGTTTTTATTTTCTCTTGTGTTGTAATATATTTTCATTTCTGAATTAAAATGTGGTGTTCTTTTAATGCTTTGATTGAGGGGGAGTTATCTCCAAGCTACGCATATTTTGAGGGGGAGCTCTTATGAATGTTATAGAAGAAGTCTTTTAATTTTTTATTATAATCAAAATAGGGGGAGAAATATTTAAAGCCTGCCTACTATGTTTGATTTTAAATATTATCTGGTATGTTTAATGTGTTTGTTAGTATGACAGATAAAACAGGTTATTACAAGGCTTTAAAAGAAAATTTTGATCATCATCAAAAAGGGGGAGATTGTTGAACATACAAGGACTTGATGTTGAACTTACATGGACATGAAGCTTGTTGATTTTGATGATGATTCAAGAACAAAGAACTTAGAGAGTTGAAGACTTGTTTTATTGTGTAATAACTCTATTTTGATTAGTTTGAGTCTGTAATATTAGAGTTTAAGATAGCCTGTACATAGTCCGCACTTTAGAAGCTTCAAAAACTCACATTTATCAGTTTGCCTCGGCTTTAATCGATTAAATGGTCAAATAATCGATTATTACAGTGAGAAAAACCATTTTCTGTATCTTTTCACTGTAATAATCGATTAACACACCTGTTAATCGATTAACTGGCCTGTTAATCGATTAACAAGGCTTTTAATCGATCAAAACAGAGAGTTTTGGGGTTCTGTTGATTTTGGCTCTGTAATAATCGATTAACACTTCATTTAATCGATTATTTCAGTCTGTTTTTTATTTTCAACTTCAAATTAAACCTATTTTCGAAAACCCTAATCCCAAGACTCCTAGTTCCGAAAATCCCAATTCCCAAACCCTAATTTCTCTACTTAAGCTTCTCTATGGCACTCAGAAAAATTAAACAACCTTTTTCAAACAAACGTTAAGTGTTGTGAGTGCCAGAGAACTGTTTGTTGGAGGAAAAAAGGGGCTTTTAGAACCTGGTGTGGGCTAGAAGCGATAAGAATCACTAAGTGGAGTTCTTAGTGGATTGTGTGCTGTGCCGTCTCTGGGGAAAACTGTTCTTCATCTCTTGTGGGTTTCAAGAGAGGTGTTTTCTTTACTTTGTATTTTCAATTGTTATCTGTTTGTAACAACTTTGATTATAGTGACATCGTTAATCCTCTGTTTGAGTGATTAGCAACTGGACGTAGGGTCTTTTGATCCGAACCAGTATAAATCTCCTGTGTAAGATTCTGTCTCTACTTTATTTATGTTTACACAGTTTTTTTAATCGGTAAAGTTTGGGGAAAATTTTTAAAACCTAATTTTTGTTAAGAAACCAATTCACCCCCCCTCTTGGTTTTTGTCCGACCACGCGAACATTCCGCTGCGCGATTCTAACAAGAATGGAGTGCCCAGAAAAGAATAAATACAATGATAAGAAAGAAGAAAAGATCAAAAGAAGAGCATATATATCATGGGATGACAATGATACCTCATCAACAGAAAATTCTGATGATGAAGAAGCTAACTTGTGTCTAATGGCTAACCAGAACTATCAAACCAGCATTGTAAGTTCTAACTCTTCTTCTAATTTTGTGAATTATAATTCATTACAAGAAGCATTTAATGAAATGCATGAAGAAACCAAGAAACTTCAAAAAGAAAATGATAGGCTAAAAGGCATGAACAATTGGCTAGTAAATAGAGTTGATTCTCTTGAAAATAAAATTCTTGAAGATGAAACTGATCTTGATTTCTTAAAATTAATCCATGATAATTCTACTTGTGTATGTATTAAACCATGTAATAATTGTCCAGATTTACAAAAGAAGATTGATTTTTTGTCACAAACTGTTTTTAAATTTACACAAGGACAAGCTAATCTTGATGTTCTTCTTGGGTCACAAAAACTCATTTTTGACAAATCTGGCATTGGATTTACATTTAGCAAGAAAATCAGAAAAACAGTTGTAAATAGGAAATCATACTTATCATCTGTTATTTAGTGCTTTTATTGTATGAAAAGAGGTCATTCTGGAAAATTTTGTAGAATCAAGAAGTATGCTATACCAAGAGGTAGAATGAAATGGATTCCCAAGAATTCATTTCAAATAACTTGATTCGACTCTATGATTATAATAAGGGTACCAGATATATGTTAAATCTGTTTTGCAGGAACAAAATCTGGAAGTTCTTTGGTACCCAATCAGCTAATATTGATTCTGGATTCATGGACTGAGTATTTTAATTGATATAAAACTATTTTAATCGATTAATTTCATTTACAGAGAATACCAGAAAAGTTGTTTGTATAGTTTTAATCGATTAAAATACAAATTAATCGATTAAAATGTTTAGTATAGTTTTATTCTCTCTGTTTTAATCGATTAAAAAGGATTTACATCAGTTAAAATCATTAAAAAGTCAAATTTAATCAATTATTCCTCGTTTTAATCGATTAAAATTCTGCTGACATTTCATTAAATTTTTTAGTACAAAAATAATCGATTCTTTTATGTTTTTAATCGATTATTTCATTGTTGCTTTTTCAAACCTAATATTCAAGATCAAATTAATTGGTTAATTTGTTGATTAATCGATTCATTCGTTCTTAGAAATCATTTTAATTACAGTCAATTGAATAATTCTCAGCTAATCAAGGACAAATTTCCAAGATTTAGTGCTTATCAAAATTTGCAAGAGAATTTACTGTATCATTTTGACCAAGTCAATACTTATCCAAGAACACTTTAGCTTATGTACTCACTGCGCAAAGCATGTGATTCTGAATTCAGTCAAGGGGACACGGTCAATTAAGACTGAAATTCTGCAGGACTATCATTCGGACTTCAAAATTTTGGAATTCGAACTTCTATTCATCAAAGAGAAATCAGGTTCTGCATTTTTTAGGTTCTCCTCTTCCTTTCTTCTCTCTTCTCTCGCACTCACATATTGTACCTATCAAATTTCTTCTCAAATCTATGCTACAAGATGCTTAAGAGATCAAAATCAAGAAAGAAACACAAGGGCGAATCTTCCTCTGTTACGGGCCAAGCTGGAGGACATATTGAAGTATGGTTCAATGGAGACATTGACAAAATGAACAATTTCATTTCCAACTTCAGCCAAAAGCAACTGGTGATTCCTAAGTATATTAAGTTTGCTTGGTTGGATGAAGAAGGCTTTACCTCTTTGAGAAGGAAATTGAAAAGACAAAAGTTAAGGACTTTTCTGGAGCACACTGGCAACATTCAACCTGATCTAGTAAGAGTATTTTATACCAACCTTACTGTCAGTGGCTCTACTCTTAGGTCTCAAGTCAAAGGTATAAATTTGGTGATCACTCCTGAGGTGTGGGAAGAAGTGGCTAGTCTTCATGATGTTGGTGTGAAGGTATCCAGAGGTAACATTGCAGAGTTACCTGATTTTAATAAAATTCAGTTTTTTTGCAGTTGTCTCAAAAATCAAAATGATTCTGTAAGAACTCTTAACGCTAGGAAAATGGAGCTTGAACCAAGGATTCTTGCTTTTATCATTGCATGGATGCTTACTCCAAGAGGGAGTAATCATGCGTTACTTAATGAGGGTGATTTAGATCTTATGTATTGCATTGAAAATAATATCCGTGTAAATTGTATTTTTGTTATCAAGGATCATATGATAAAAGCAAAAAAGATTGTTTGATTATAAACTGCCATATGTTATGCCGATTAATCAATTTTTTAGATACTTTGAAGTAGATATTGCAGGAGAATATGTGGAAACTCCAAAGGCCTCCAATATTATTGATGATTCCACTTTGCGGAAGATGGGATTTATCAAAATTGATGGAGAGTGGATCTCTAAGATTGATGCTGGGATGTCTGAAGATGAGGAAGAAGATGAAGAAGAAGATAATCAAGGTCAAATTCCTTCTTCTCCAGCTGCTACAGAGGTTCCTGAATCCACTGGTGGTCAAGCTTCCTATGAAAACATGGAGATCATACCATACATGGAGCAACTTGACCGTGGATCTCCTCTCTCCCAGTTTGAAAGAACCATGCTCTCTCAAATGGCCACAATGCAAGAAAATCAAAGGAAGCATATGCAAATGACCTATCAGCACTTCCAACAAACCAACACATAATTCTCCAACCTCAGAAATCAAATTGCTGACATTTACACCAAACTGGAAGATATGCAGCTGAACCAGGGAAATTGGGATAATTAAGTATCATAAAAAAGGTTCCTTTCTATCTTCTTTTTTTTAAGTTTTTGTTTCATGGCTTTCTTATTTTTCGTTACTTTTATTCTACATTATGGTCTGTAATATTGACGGATCTTTGATCAACTATCTTTATATGATATTAGTTGTTTTAGTTTTTAATTAAAAACTCCAGATTGAAACAAATAGCATAAATTTGATAGTTTTAACTGATACAAAAACAGTTTAATTGATTAAATTCATTTAAAGAAACATTTATATAGAAAGGTCATACTGTTTTAATCGATTAATTCACTAATTAATCGATTAAAAATCATAAATCATGAATCTATATCAACTAAAATTGATTTACATGAATTAAAATCACTTGATAAGATGCCTTACTCTTATTTTACTCTATCTTTTGGTTAAAACTTAATCAAATTAGTTGACTTTGTTACTAAACATCTTATAATAACCATTCTTATTAAAATTCAAAATGAATTAGGCATTTTAGATACAACAAACATCACTTAATTTCCAAATCAGGTTGTTTTAATTGATATAAACAAGCTTTAATCAATTAAATGAACTTTACAAAACTTTTTCATATAATTTTAATCGATTAAATGTCGACTTAATCGATTAAATGACCTCAAGTTTTTAGATTTCAACTTTCATTACTATTTTAATTGATTAAAACATTATTTGTATCAATTAAAATCAGTATTCAGAACAATTTAATCGATTATGCCCTGTTTTTAATCGATTATTACTCTAGAAAGAAAATTAAAGGCTTTAGTTAATGGTTGTTCTTGTAACATGCTACCAAAACATGGTTCCCTTATCTTTACACGTGTCTATTGTATTCATTACAAACGTGTTAATGAAGATAAGTTTGGATCAACTTTAATTGGTTCTTAAAAGAGTAATACTTCTCAATGGTATCATGATTTTTTAAAAATTTTTGTTACACACCTTGTCTATTGTTTGTTTTTCTCCTCTATTCCCTATTTTTGATGAAGTCAAAGGGGGAGAAATGATTGTTATGTTATGATTGTTTTTTATAACGATTGTTTTTATACTCACTATTTTAGGGGGAGTAGTAATATAGGGGGAGAAATGATTAATTTTTGAATACTCACTAATCTATATATTCAAGTGACTTCTTCTGCAGAGATATTATTCAAAGAGGTGTTTGTCTTCATCAAATAGGGGGAGACTGAAAGTGATGAAGATCTTATTGAATCATTTGATTAAACGAAGATCTTGTTGATTTAATGAAGTCAAAATGAAGTCAAAGGCTATTCTGTTGCAGTCAAAGGTTACTTGGTTAAAAGGGTAGAGTGATTAGTGAGTCTGCATCTATACATAGGTATAATCATTCATATCTCTCTGCTCCATGAGGTTTCATCATTTAAAAGATTTTGCAAATGCCTCTAAACGTGTTTAATCTGTTAAAAACCAAAGTAATCGGTTAAATGATTTTTAAGTAATTGTTTTAACTGATATTATATGAGCTTTAACAGTTAAAATGTTCTTAACAGTTACATAACAGGTTTTTAACTGATAGGTTTTCAAAATAAGCGATTAAAACCTTTTAAAACATACACTGGAACTGTTTTAATCAATATATCTTCGAATTAATCGATTGTTTTCATTAAAGGAGTTTTTGAAAACCTTCTGCCAGTATTTTAACTGATGTAGACTCGAAATAATCGATTAAAATAACCTGAAGTATTTTGAAATATGTTCTGTGAGTATTTTAATCGATGTAAATGTGAATTAATCGATTAAAACCACTTGAAAGTTTTTGAAAGAACTTCTGTCAGGATTTTAATCGATGTGTTATGAGTTAAAATGACTTAGAAAGTTTTATGAAACTATTTGGCAGGATTTTAATCTATTAAAATGCGAAATAATCGATTAAAACAACTAAGAGATTTTTTTCAAAGTTTTTTAATCAATTAAAACATATTGTTATTAGTTAAAATCACTTAGAAAGTTTTATGAAAACATTTAGTAGTATTTTAATCGATTAAAAGGCGAATTAATCGATTAAAACAACTTAAGGGATTTTTTACAAAGTGTTTTAATCTATTGAAATGATGTCACATCAGTTAAAACAAATCTGGAAAATGATCAAGAACACTTTAACAGATTAAAAGAAATTTTAACAGATTAATTCAAGACTGTTAACAGATTAAAAGATTGTTTTAACAGATTAATTAAACCAGCAGTTTGAACAATCTTCTATATAAACAGGATTGCTTGAGTCTTTTAAAATAGACCTTTGAGTAATCAATCAAGCAATCATAAGAGCTACTTTCAAGAAAGAATCACGCAAGTTTTGTGAAGTTTTTCAAAGTTCTTTCTTGAGGCAATTTCTGCATTTCTTTTGTGAAGAAACTCATTCTGCAGAGCTGCATAATCCGGGTTTGAGTGTTTTAGTTTCTTCTCTTTGTTTCTTTTACATTTCATTATTGTATTGTGAGTGTTTGGAAGTGTGGGCACTGGTTTCTGTGGCTAGAATTTGGCTGTAGGGTGGTTCAAGAACTGGAAGTTGGTTCTTGGTGAAGGTTTAGGTGCAAGGACTGGAATTTTGGTTCTTGTGGTAGATTGGGTGTGTGATTGGAATTTTAATCTATAAAACATTCAATCTAGTGGAACTCACTTGCAATTTGGCTAGGAACTAGACGTAGCCCTGGGATTGGGTGAACCAGTATAAATCTTGGTTGTATCTCTCTAAACCTTTCTCTCTTTAATTCTGCTACTGTCTTTATTTTGATTGTTTGTTTTATTTGATTCAAGAATTGGTCAGAACTCTTAATCTTTGAAATAGATAATTTGTAATTTGCGAAAATCTTTCAAAGATCAATTCACCCCCCCTCTTGATCTCAGCCTCCTTTTCTAACATCATCATTGAAAGAAAATTTTTTGAAAACCATTCTCATAGGAATAAAATTAATGAATAAAATTTTATTTTTTTGCATTGATTGAGGGGGAGTTGTGTTTCTATCTTATGCACTATTGAGGGGGAGCTTTCATTTTTTATTATAATCAAAATAGGGGGAGAAATTATTTAAAGCCTCTTATGTTTAATGATGCCTGGTATGTTTCATAGTTTTGTTAACTATGACAAATAAAACAAGTTATTACAAAGGGATTTAAAGCAAATTTTGATCATCATCAAAAAGGGGGAGATTGTTAAACATACAAAGATATGAAGCTTGAAGATTTTGATGATGATTCAAGAACAAAGGACTTCAAGACTTAGAATCATGTGTATTTTACTTGTAATAACTCTGTTTATGTTTTTGAGTCTGTATAATTAGAGTACAAGATAGTCAGCACATAGGCCATCATCTGAAAACTCATTTTTATCAAATCCACTCTGTGATAATTGATTATCACTTAGAATAATCGATTATCCTGCATTGAAAATTGTTTTTCTGAAAACCTTGTTGTGATAATCGATTATCACTCAGGATAATCTATTATCCCAGCTAGATAATCGGTTATTTACACAGATAATCGATTATCCTGGTCCTATTTTACTCCTCTGCGAAAATGGCTCTGTAATAATCGATTATCACTCAAGATAATAAATTATCTACCTCTGTTATGAGTTTTGAAATTCAAATCTGGACCAATTTACGAAAACCCTATTACCAATTCTTATACTTTTGAAAATCATTATTTTACAGACCCTATTCTCTCTACTTAAGGTTCTCTAAGGCTCTCTGCAAATTAACAAAACTTTTTCATACAAAAGTTAAGAGCTATGACTGCTAGAGAACTTTCTGTAGGGAAGAAAAAGGGGCTTTTGAAAACCTAGTGTGGGCTAGAAGCGATAAGAATCACTAAGTGGGTTTCTTGGTGGATTGTGTGTTGTGCCATCTCTAGAAAAAGTTGTTATTCATCCTTTGTGGTTTCAAAGGAGGTGTTCATCTCTTGTATGACTCAAGAGAGGTGTTTTCTATTCCTTATCTTTTTCAATTTGTAATCTGTTGTAACTTGTGATTATAGGGACAATGTTAATCCTCTTTTAGAGTGATTAATAACTAGACGTAGGGTCTTTTGATCCGAACCAGTATAAATCATTTGTGTAATCTTCTTTCTCTTATCTCTTTACATTACAAGCATTTTAATCGGTGAAATTTGAGAAAAAATTTCAAAACCCTATTTTTTTTTTAAGAAACCAATTCACCCCCCTCTTGGTTTTTGTCCCTAAACGCGAACATTCCGCTGCATGATTCTAATAAGTGGTATCAGAGCTTGCTTTGATAGTCATTCAAATTTCAAAAATGGCCGGACAAAACCAAACCTCTGCCGAGGGTGCTTCTATCAATAGACCCCCACTTTTTGCAGGTCAAAATTATCCTTTTTGGAAAGTTAGAATGCAAATATTTTTGGAGTCTATTGATAGGGGTGTATGGGATGCAATTGTAAATGGTCCTTTTATTCCTAAAGTTATTGTAAATGATATAGAAGAACCTAAACCATTTTCTAAATGGACGGCGGAAGAAAATAGGAAAGCCTAATATGATGTTAGGGCTAGGAATATAATTTCATCTGCTTTAACCCTTGATAAGTTTTACAGGATATCTGTTTGCAAGAGTGCTCAAGAAATTTGGGAAATGTTAAGAGTAACCCATGAAGGTACCGATGATGTAAAAAGAGCATGGAAGAACTCATTGATTGAAGAGTATGAGATCTTCCGAATGCAACAAGGAGAAACGATCTTTGACATTCAAAAGCGTTTCACACATATTGTGAACCATCTCATAGGGCTTGGTAAGATTTTTGATACTGATGAATTAAATGTAAAAATTCTTAAATATTTGGACAGGAAATGGCAACCAAAGGTGACTGCCATCACGGATTCACAAAATCTTGCTACCATGACTATGGCAGCTCTCTTTGGAAATTTGAGAGAGCATGAACTTGAACTTGGAAGGCTAAATGATGAAGAAGGCCAACATCAAAAGAGAAACCTTTCCTTCAAAACCGAAATTTCAAATAGTAAAAACAAGAAGGAAAAAGAAGACTCAGAAAATGAAGAAGATGAAAATTTGAGTCTTATGATCAAGAAATTCACAAAGATCATGAAAGTTAAAGGGAAGCAACCTTTCAAAGGTAAGGGAAAGGTAAAAGAAAGTTCTTCTTTAAATTTTAAATGTTATGTGTTAGAAAAAGAGGTTGAGATCAAGAGGGGGGGGGTGAATTGATCTTTGAAAGATCTTCGCAATTAACAGATTATCTATTTCAAAAATTAAGATTTCAGATCTGTTCTTGAATCACACAGCAAGCACTCAAAAATAAATGCAGCAACATAAATAAAGAAAAGAAAGGTTTAGAAAGATATCACCAAGGTTTATACTAGTTCACCCAATCCCAGGGCTACATCCAGTCTCCAGCCAAATTTCAGCTGGGTTCCACTAGATTGAATGTTTTACAGATTACAACCTTAACCTTACACTCAATCTACCACAAGAACCACAATTCCAGTTCCTGCACCTAACCTTTCACCAAGAACCAAATTCCAGTTCTTGACAACCTCTACAACCAAATTCCAGCTGCAGAGAAACCAGTGCCCACAATTCCAGGCACCAACAATACAGAAAAGAATGTAAAGAAACAAATAGAAGAAACTAAAACGCTCAAACCAGTTTTATGCAATTCTGCAATATGTGTTTCTTCTCCAAAGAAATGCAATTTTGCCTCAAGAGAGAACTTTGATGAACTTCACAAAAACAAGCGTGATTCTTTCTTGAAAGTAGTACTTTTGATTGCTTGATTAATTGCAAAAAGATGTGTATCAGATCTATATTAAAATGATCAAGCAACCCTGTTTATATAGAAGATTTTCAAAACTGCTGGTTTAATTAATCTGTTAAAATAATCTTTTAATCTGTTAAAAGCCTTGTTTTAATAAGTTAAAACTTCTTTTAATCCATTAAAACGTTCTTGATTATTTTCCAGATTTGTTTTAACTGATACGACAACGTTTATATCAATTAAAAATCTTTGTAAAAAATCTTCTAATTTGTTTTAATCGATTATTTCGTCTTTCAATCGATTGTTTTAATCGATGGTTTTTCTCACTGTTTTAATCGATTATTTCCCTATTTAATCGATTAAAGTCGAGCCTGGATGATAAATTTGAGCTTTTTGAAGCTTCTGAGGTGAAGACTATGTACCGACTATCTTAAACTCTAATATTACAGACTCAATCTAATTGAAACAGAGTTATTACAATACAAAACAAGTCTTCAACACTCTAAGTCTTTGAGTTCTTGAATCATCATCAAAATCAACAATCTTCATGTTCATCAAGTGCAACATCAAGTCCTTGAATGTTCAACAAAAACGCGTAGTATAAATTTTCTTAAGTTGATTTAATCGATTGAAACGTAATTTAATCGATTGAAATAATTCTAATCGGTCATAACTAAATTCTGATCGATCATATCTGATTCTGATCGGTCATAATCGCATTCTGATCGGTCATACAGTATACCAAATGAAATTAATCGATTAAAATGAAGTTGTATTAATTAAAATACTACCAAAACACTTCTCTGAACATTTTAAGTTATTTTAATCGGTTATTTCGAAACTGTATCAGTTAAAATACTTACTGAAGGTTTTCAAAACTTCCTTTAATGAAAACAATATGTTATTTCGAAGTTATATTAGTTAAAATCTTGTTTATAAAAATGTGAAGAACATTTTAGTTGATAGAACATATATGCTATTAGTTAAAAATAGTTAATTCAAAAGTTTTTATCAAAATACTTTGTTTTTAACTGTTTAAACGTTTTTAGAAGCATTTTGCAAAATCTTTTAAGTGAAGAAACCTCATGCAGCAGAAAAGATAAAAATGATTATACCTAAGCAGAGCTGCAGACACACTAATCCCTCTACTCTTTTATCTAAGTGACTTTTGACTACCACAAAGTTGCCTTTGACTTCATTCTTGACTTCATCAAATCAACAAGATCTTTGCCAGAGTATTTCAATAAGATCTTCATCACTTTCAGCCTCCCCCTATTTGATGAAGACAAACACCACTTTGAATAATAACTTTGCAAAAGAAGTCACTTGATAAAATAGATTAGTGAGTGATAAAAAAAGAATTAATTTCCTATTTCTCCCCCTAAATTGTTGCTCCCCCTAAATTAAAAAAGTAAAGCAATTCTTTCTCCCCCTTTTGACTTCATCAAAAAATGGGGAACAGAAGAAAAACAATGCATGGTATGTATCATGTCTTAGATTTCGAAAATAGAAAAAAAATGGATATGATACTTTACTCATGTAAAGACAAATCAAAGTTGATTCAAGCTTATCTTCATTAACACGTTTGTAATGAATACAATTAACACGTGTAAAGATAAGGGAACCACGCTTTAGTAGCATGTTACAAGAACAACCATTAACTAAAGCCTTTAATTTTTCTTTCCAGAATAAAAATCGATTAACAATAGGACACAATCGATTAAAAATTTCTTGTTAATGGTTTTAATCGATTGAAATAAAGGTTTAATCGATTAAAATAGTGAAGGAATTCAAAAGTTTGAAACATAAGTTCATTTAATCGATTAATTCGACATTTAGATGTATAAATTCTTTTAATCAATTTAAAAGATTTTTTTATTGATTAAAACAACCAGTTTTGTAAACTAAGTAATGTTTGATGCATCTAAAATGTCAATTTATCATGCCTAATCCAGTGTAGATTTTGTAAAACCGATCATTTAGAAAGATGTTTTACAATAATATCAACTACATCGATTAAATTTTAATCAATAGATCCATCAAAATTAGAATAAAATCTTATTTAGCTAATTTAACTGATGTAAACTAGTTTATATAGATTTTAATCGATTGATACGAAGTTTAATCGATTATTTTGTTATGAAAGTGTTTCCTTTAATCGATTAAATCCATTTTGTATCAGCTAAAAATATCAGGGATCTATGTTAAATTCCATCTAAGCTAGTTTGATTCGATTTAAAACCTACATTATATTAATCAAGGCTAAAAAGATTGTACCCGGTATACAACCAGTAAATATTACAGACCAGAAATTGAAATTAGCATCAAAAGAAATAAAACATAAAAGAAAGATAAGAAGGGACCCTTTTTATCCACAAATTCAATCATCCCAGTTTCCTTGGTTCAGCTGCATATCTTCCAGCTTGGTGTAGATATCAGCAATCTGGTTTTGGAATTAATTCCCATACTTCATTTCTTGTAACTTGATTTAATTCATCATGCATAGCATTAATCCAGTTATTATCCTTTAATGCATCAGATATGGTTTTTGGTTCAACTTGTGATACAAATGCCATGTGATTGCAAAATTTATTTAAAGATCTTCTAGTGGAAACTCCCTGATTTATTTCACCAATAATGTTGTCTATTGAAAGATTTCTTGGAGTTTTCCAATCTTTGGGCAACTGTTCTTCAGTTTCTTCAATCTCTTCAACCTGTTTTTGGAAAAATGATGATTCTGACAGTTTTAACTGATACATTTTATCAGTTAAAACATCATCTTCTGTACTATATTCAGAAATATTCTGCATACATGGGTTAGTCTCATCAAATATAACATGGACAGATTCTTCTACAGTATTTAGCCTTTTGTTAAAGATTCTATAAGCATGACTATTTAATGAATATCCCAAGAATATACCTTCATCTGATTTGGAATCAAACTTTCCAAGATTTTCTTTTCCTTTGTTTAAGACAAAAAACTTTGCTTCCAAATACTCTAAAATAGTTTATGTTAGGCTTTTTACCTTTGAATAACTCATAGGGAGTTTTCTTAAGAAAAGGTCTGATTAAAACATGATTTAATACATGGCAAGCAGTGCTAACGGCATCAGCCCAAAAATATTTTGGTAATTCTTTCTCATTAAGCATTGTCCTAGCTAGCTCTTCAAGAGAACGGTTTTTCCTTTCAACTACACCATTCTGTTGAGGAGTTCTAGGAGCAGAAAAATTGTGCTTGATACCATGTTTATCACAAAATTTATTGAAACTTTCGTTTGAAAATTCTCCCCCATGATCACTTTGAATACAAGAGATAAAATAGCCTTTTTCATTTTGAATTTGTTTCGCAAATTTCTTAAACAAATGGAAAGTATCGATTTTAATTTTAAAAATAATGTCCAGGTAAATCTTGAGTAATCATCTACTATAACCAATGCATATAGATTTCCTCCTAAACTCATAGTTCTAGAAGGACCAAAGAGATCCATGTGCAAAAGTTCAAGAGGTCTAGAAGTTGAAACAATATTTTTCTGTGAAAAAGAATTCCTTACTTGTTTCCCCTTTTGACATGCATCACATACTTTGTCTTTCACAAACTTAAGTTTAGGCAAGCCAACTACAAGATCTTTAGAAATCAGTTTATTCAGATGATTCATATGAATATGAGCTAACCTCCTATGCCACAACCAAGAATCATTTTCTTTAGAGATTAAGCAACAATCTTTAGCAGAATTAGTATCTAACATGTAAATATTGTTTATTCTCTTACCAGTAATCAGTACCTGATTCTGTGCATCTTATGTCACCTATTCCAAGGATTCTACCTTTGTTATTATCCCCATAAACAACTGTCCCACCATTCTTAAGTTTTAAGTTGCAAAACTTTGTAATATCACCTGTCATGTGTTTCGAGCAGCCACTGTCAAGATACCAGAGGTCTTCAGTTTGTTTTGCCTGAAAAGAAATTAGTATTGTTGCAGTACAAAATGATACAGAATTGAAATAAACAATTAATTCTGTACTGGAAGTGAAATTTTAATCGATTAATTGGATATTCAATCGATTAATCAAGTTCTGGAGAGAATATATCAGAATAATAATCGATTTAAACGAGGAATAATCGGTTAATTTTTGTCTTGTTAATGATTTTAACTGATATACATCCCTTTTAATCGATTAAAATAGTTAAACTGGATTCCAGAGAACATTTTAATCGATTAATTTGTATTTCAATCGATTAAAAACTGTACGGACAACTTTTCTGGTATTCTCTGTAAGTGATTTTAACCGATTCGAATAGTTTTATATCAATTAAAATACTCAGTCCATGAATCCAGAACCAAATTTGTTGTTTTGAATACCAAGGGACTTCCAGATTTTGTTCCTGCAAAACAGATTAGGTAAATTTCTGGTACCCCTTTTTAATTGTTGGGTCCAATCATGTTATTTGAAATGGCTTTTTAGGTATCCACTTCATTTTACCTTTAGGAATAACATATTTCTTAATTCTGCAATATTTCACAGAATGACCTTTCTTCATGCAGTAAAAACATTTAACAAATGGAGATGACACAGATTTACTATATGCAAAATAGTTTTTAAGTACTCTAGTTTTCTTTCCAATGGGAGGTGTAAAACCTATTCCACCACGATCAATAACTAATTTTTGAGAATCAAGTATCATATCAAGACTAGTTTTCCCTTGTGCAAGTTTAGATGCAGTTTTTATTAAGTATGTTAATTTTTCTTGTAACTCAGGACAGTTTTTGCAATCTTTAACGTTACACATGCAATCAGAATTGTTACCTATTTCCAAATTTTCATTCTTGATTTCTTCATCAATTTTCTTTTCAAGAATAGTGATCTTGTTTTCTAATAGATTATTCATACTTTTTAATCTTTTGTTTTCAGTTTCTAATCTTTTGGCTACAACATGCATTTCATAAAAGGCATCTTGTAAAGAACTATAGTCCAGAGTAGTTGTTGAGTCAGAACTTACACTGGTTATTGGAGAATCCGAATTGACCATTAAGCATGTCTCTGTAGTTTCTTCATAGGTCATTTCAAGGGTTTTCCACATTTGTGCGGAAGTTTGACAATGTGCTATCCTGAAAAAATTGTTTCTGTTAAGTGCAGATATGATGGTATTTTTGGCAATACAATCATCTTGGATTAATTTCTTTTCACAGTCATTTAAGCTACACCAATCTTTGTTAAAAATATCAGTTTCTTGTTCAATGATATTCCAAACATTTATACTAACAAATTCAATAAAGATCTTCATCCTAATCTTCCAAAATGGATAATCTGTTCCACAAAACAGTGGAGGTCTATCAATATAAGCACCCTCAGAGAATTTATTTCCAGCCATGGATCAAAGAACTTGAATAACTTTCAAGCACCTCGCTCTTATGCCAATTGTTAGAAAAAGAGGCTGAGATCAAGAGGGGGGTGAATTGATCTTTGAAAGATTTTCGCAATTAACAGATTATCTATTTCAAAAATTAAGATTTCAGATCTGTTCTTGAATCACACAGCAAGCAATCAAAAATAAATGCAGCAACAGAATTAAAGAAAAGAAAGGTTTAGAAAGATATCACCAAGGTTTATACTAGTTCACCCAATCCCAGGGCTACGTCCAGTCTCCAGCCAAATTCCAGCTGGGTTCCACTAGATTGAATGTTTTACAGATTACAACCTTAACCTTACACTCAATCTACCACAAGAACCACAATTCTAGTTCCTGCACCTAACCTTTCACCAAGAACCAAATTCCAGTTCTTGAACACCTCTACAACCAAATTCCAGCTGCAGAGAAACCAGTGCCCACAATTCCAGGCACCAACAATACAGAAAAGAATGTAAAGAAACAAACAGAAGAAACTAAAACACTCAAACCAGTTTTATGCAATTCTGCAATATGTGTTTCTTCTCCAAAGAAATGCAATTTTGCCTCAAGAAAGAACTTTCATGAACTTCACAAAAACAAGCGTGATTCTTTCTTGAAAGTAGTACTTTTGATTGCTTGATTAATTGCAAAAAGATGTGTATCAGATCTATATTAAAATGATCAAGAAACCCTGTTTATATAGAAGATTTTCAAAACTACTGGTTTAATTAATCTGTTAAAATACCCTAACAAGGTCAGGATAATACGTACCTTGCATTTGGATGAAAGGGAGAACTCCTTGAATTTCAAGAAGGTTGGAAAAGTTGAATCCCCTATTGATGAATTGCTCACTAATAAGGAACTTTGGAGAGATAATAGCACGTTCCTTCCAATAGGTCAGAAATTCTTGTTGGTCATCTGTATCAGAAATCCATCCTTCTACAGAATTAGGACGGGGACGAGATGAGGGTGCAGATCTTCTTCTAGTAGGGATCTTAGCACGAGAAGATGAGGCCATTGAAAGATTTGAGGAATAACACGAAGATTTAGAAAGCTAAATGTATTGAGAAGAGGGCAAGATTGCTAGAATAAGGCAAGAAAGCTTGATTTGAAGAGATAGAAGTGAGTAGAAGTGAAATGGAGGCCCCTATATATAATGAAGCATGTCTAACGGTCATATGGAAGAGAATATAAGTCAAGAAGTCCATTGGCAACGGCTAGGAGGCCAAACTTGCCAGGTTTAATCGATTAAAACTCATATTAATCGATAAAACCAGTGCCAGAACCATTTAATCGATTAAATTGTGCAATTAATTGATTAAATCCTTGTTAGAATCGCGCAGCGGAATGTTCGTGTGGTCGGACAAAAACCAAGAGGGGGGGGGGGTGAATTGGTTTCTTAACAAGAATTAGGTTTTCAAAATTTTCCCCAAATTTTACTGATTAAAAACTGTGTAAATGTAAATAGAGAGGAGAAGAGAATCTTACACAGGAAATTTATACTGGTTCGGATCAAAAGACCCTACGTCCAGTTGCTAATCACTCAAACAGAGGATTAACGCTGTCACTATAATCAAGTTGTTACAAACAAATTACAATTGAAAAGATAAAGATAAGAAAACACCTCTCTTGAAATCTACAAGAGATGATGAACAGCTTTCCCTAGAGACGGCACAACACACAATCCACTAAGAACTCCACTTAGTGATTCTTATCGCTTCTAGCCCACACCACGTTCCAAAAGCCCCTTTTTCTTGCAACAAACAGTTCTCTGGCACTACAACACTTAACTTTTGTATGAAAAAGGTTGTTCTCTTTTCTGAGTGCCATAGAGAAGCTTAAGTAGAGAAATTAGGGTTTGGGAATTGGGAATTTCGGAATTAGGGTTCTTGGAAATATGGTTTTCAAAAATAGGGTTGATTTGAAGTTAAAAATCAAAATCTGACTTAAATAATCGATTAAATGAAGTATTAATCGATTATTACAGAGCCAAAATCAACAGAACCCTAAAACTCTCTGTTTTAATCGATTAAAAGGGTTGTTAATCGATGAACAGGCCTGTTAATCGATTAACAGGTGGTTTAATCGATTAAACCAGTGAGCAGATACAGAAAATGGTTTTTCTCACTGTTTTAATCGATTATTTCCCTATTTAATTGATTAAAGCCGAGCCTGGATGATAAATTTGAGCCTTTTGAAGCTTCTAAGGTGCAGACTATGTACCGGCTATCTTAAACTCTAATATTACAGACTCAATCTAATTGAAACAGAGTTATTACAATACAAAACAAGTCTTCAACACTCTAAGTCTTTGAGTTCTTGAATCATCATCAAAATCAACAATCTTCATGTTCATCAAGTGCAACATCAAGTCCTTGAATGTTCAACAATCTTCCCCTTTTTGATGATGATCAAAATTATCTTTTAAAGCCTTGTAATAACCTGTTTTATCTGTCATACTAACAAACACATTAAACATACCAGATAATATTTAAAAACAATAATATTAGGCTTTAAATATTTCTCCCCCTATTTTGATTATAATAAAAAATAATTCTTCTAAGGCAAACATAAGAGCTCCCCCTCAAAATATGCATAACTTAGAGAAAACTCCCCCTCAAACATAGCAAAAACAGAACACCACATTTTATTTCAGATAAAAGCATTCATTACAATATAAGAGAAAAAATTACAAATTTTAAAATTCTTCACTATCATCACTATGAAAGTGTGCATCAAATCTATTTTCTAAACGGCACACTTTATCATCTACATCAGATATACGGCGAATTATTTCCTCATGCCGTACTCCAGAAAGAGTGAAGAATGACTACATCCTCTGATTCATGTCAGATAACATGTCTTCCATGGATTGTCGGGTTTCATGATGAGTAGAGGAAGTTCCAACACTTTGGATTTGATCAGAGGGAAACTCAGCAGCAGGAGGCATATCTTCATCGGAATCTTCATTATCTTCACCTTGATTCGGAACGTCATCCTTGTGAACATAAATGTCATTGACACGCACCATTTGTAGATGGATCAATGTGCTGTCAAGCATGCGATTCAAGTTATTTGTGTCTTACTGTTTGTTCACCTTCGACATTGACTCCCTTATATTCAAGAATCCGAGAGACAAGGAGAGCATATGGAATTTTGAAGGTGGGATGGCGTTTGGCTTTTAACATAGTCATGGTGAAAAGGACGCCCCAATCTAAAGACTCATTATTCATTATGGCATGAATAATTTTAAGATCAATTGAAGAACATTGAGCATGATTTGTAGCCCGAGGACATAGAATCCAAACAAGTAGATGTAGAATCATGCGTTCCTCCTTCTTTAAAGGTCCAGCAAGAAGGAGACGCCCAATCTCCATGGAGGGATTTCGCAGAAAAGAACGGTAAGCTAAGAACCTGTCAAAATCATCTAACTCACCATAAATGTTAATATCATCTTCTCTAATTGGAAAGTGGGCAACATTCTCCCAAATATCGTCGTCAAGAATAATTGTGACGCCTTTTATTCTAGAGGTAGCAATTTGATCTCTAAATTTAAATCTAGAGTAAAATACCCTAACAAGGTCAGGATAATACGTACCTTGCATTTGGATGAAAGGGAGAACTCCTTGAATTTCAAGAAGGTTGGGAAAGTTGAATCCCCTATTGATGAATTGCTCACCAATAAGGAACTTTGGAGAGATAATAGCACGTTCCTTCCAATAGGTCAAAAATTCTTGTTGGCCATCTGTATCAGAAATCCATCCTTCTACAGAATTAGGACGGGGACGAGATGAGGGTGCAGATCTTCTTCTAGTAGGGATCTTAGCACGAGAAGATGAGGCCATTGAAAGATTTGAGGAATAACACGAAGATTTAGAAAGCTAAATGTATTGAGAAGAGGGCAAGATTGCTAGAATAAGGCAAGAAAGCTTGATTTCAAGATATAGAAGTGAGTAGAACTGAAATGGAGGCCCCTATATATAATGAAGCATGTCTAACGGTCATATGGAAGAGAATATAAGTCAAGAAGTCCGTTGGCAACGGCTAGGAGGCCAAACTTGCCAGGTTTAATCGATTAAAACTCATATTAATCGATTAAACCAGTGCCAGAACCATTTAATCGATTAAATTGTGCAATTAATCGATTAAATCCTTGTTAGAATCGCGCAACGGAATGTTCGTGTGGTCGGACAAAAACCAAGAGGGGGGGGGGGGTGAATTGGTTTCTTAACAAGAATTAGGTTTTCAAAATTTTCCCCAAATTTTACTGATTAAAAACTGTGTAAATGTAAATAGAGAGGAGAAGAGAATCTTACACAGGAAATTTATACTGGTTTGGATCAAAAGACCCTACGTCCAGTTGCTAATCACTCAAACAGAGGATTAACGCTGTCACTATAATCAAGTTGTTACAAACAAATTACAATTGAAAAGATAAAGATAAGAAAACACCTCTCTTGAAATCCACAAGAGATGATGAACAACTTTCCCTAGAGACGGCACAACACACAATCCACTAAGAACTCCACTTAGTGATTCTTATCGCTTCTAGCCCACACCAGGTTCCAAAAGCCTCTTTTTCTTGCAACAAACAGTTCTCTGGCACTACAACACTTAACTTTTGTATGAAAAAGGTTGTTCTCTTTTCTGAGTGCCATAGAGAAGCTTAAGTAGAGAAATTAGGGTTTGGGAATTGGGAATTTCGGAATTAGGGTTCTTGGAAATAAGATTTTCGAAAATAGGGTTGATTTGAAGTTAAAAATCAAAATCTGACTGAAATAATCGATTAAATGAAGTATTAATCGATTATTACAGAGCCAAAATCAACAGAACCCTAAAACTCTCTGTTTTAATCGATTAAAAGGGTTGTTAATGGATTAACAGGCCTGTTAATCGATTAACATGTGATTTAATCGATTAAACCAGTGAGCAGATACAGAAAATGGTTTTTCTCACTGTTTTAATCGATTATTTCCCTATTTAATCGATTAAAGCCGAGCCTGGATGATAAATTTGAGCTTTTTGAAGCTTCTGAGGTGCAGACTATGTACCGGCTATCTTAAACTCTAATATTACAGACTCAATCTAATTGAAACAGAGTTATTACAATACAAAACAAGTCTTCAACACTCTAAGTCTTTGAGTTCTTGAATCATCATCAAAATAAACAATCTTCATGTTCGTCAAGTGCAACATCAAGTCCTTGAATGTTCAACAAAAACGCGTAATATAAATTTTCTTAAGTTGATTTAATCGATTGAAACGTAATTTAATCGATTGAAATAATTTTGATCGGTCATAACTAAATTCTGATTGATCATATCTGATTCTGATCGGTCATAATCGCATTCTGATCGGTCATACAGTATACCAAATGAAATTAATCGATTAAAATGAAGTTGTATTGATTAAAATACTGCCAAAACACTTCTCTGAACATTTTAAGTTATTTTAATCGGTTATTTCAAAACTGTATCAGTTAAAATACTTACTGAAGGTTTTAAAAACTTCCTTTAATGAAAACAATCGGTTATTTCAAAGTTATATTAGTTAAAATCTTGTTTATAAAAATGTGAAGAACATTTTAGTTGATAGAACATATATGCTATTAGTTAAAAATAGTTAATTCAAAAGCTTTTATCAAAATACTTTGTTTTTAACTGTTTAAACGTTTTTAGAAGCATTTTGCAAAATCTTTTAAGTGAAGAAACCTCATGCATCAGAAAAGATAAAAATGATTATACCTAAGCAGAGTTGCAGACACACTAATCCCTCTACTCTTTTATCTAAGTGACTTTTGACTGCCACAAAGTTGCCTTTGACTTCATTCTTGACTTCATCAAATCAACAAGATCTTTGCCAGAGTATTTCAATAAGATCTTCATCACTTTCATTATGGTTGTGGTGAAGCAGGGCATGTAAAATCTGATTGTCCAAACAAGAAAAATGACGATCATAAAGACAAGAAATTCTTCAAAAAGAAAGCCTATATAGCTTGGGATGATAGTGACTCAAGTTCGGAATAAAACAATTCGGAAGTTGAAGCAAATATTTGTTTGATGGCAAATGACAACATTTCTTTCGACTGTGAGGTAAGTGATTCCGATTGTTCTTCAAGTGATGATGAAAATGATTATGATGCCTTGCATAATCTATATCAAGAGTTGTTTACTGCTTTTAAGGACTTCAAATCTGAATATAAAACCTTGAAAAAGTGTTTGAATAAATCAGAAAAGAAGTGGAATAATTGAAAACGAAAATTGCATGTTTAGAGGAAAAAGGTGATAAACAAATAGCATGTGCATCATGTAAAGAATATGAATATGATATTGATATACTTAGCCACTTACTTGATAAAACTAAGAAAGAATTAAGTGATTGTTATAAGGATGAGGTTACTGTACAAACTAGAGAAAATTGTCATGTTCCATTGAAAAAGCCTAAAAATAGAACTCGAAGAGTATGAGTTGAAAAAAGATCTAAATCTTCTCAAAATAAAAATGTATCATTTTCAAGAATTACATCTAATGCTTGCTTATATTGTATTAAACAAGGACATACATCTAATAGGTGTAAAATTAAGCATTTTGGTATTCCAAAGGGAAAATATGTTTGGGTTCCTAAAGTTAAATGATTTGATTGTCTCTAACCCCATGGACCCAAAAGTTATGGGGACCTAAGATTATTATGTTTTTTGTTTTGTAGGAAACTTGAAAATCTAAGAAGTTTATGTGGTATCTTGACAGTGGATGTCCAAGACACATGACTGGAGATAAAAAGAAATTTGTAAGTTTTACAAAGAAAGAACAAGGATATGTGCCCTATGGGGACAACAACAAAGGAAGAATCCTTGGATCCAGAAATATTGGTGGTGCAAATACCTTGGAGATAAAAGATGTGCTCCTTGTTGATGGGCTAAAGTACAATCTCCTAAGTATAAGTCAACTTTGTGATAAAGGATTTAAGGTAATTTTTGAAAGTAAGTTTTGCACCATTCATTTAAAGGACTCTAAAAATATAGCATTAAAAGGTATTAGGCATAATAATATTTATTTGATTAACTTGGATTGTGTATCTAATGCTAATATAACATGCTTAGTTGCTAAGGAAGAAAATCTATGGTTATGGCATAAGAGAGCAGCTCATATAAACATGCATCAATTAAACAAACTAATATCAAATGACTTAGTTGTTGGTTTGGCTAAGCTAAAATTTGAAAAAGATAGATTATGTGATGCATGTCAAAAAGGTAAACAAGTGAAATCATCTTTTAAATCTAAGAATGTTATTTCCACATCAAAACATTTAGAACTTTTGCACTTAGATTTATTTAGTCCATCTAGGATAAAAAATTTTGGTGGAAATTACTATGCTTTTGTAATTGTTGATGATTTTTCTAGATATACTTTGACATTTTTCTTAATATTAAAAAGTGAAGCTTTTAAGGTCTTTAGGAAGTTTGTCAAGCAAATTCAAAATGAGAAAGACTTAAGAATTAAAGTGTTAAGAAGTGACCATGGTGGAGAATTTCAAAATGAATACTTTGAAAATTATTGTGAAGAAAATGATATCTTACATAATTTTTTTGCACCTAGAACTCCCCAACAAAATGGTGTAGTAGAAAGGAAAAATAGGTCACTAGAGGAACTTGCTAGAAAAATGTTAAATGAATCAAATGTTCCTAAATATTTTTGGGCTGATATTGTAAGTACTGCATGTTATGTATTAAATAGGATGTTTATTAGGCCAATCATAAAATTAACTCCTTATGAATTGTTAAATGGAAGGAAGCCTAATGTTTCTCATTTAAAAATATTTGGATGTAAATGCTTTGTTTTAAATAATGGAAAAGATAACTTAGAAAAATTTGACTCAAAAGTTGATGAGGCCATTTTCTTAGGTTATTCCCTAACTAGCAAAGTATATAGAGTATTCAATAGAAGAACTTTGAATATTGAAGAATTTGTACATGTTACCTTTGATGAAATTGTAGACCTTGAGGGAAATCTTCTTGAGTCAAATAAAGAATATGCAGGTGATGATGAGTACATAAGAGAAGCTCTAGAAGAAATGTACTTAAATGAGAATGAACCATCTCAACCAACTGAATTGGCAAAAGAGTGGCAACCACCAAGAGGACTTTCAATGGACAATATAATTGGTGATATTTCGAAAGGGGTAAGAACTAGAAATATGACAAATTTCTGTATGTCTGTAGCTTTTGTTTCACAAATTGAACCCAAAAGTGTTGAGGAAGCTCTCAAAGATTACCAATGGTGCATTGCAATGCAAGAAGAACTAAATCAATTTGAAAGAAACCAAGTCTAGGAATTAATTCCAAGAGAAGAATCTCATCAAGTTATTGGAACAAAATGGGTATTTAGGAACAAACTTGATGAAGATGGAAATATAATAAAGAACAAAGCCAGAATTGTTGCCAAAGGTTACTGTCAAGAGGAAGGTATTGATTATAATGAAACCTATGCTCCTATTGCCAGGTTAGAGGCTATACGCCTACTTCTTGCTTATGCCTCATTGATGAAATTTAAACTATATCAAATGGATGTTAAAAGTGCATTTTTAAATGGGTTTATCAAAGAGGAAGTATATGTGGAACAACCTCCTGGATTTGAAGATTTTAAATATCCTAATCACATTTTTAATCTGAAGAAAGCTTTATATGGTTTGAAACAAGCTCCTAGGTCTTGGTATGAAATATTAAGTAGTTTTCTAATTTCAAATGATTTTTCTAGAGGAAAAATTGATTCCACCTTGTTTATTAAGAAAGTAAAAGAACATATTTTGTTAGTTCAAGTATATGTTGATGATATTATTTTTGGATCAATTGATAATTCCTTGTGTGAAGGATTTGCTAAGATAATGCAGGGTGAATTTGAAATGTCAATGATGGGAGAATTAACATTCTTTCTTGGACTTCAAATTAAGCAACTTAAAGATGGCACATTTATATCACAAACCAAATACTGCAAAGAGATTTTCAAGAAATTTGGAATGGACACTTCAAAGGAAGCTAACACACCCATGGGAACATCATGCTATTTGGATAAAGATGAATCAGGTTTGGAAATTAATCAATCAATGTATAGAGGTATGATAGGTTCTCTATTATACTTAACTGCAAGTAGACCTGATATTATGCATTCTGTTTGTGTGTGTGCTAGATTTCAAGCTTGTCCAAAAGAATCTCATTTAACCGCAGTAAAACAAATTTTAAAATATTTAAAAGGAGCTACAGGATTTGGATTATGGTATCCATTTGAAGTTTCTCCTAGTTTAATAGGTTATTCTGACACTGATTATGGAGGATGTAAAATAGATAGAAAAAGTACTAGCGGAACATGTCATATGTTAGGATCATCCTTAGTATCTTAGCATTCTAAGAAACAAGCCTGTGTTGCTTTATCCACAACTAAATTCGAATACATTGCAGCCGGTAATTATTGTGCTCAAATCCTATGGATGAAGAAACAATTAGAAGATTTTAGTATTTTTCTAAGTAATATTCATTTAATATGTGATAATACAAGTGTTGTTAATCTCACAAAGAATCCTGTCATGCATTCTAGAACCAAACACATTGAGATTAAGCATCATTTTTTAAGAGATCACATTTCTAAAGGAAATTGTAAGATTGAGTATATAGACACAAAACATCAGTTAGTAGACATATTTACCAAACCTCTTCCAAAGGATAGATTCTATGAACTTAGGAGAGACTTAGGAATATTAGAAATAGTCTAAACTCTGCTTAACTGACAAATCTTTGCATTTTCTACTGGAATAATCGATTAAATAGGGTAATAATCGATTATCATGTGTCTAATACATGATAAAATTGTTAATCTCTCTAGAATAATCGATTATCTAAGGTAATAATCGATTATTGAAGCTTAAATGAGTGGTTCATGAAAAATCTTTCTGTAATAATCGATTATTTGGGCTAATAATCGATTATCTGTACAAAATTGACCCAAATTAGTGATTTCTCTCTGGAATAATCAATTATCAAGCCAAATAATCGATTATCCATGCATTTTTTGGGCAGGGATGAAGAAATAATCGATTATCAGGGGGTGATAATCGATTATCCTGTGTCGTTGGAGATAAACTAGTCGTTTGTAATGGCTCTTTTTGCTTTAATTCTCCTCAAACTAGCCGTTTATGGCCGTTGGGATGATTTTCTATATATAGGAGGGATCAAATTCACATTGAAACACTTCCAAACTTCAAATCAAAGCATTCTTCACACATTCTAAGCTCTCTTGTCTTTTCAAAGCCTTACTTGTCTTCAAAACTCCTTATCCTCCTCTCTTTTAATTCTAAATGGCTTCATCTTCCCGTAGAAAGATTCCAACAAGGAGAAGATCTGCTCCTGCTTCTCATCCTCGCGCCTAATTCTCTTGAAGGGTGGATTTATGATGATGACGGAAGACAGGAATTTCTAAATTTCTGGAAAGAAAGAGGTATTATTACTCCTAAATTTCTTCTTGGAGATCAATTCATAAATAGGGGATTCAACTTTCCCAATCTTCTTGAGCAACAAGGTGTTCTTCCCTTTATCGAGATGCAAGGTACATACTATCCGAATTTAGTTTGGGTGTTCTATTCTCGCTTCAAATATAGGGATCATGTTTCTACTTCTAGAGTCAAGGGTGTAACCATCATCCTTGATGATGATATTTGGGAAAATGTTGCTCATTTTCCTATAAGAGATGATGTTGTAAATGTCCTCGCTGATTTGGACGATTTTAATCGCATTCTAGCCTATTGTTCTTTTCTTCGCAATCCTGTCATGGAAATTGGCAGACAACTTTTGGCTGGACCTTTGAAGATAGAAGAACGCATGTTGCTGCATCTTCTTGTATGGATTTTGTGTCCTCGGGCAACCAACCATGTACAATGTTCTTCTGCTGACCTTCGCATTATCCATGCCATCATGAATAACGAGCTAATTGATTAGCAAAGCCTTGTAACATTGATAATGCTCAAGGCAAAGCGTCACCCAACCTTCAAGATTCCTTACGCTCTTCTCATCTCTAGGATTCTTGAATACAAAGGTGTCAATGTTGAAGGGGAACAACAAGCCTGGACACTTAATTCAAACAGAATGTTGGACAGCACGCTTACTCAGCTGCAAATGGTGAATGTAAACAGAGTTTATGTTCATAAAGATAATGCTCCTCACATGGCTGACATTGCTCAAGATTCTGATGATGAGGACATGCCTGTTGTTGATACGCCTGCTTATAATGTTCATACTGCTGGAACGTCATCTGCTGCTCACCCTACATCCTGTCTTTCCATGGAAGACATGTTGTTCGACATGAATCAGAGAATATAGGAATTCTTCTCTATATCTCAAGAAAGACATCAAGAAATTATCAGACGAATTTCGGATGTAGATGATCGGGTGTGTGATTTAGAAGATAGATTTGACGCGCAGTATAATAGTGATGAGAGTGAAGATTTCTAATCTCTTCAAAAATTTCTTATTGTTTGTACTACATTGTTTTAATGAATAAAATTTTATTTTTTTGCATTGATTGAGGGGGAGTTGTTTTTCTATCTTATGCACTTATTGAGGGGGAGCTTTCATTTTTTATTATAATCAAATAGGGGGAGAAATTATTTAAAGTCTCTTATGTTTAATGATGCCTGGTATGTTTAATAGTTTTGTTAGCTGTGACAGATAAAATAGGTTATTACAAAGGGCTTTAAAGAAAATTTTGATCATCATCAAAAAGGGGGAGATTGTTAAACATACAAAGATATGAAGCTTGAAGATTTTAATGATGATTCAAAAACAAAGGACTTAAAGACTTGAAGACTTAGAATCATATGTATTTTACTTGTAATAACTCTATTTTATGTTTTAGAGTCTGTATAATTAGAGTACAAGATAGCCAACACATAGTTCATCATCTGAAAACTCATTTTTATCAAATCCACTGTGTGATAATTGATTATCACTTAGAATAATCGATTATCTTGCACTGAATATTGTTTTTCTGAAAACCTTGCTATGATAATCAATTATCACTTAGGATAATCAATTATCCCAGCTAGATAATCGATTATCCCAGCTAGATAATCGATTATTTACACAGATAATCGATTATCCTAGTCCCGTTTTACTCCTCTACGAAAATGGCTCTGTAATAATCGATTATCACTCAAGATAATCGATTATCTACGTCTGTTATGAGTTTTGAAATTCAAATCTGGACCAATTTACGAAAACCCTATTCTCAATTCTTACGTTTTCGAAAATCATTATTTTCCAGACCCAATTCTCTCTACTTAAGGTTCTCTAAGGCTCTCTGCAAATTAACAAACCTTTTTCATACAAAAGTTAAGAGTTGTGACTGCTAGAGAACTTTCTGTAGGGAAGAAAAAGGGGCTTTTGAAAGCCTAGTGTGGGCTAGAAGTGATAAGAATCACTGAGTGGGTTTCTTGGTGGATTGTGTGTTGTGTCGTCTCTAGGAAAAGTTGTTGTTCATCCTTTGTGGTTTCAAAGGAGGTGTTCATCTCTTGTGTGACTCAAGAGAGATGTTTTCTATTCCTTATCTTTTTCAATTTGTAATCTGTTGTAACTTGTGATTATAGTGACAGTGTTAATCCTCTTTTAGAGTGATTAACAACTGGACGTAGGGTCTTTTGATCCGAACCAGTATAAATCATTTGTGTAATCTTCTTTCCCTTATCTCTTTACATTACAACCATTTTAATCGGTGAAATTCGGGAAAAATTTTCAAATTTTTTTAAGAAACCAATTCACCCCCCTCTTGGTTTTTGTCCCTAAACGCAAACATTCCGCTGCGCGATTCTAACAAAGGAGACGATAAGAAAGAAATAAACATTGACACCCAAATTGGCAGTGACATCAGGGAGGGACTAATACACCTTTTAAGAGAATATGTGGACGTGTTTGCTTCGTCTTATCATGACATGCCCGGACTCGACACAAACATAGTAGAATACCGGTTGCCATTAAAAGAGGGATTTTGGCCCATAAAACAGAAGCTCAGAAGAATAAAACTGGATTGCTCCTTAATGATCAAGGACGACGTGCAAAGATAGTTAGATGCTAACTTACTAATCGTATTCAAGTACCCCGAATGGTTGGCAAACATAGTGCCCGTCATCAAAAATAGTGGAAAAATCAGAGTATGTGTGGATTATAGAGACCTAAATCGGTCAAGTCCAAAAGACGATTTCCCCTTACCACATATTCACACATTAGTGGATCACACCACTACAAACACGCTCTATTCTTTCATGGATGGATATGCGGGGTATAATCAGATCAAATTGGTTGCCGAAGATAGGGAGAAGACCTCCTTTATCACACCATGGGGGACATTTTGCTATAGGGTGATGCCTTTTGGACTCAAAAACGCTGGGGCTACTTATCAAAGGGCTATGGTAACACTATTACACGACATGATCCATAAAAATATAGAAGTATATGTGGATGATATGATCGTCAAGTCCAGAAACGAGGTGGACCATATTCAATATCTCAAAAAGTTGTTTGATTGGCTTCAAAAGTATCAACTTAAACCAAATCCAACAAAGTGTACTTTTGGAGTACGGTCAGGTAAACTTCTGGGGTTCATCGTTAGTCAAAGGGGAATCGAGGTAGATCCCGATAAAATAAAGGTGATTCTGGAAATGCCCCCACCAAAAATAGAAAAGGAGGTCAGAGGATTTTTGGGCCGAATAAACTATATTGTCAGATTCATTGCACAACTGACAGACAAATGTATACCCATCTTCAAGTTGTTGCGTAAGAATCAACCGACGGTGTGGAACAAGGAATGTCAACAAGCATTCGACAAGATCAAGATGTGCTTGACCAACCCACCGATATTGGTGCCACCCGTTGAAGGAAAACCTCTGATCTTATATTTGTCGGTACTCGAAGAATCCATGGGATGTGTGCTTGGTCAACAAGATGAAACAGGCAAAAAGGAGCGAGCCATATATTATCTCAGCAAAGAGTTCCTAGACTATGAGACCCGCTATAGGCCATTCGAAAAAACATGTTGTGCATTGGTGTGGGCAACTCAATGTCTCCGACAATACATGACTCGACATACAACATGGTTGGTCTCCAAAATGGACCCGATCAAGTACCTCTTCGAAAAGCCCATCTTGACTGGAAGAATATCTAGGTGACAAGTACTCCTCTCAGAATTCGATATCATTCATGTCACCCAGAAAGCTATCAAAGGTAGTCCCCTAGCGGACTATCTAGCACGCGGATCAACAAACGAGTACCAATCCCTACAAGACGACTTTCCCGACGAGCATATCATGCACGTTGAATACGAAGAGACCAAAGAAGATGTATGAACTATGTTTTTCGATGGAGCCTCAAACATGCTTGGGCACAGGATCAGAGCCATCTTGATATCCCTAGAAAAGAAATATATCCCGGTAACAGCCAGGTTAAACTTTGACTGTACAAATAATATGGTCGAATACGAAGCCTAAGCATTTGGAATCCAAGCAACTCTAGATCATGGGGTGACCAAACTCAGAGTTTTCGGTGATTCATCCCTTGTTATCTATCAACTCAAGGGTGAATGGGAAACCCGGAATTCAAAATTAATCCCATATCTAGAGCAAATTCGCGACTTGATTTCGAGGCTGGAAAGCGTCACTTTCGAGTACATCCCTCGGGAAGACAATCAATTTACATACGCCCTTGCTATTTTATCATTCATGTTCTCTTTAGATCAAGAGCATGAGATGCCGACTATTCAAATCAAGCTGCATGACAAACAAGCTTTTTACATGACAGTAAATAGCGAGCAAGACAAAAACCCTTAGTATCACGACATTAAGCGATACCTCACGAAGGGTGAATATCCCAAAGGAATCAGTGATAATGGCAAAAGGACCATCCGAAAGAGGGCCACAGGGTTTGCATTGATTGGAGAAACCCTTTATAAAAAGAATTTCGACTCCACTTTGTTAAAGTGTGTGGATCACGAGGAGGCTCAAACTCTGATAGAGGAGATTCATAAAGGAGCTTTCGGGACCCACACACTAGGGCATGTCATGGTAAGGAAGATCCTAAGGGCAAGATATTTCTGGTCCATAATGGAAGGCGATTGTCGCCAATATGCTAAGCGATGCCGCAAGTGTCAAATCTACGTCGATAATGTTCACGTCCCACCCGCACCTCTCAACATCTTGGCCACACCATGGCCATTCTCCATGTGGGGCATGGACATCATTGGACCCATCGAGCCCAATGCATCTAATGGTCACCGTTTTATCTTAGTGGTCATTGACTATTTTACTAAATGGGTAGAGGCGGCATCCTATGCACACATGACTAGGAAAGTGGTAACCACCTTTGTCAAGAGGAATATTCTATGCCAGTATGGTATCCCACATTGGCTCATCACTCATAATGAGACCAATCTGAACAACAAGATGATGGAAGAATTATGTCGAGATTTCAAGATTCAACATCACAATTCCTCTCCATACCGACCCAAAATGAACGGTGCGGTGGAAGCAACCAACAAAAACATCAAAAAGATCATCCAAAAGATGGTAATAACATACAAGGATTGACATGAAATGCTGCCCTTCGCATTACAAAGATATCGGACTTCCGTACGGACCTCCACTGGAGCCACCCCGTTCTCCCTCGTATACGGCATGGAGGCTATATTGCCAGTGGAAGTCGAAATACCCTCCCTAAGAGTCATTATGGAAGCAAAGCTAACCGAAGCAGAATGAGTCCAGAATCGGTACGACCAGCTTAATTTGATCGAAGAAAAACGGTTGGACACCATATGTCATGGGTAGGCCTATCAAAAGAAGATCAAGAAGGCCTACGATAAGATCAATCCCCGCACTTTTCAAGAAGGAGATTTAGTAATAAAGAAACTGTTCCCGCCCAGAAGGACAAACTTGGAAAATGGGCAACAAACTACAAAGGACCATTTGTGGTCAAGCCGGCTTTCTCAGGAGGAGCCCTCATCCTCACTAACATGGACGGAGAAGAGCTTCGGCACCCGGTCAACTCAGACGCGGTGAAGAAGTATTATGCTTGAAGACATTGCTCATGACCCGTCAGCACGAAAACTCGCAAAGAGCATCTTGGGCAAATTATAGAGTCCATATTCCTTGCTAGGACACGTCCTAGGCAAAATTTAGAGGTCCTTCTAAAAAAAAAAAGAGCAATGATTATCTTAGCTGAAAACCACAAGGCGACTAAGGTAGTGTCCTTCCAGAAGTAAGCAGGCTTTGCATAGTCTTCGCTTCGGGCTCGAGCATCTCAACTGAAGTGACTAGGAGAACCAGAGAGATAAATGTTAGGTACGTGATTGTTATAGCTTATACAGTGTAGCCAACCTTGGCCAGCCATGCTTCTAAATCGTTTTGGAAACCCCTCTGTAAAAATAAACTATTTGTTCATATCAATAAAATTGTCTTTCATTTCTTTTCTCTTAACCAAATTATGAAAATGCCTCTGTGTTAAATAACCAATACAAGAAAGCATAAAAAAAGAAAAGATAAAAAGAATGATGCCTGCTAGGAGATTCTTAGGCAAAAATTAGGGCAGTAGGCTAGATCGAAAACTCGCAAAGGGCAGTTTAGGCAAAATTTAAGGCACTCATAAAAAGGAAAAAACCTGCTAAGATATCCTAGGCAAAATTAATGCAGCCTGCTAGATCGAAAACCCCAAAAGGGCGGTCTAGGCAAAAGATAGGGCTTAATAAAAGGAAAATGAATAAAAGAGGAGCTCATCAGCATAATCATGAAAGTCTAGCAGGAGAATGCCATTCACTTTTCTAGATGCATCAAATAAAAATAGATTGCATCCACAAAAGTAGTCGCACAAAACGACTCTGTCAAAATCTAAAACAAAAATCTCTATATATAAAAGAACGCATTCATATAGGGAGACTAGGCTCCATGTTTGTGATTGAAAAACAGAGAGCATCCCAAAAAGTTCCCTCCAAGAAAACAGGGACAAGACGTCACCAAATGGGCAGTTCAAAACAGAATAAAGCTCTCAAGCATTAACCACCATCCTCCCATCAAAGAGAGAAGGCAATCAAGCAAAGCATCCGCCTGCTCAGAGGTGTCACCAAAATTAACAAATCCCCAGCGGATTCCTACCCATGTAAAAGGCATCCAAATAAGTCGGATGACCATTACAAAATCTCGAAAAACAAAAGAATCCCCAACATCCAACCAGCTGGAAAAAGACTAACGAATCCCTGGCACACCGAAAGACTTCAACAGAAAAGTCAAAAACAAATTATCAAGCAAAAAACACTCCCCACGAAAATGGCGCATGAGCCAGAGCAGTAAGCCGCCACCACAACTTCGTGACAAGGTAGGTCCCGAAGACAAAGACCTACACACAAGAAAGATCATTGCGCATAAACAAAACCAGTAAGCTGCACCAGTCCTACAAAGTGGACTTCCCAACTAGACGAGGGTTCGTACTCGTCAAACCAAATGGGGGTGCGTACTCATCAAGCCTTACAAAAGGGGGCTTAAACCATACTTTACAACCAAAGGGGTCAGCTACTACATCAAATGAGCATCCCAAGGTTACGACAACCAGCCAGGGGTTCGTACTCGTCAAAACCAGATGGAGGTGCATACTCATCAAGCCTTACAAAAGGGGGCTTAAACCAGACTTTACAACCAAAGGGGTCAGGTACCGCATCAAAGGAGCATCCCGGAGGATCACACTTAGCATCCAGAAGGTCAGCTACCATGAAAAGGGAAGCAACCGAAGGACAACCAGGCAAGAGGGTCAACTCCTTCACCCTCCAATCGACCTTTTTGGCATATTGAGCCAAAAGTCGGCTAGTCAGGTGAAGGGGGGGCAACTGTAGACCCCAAATCTTGCCCGGCCTCAGAATAAAGAGCAAAAGACTTTCGTTCGAAGATGGGCAAGGCCTTAAAGGTCCCTAGGATTGACCAATAGGCTCCATACTAGAATAGAAAGGTTTTTTGTACAAAAAAAATAAGAAATTCCACCCAAAGGGTCGAGACCGTCGTCTCGCCACTTGCCAAAGGCAAGACCGCCGTCTCGCCACTTGCCAAAGGCAACACCGCCGTCTCACCATTTGCCAAAGGCGAGACGGCAGTCCTGAAAGTCGAGACGGTAGTCTTGACCTTGTCAAGCGAGATGGCAGTCCCGACCTTACAGGTGCGAATTTATATAAAAAGGGGGGTCTTCTCCTCGTTTTCAACAACTTCTACAACTTCTCTAACTGAATATACCTAAAAATATTCTTCTAGAATCCCTCTGAAGCATTTCCAGAGTCTTAGAGTTCTTAGAAAGCATTCTAAAGTGCTTCGAGAGAAGAGTGAGTTGCATTGTAGAGCGTGGGGTTTGCCAAAAAGCACTCTTTTTCAAGAACATTTTATAAAAAACTTGCTTCGAAGGTTATTTCATATCCCTTGCTCTATTTTATCACTTTTATTAGTTACTGTCTCTGTGCATTAGTGACTAAGGGCCATGTAGTCAATAATTTAAATTTTGCAACGAATAAATAAGGGTAAAAGCGTAGTTTTAATATTCTTATTTTTTTACAAAAACAGTCCATCATAGGGAACCCGAAAGGGGCGTCGTGGGGAAGCTAATACCTTCCTCACACGTAACTAACTCCCTTACCTAACTCTGGTTGTAATGACCAAAGTTGGTTTTTCTTAAAAACCATCGCCTTCTTTTTCCTTTTCCAATGTCTTTGGTAAAAATATCGGTGGCGACTCCAGAACCCATTTATGAAAACATCGCCTTTAGGTCCAGCCCGGTTATCGGACAACCTAAAGGCGTTGAACCACTTCTTTAAAAAACGCAAGTCATCAAAACCATCGTGTCGCTCCGACCGCCTCTTTTGATGGCGGCGACAATAGCTAAATATTTGTATTGATTTTTTGAGGAGAATGCAAGTAGATCTTTGAGGTTTTGTTCTTCAATTTAATTTCATTTGTTCTCTTAACTCTTCATCTTCTAATCTCAGTGTTGAATTATAATCTGTTTATGCTTAATAAACTGAAACTAATATCACAATTTGCTTAATTCTATGTTAGAGATGAGATTATGTGATGTATGCAATGCTTAATTGTATAAGGATAACTTGGGGTTAATCTTCGCTTAGTTGCTTAATTTCATGTTGGAATAAGGGTTAAGGAAAATTTGGGATTAATCTTCACGTAGTTGGTTAATTTCATATTGGAATAAGGGTTAAAGCTAATTTGGGATTAATCTTCACTTAGTTGATTAATTTTGGATTGGAATATAATTTGGGATTTATCTTCGCTTAGTTGGTTAATTTCAAATTAATTTCGTAACCTAGGATAAGTGACACTGCATTGGAATCAGGAAATCAATTGCATTCTAATCTATTTTTAATCTGCATTTTTATAATATGCTTTTGTTCTGTTTCATCTAATATTTTAAATCTGAAAATTCCCCCTTTTTGTTGTTGTTCTAATTCAAAAAATTGACAAGCTTTGATAGAAATTCATGGTCTTTGGGAGATGACCTAGGAAAGCTTCCTAGTACTACATTTATTTGTTTTAATTATTTAACCGAGTACGACATCGATCAGCTTCCAACACTTGAAATTACATGATGAATTAATAAATTAAGTCCATGCATGATAAATTGATCTAGGATCCTAATCATAGGGATTAAGTATTCAATTTTTATTCTAGCAACTTTAATTAAATTTTGGCAAATCTAGAATCAAGTTAGAACCAAAAGAATCAAAATAAATTATATACTTTGCCTTTAGAAAGTTCTTGGTCGAGATAAAAAAAAAGTTACATTAGGTTAAAGAGATTTCATAGGCCAAGACAATTGTTTAAATTGTTCAAAAAAAAAACATTTGATACTTATATGATTTGGTTCTAGACTTGTCATAACTCTTGGTTACATGATTAAAATTTGGCAAATTAGTTCTAACATTGTAGGAACCTTAGTCTTTTTTATATGCATGCTTGGTTAAAAATTTTGATTGCATGTTTTAAGTGTTTCTCAAATTTCTTTCTAACTTTTCTTACTTTAGTCTTGTTCAAAGTTTTGTAAAAAAAAAAAAATTCACTCTTAGTATACCTTTCTTGTTTTTTTGTGTGTTTTTCTTGTTGTCTTAGGTTTCTTTACGTTTTGTCTTTGAAATTTTTCTCTTTTTAGAACCCTTAAGTGTTTTTGGTTAGCGTACATATTTCCACTTGATTGTCTTTTTTCAAGAAAAAAAAATTAAGACTTTAAAGAGAATTTTGGAACATTTAAAAAATTTTCTACTTGGAAAGTGGAGTAATCCTACCAATCAAACTTGTGTGCAGAGCCAAACATTTGAGTGACTTGATTTACATTTTAAAATTTCATCTTTCGTGTTTTGTTTTAGTTTAAAATGTCAAATTCCTTATTAGAGAAGACAAGCAATGTGGGGGCATCTAATGAAGGACAGATAAAAGGCCCAACGGAACAAACTCTAGTGGAATTAATTAGAGAAATGAAATTGTCCCGGAAGGAAAGTGAAAGACATTTGAGGGAGATAATCCAAAGAATTGAAGTGGAAAAGTACTAAAGAGAGAGAATGCGTTCATACTCATCAAGTTCCCAAGAAGAAGAAGAAGAAGATAGGAGATACCATGGAAGGAGGCAATCTAGGCACATCAACACTCCAAGAAGGAACAACATCAAGATATCCAAGTTCTACGGAGATAATGATCTAGAAGTCTACCTAGACTGGGAGGCTAAAGTGGGCCAAATCTTTAATGTAAACCCAGTAGGGGACAAGGAACAAGTAGATTTAGTTGTAGTAAAATTTGAGGGATATGCCATGACTTGGTGGCATAAGGTTTGTAACGATAATTACCAAGGGCCACCTGCAACTTCTTAGATGGACATTAAACATTTAATGTGTGCTAGATTTGTTCCTTCCTATTGTTGAAACATACAAGGACTTGATGTTGAACTTACATGGACATGAAGCTTGTTGATTTTGATGATGATTCAAGAATAAAGAACTTAGAGAGTTGAAGACTTGTATTATTGTGTAATAACTCTGTTTTGATGAGTTTGAGTCTGTAATATTAGAGTCTAAGATAGACAGTACATAGTCTACTCTTTAGAAGCTTCAAAAACTCATGTTTATTAAAAACCCACGGGTTTAATCGATTAAAAGGCCAAATAATCGATTATTACAGAGAGAAAAACCATTTTCTGTATCAGCTCTCTGTAATAATCGATTAACACTCCTGTTAATCGATTAACAGGCCTGTTAATCGATTAACAGGGAAAATAATCAATTAAAACAATGCGTTGTGGGTTCCTGTTGATTTTGGCTCTGTAATAATCGATTAACACTTGAGATAATCGATTATTTCAGTCAGATTTGAATTTTGAACTTCAAATTAAACCTATTTTCAAAAACCCAATTCCCAAACCATAATTCATCAACTTAAGATTCTCTAAGGCTCTCAGAAAGGTGAACAACCTTTTTGAAACAAAAGTTGAGAGTTGTGATTGCCATAGAACTATTTGTTGGAGGAAAAAGGGGCTTTTAGAACCTAGTGTGGGCTAGAAGCAATAAGAATCACTAAGTGGAGTTCTTGGTGGATTCTGTGTTGTGTCGTCTCTAGGGAAAACTGTTCTTCATCTCTTGTGTGACTCAAGAGAGGTGTTTTCGTTACTCTATCTTTTCCATTGTTATCTGTTTGTAAAAACATGATTATAGTGACAGTGTTAATCCTCTGTTTGAGTGATTAGCAACTGGACGTAGGGTCTTTTGATCCGAACCAATATAAATCTTATGTGTAAGACTCTATCCTTATCCTATTTACATTTACACAGCATTTTAATTGGTAAAATATGGGGAAAATTTTTAAAACCTAATTTTTGTTAAGAAACCAATTCACCCCCCCCCCCTCTTGGTTTTTGTCCGTTCACGCAAACATTCTGTTGCGCGATTCTAACAAGTGGTATCAGAGCTTGCTTTGATAGTCATTCAAATTTTTTGAAAATGGCCGGACAAAATCAAACGTTTGCCGAGGGTGCTTCTATCAATAAATCCCCACTTTTTGCGGGTCAAAATTATCCTTTCTGGAAAGTTAGAATGCAATTTTTTTTAGAGTCTGTTGATAGAGGTGTTTGGGACGCTACTTTAAATGGTCCCTATATTCCAAAAATTTCTGAAAACGAAGTAGACATTCCTAAACCATTTTCTAGATGGACAATGGAGGAAAATAGAAAAGATCAATTTGACGTTAGGGCTAGAAATATTATTTCATCTGTCTTAACCCTTGATGAGTTTTACAGGATCTCCCTTTGTAAAGGTGCTCAAGAGATGTGGGAAATGCTAAGAGTGACCCACGAAGGTACCGACGATGTTAAGAGAGCACGGAAAAATTCTCTAATCCAAGAATATGAGATGTTCCGAATGCAACAAGGGAAAATGATATTTGACGTTCAAAAGCGTTTCACACACATTGTGAACCATCTCACCGGGTTAGGTAAAATTTTTTATGTTGATGAATTAAATGTTAAAATCTTGAAATCTTTGGATAAGAAATGGCAACATAAAGTGACGACCATCTCGGAGTCACAAAACCTTGCCACAATGTCTATGGCGGCGCTCTTTGGAAAGTTGAGAGAGCATGAGCTAGAACTAGGAAGGCTAAATGATGAAGAAGGTCAACACCAAAAGAGGAACTTAGCCTTCAAAACTGAAATTTCCAAAGGTAAGAGTAAAAAGGAAGAAGAAGACTCAGAGAATGATGAAGAAGATTTGAGTCTCATGATTAAGAAGTTTACCAAATTCATGAAATCCAAAGGAAGGCATCCATTCAAAGGTAAGGGAAAGGTAAGAGAAAATACTTCCGTAAATATCAAATGCTATGGTTGTGGTGAAACAGGACATGTGAAGACCGAATGTTCAAACAAGAAAAATGAAGATAACAAAGGCAAAAAGTTCTTCAAGAAGAAAGCCTACATCGCTTGGGACAATAGTGATTCAAGTTCGGAGTCAAGTGACTCAGAAATTGAAGCCAATATTTGCTTAATGGCAAATGACAATATATCTTCCGATTTTGAGGTAAGTGATTCTGACTCATCTTCAAGTGATGATGAAAATAATTTTGATGAACTACAAAATGCATATAATGAATTGTTTAGTGCCTTTAAGGACTTGAAAAATGAATACAAACAAAGTTATGAAAAAGAGTTTAAGTAGATCCGAAAAGGAGGTGGAGTCCTTAAAAACGAAAATTGCATGTTTAGAGGGAAAGGAAATCTTAGAAACGAAAAATGTATGTATAGATGAGAATGATGATAAAAATATAGCATGTGCATCATGTAAAGAGTATGAATATGATATTGATATACTTAATCATTTGCTTGATAAAGCCGAGAAGGAATTAAGTAATAATAATAAAGATAAAGTTGTTATTGCTCAAAATAGGGTAAACCATCATGTTCCTTTGAAAAAGTCTAAAATGAAAAATAAAAGAGTATGGGTTGAAAAGGGAACTAGAGCATCAATTGTTAGAAATGCATCATATTCAAAAGCTACATCTAAAGCATGTTTTTATTGTATGAAACATGGTCATACTTCAAATAGATGTAAAGCAAACATTTTGGTGTTCCTAAAGGAAAATATATTTGGGTTCCTTTAGTTAAATAAATTGTTTGTCTCTAACCCCAAGGACCCAAAAGTTATGGGGACCTAAGTTTACTATGTTTTTTTTTAGGAAACCTCTAAATCAAAGAAGTCTATGTGGTATCTTGATAGTGGATGCTCTAAACATATGACCGGAGACAAAACGAAATTTGTGAGTTTCAAAGCTAAAGAACAAGGATATGTAACTTATGGGGACAACAACAAAGGAAAGATTCTTGGAATTGGAAATATTGGTGGTGCAAACACTTTGGAGATTAAGGATGTGCTTCTTGTTGATGGGCTGAAGCATAATCTCCTTAGCATAAGTCAACTATGTGACAAAGGATTTAAGGTAATCTTTGAAATTAAGTTTTGTACCATACATTTGATAGATTCCGAAAAAGTAGCATTGAAAGGCATTAGGCATAATAACATATACTTGATTGATTTGGATTGTATACATGATACTAGTATAACATGCTTAGTTGCTAAGGAAGAGAACCCATGGTTATGACATAAGAGAGCAGCTCATATAAATATGCATCATTTAAACAAATTGATATCAAAAGACTTCGTTGTTGGTTTGCCTAAGTTAAAGTTTGAAAAAGATATATTATGTGATGCATGTCAAAAAGGTAAACAAGTAAAATCATCATTTAAATCAAAGAACGTTATTTCCACATCAAAACCTTTAGAATTATTACATTTAGACTTATTTGGTCCTTCTAGGATAAAAATCTTTGGTGGAAATTATTATGGTCTTGTTATTGTTGATGACTTTTCTAGATATACTTGGACATTTTTCTTAACAATGAAAAGTGAAGCTTTTAAGGTCTTTAGGAAGTTTGCAAAGCAAATTCAAAATGAGAAAGACTTAAGAATTAAAGTTTTAAGAAGTGACCATGGTGGTGAGTTTCAAAATGAAAGGTTTGAAAATTATTGTGAGGAAAATAGTATATTACATAATTTTTCTGCACCTAGGACTCCCCAACAAAATGGTGTAGTTGAAAGGAAAAATAGGTCACTAGAGGAACTTGCTAGAACAATGCTAAATGAATCAAATGTTCCTAAATATTTTTGGGCTGATGTTGTAAGTACTGCATGTTATGTTTTGAATAGAATGCTCATTAGGCCAATTATAAAATCAACTCCGTATGAATTTTTAAATGGTAGAAAGCCTAATGTTGCTCATTTGAAAATATTTTGATGTAAGTGCTTTGTGATGGAAAGGACAACTTAGGAAAATTTGACTCAAAAGCCGATGAGGGCATTTTCTTAGGTTATTCATTAACTAGCAAAGCTTATAGAGTGTTTAATAGAAGAACCTTAAATGTTGAAGAATCTATAAATGTTACTTTTGATGAAATTGTAGACCTTGGGGGAAATCCTCTTGAGTCAAATAAAGAACTTGCAGGTGATGATTAGTACATAAGAGAGGCTCTTGATGAATTGTATTTGGAAGAAAATGAGCCTTCTCAAACACCTGAATTAGCGAAAGAATGGCAATCACCAAGAGGACTTTCAATGGACAATATTATTTGTTGATATCTCAAAAAGGGTAAGAACTAGAAATATGACTAATTTCTGCATGTCTGTAGCTTTTGTGTCTCAGATAGAACCCAAAATTGTTGAGGAAGCGCTTAAAGATGACCAATGGTGCATAGCTATGCAAGAGGAACTTAATCAATTTGAAAGGAATCAAGTCTGGGAATTAATCCCAAGAGAAGAATCACATCAAGTAATTGGAACTAAATGGGTATTTAGAAACAAACTTGATGAAGATGGAAATATAACAAAGAATAAAGCCAGACTTGTTGCCAAAGGTTATTGTTAGGAGGAAGGTATTGATTATGATGAAACTTATGCTCCTGTTGCCAGAATTTGCTAAGATAATGCAGGGAGAATTTGAAATTTCTATGATGGGAGAATTAACGTTCTTCCTTGGACTTCAAATCAAACAACTTAAAGATGGCATTTTTGTCTCTCAAACCAAATACTGCAAAGAGATTCTCAAAAAGTTTGGAATGGAAACTTCAAAGGAAGCTAACACACGCATGGGAACTTCATGCTATTTAGACAAGGATGAATCAGGTTTGGAAATTAATCAATCCATGTATAGAGGTATGATAGGTTCTCTATTATACTTAACCACAAGTAGACCTGATATTATGCATTCTGTTTGTGTGTGTGTGATAGATTTCAGGCATGTCCAAAAGAATCTCACCTAACTGCAGTAAAACGTATTTTAAAATATTTAAAAGGAACTACTGGTTTTGGTTTATGGTATCCATCTGAAGCTTGTACTAGTTTAATAGGTTATTCTGATGCTAATTATGGTGGATGCAAAATAGATAAAAAAAGTACTAGTAGGACATGTCATTTGTTAGGATCATCTTTAGTATCTTGGCATTCTAAGAAACAAGCATGTGTTGCTTTATCCACCACTGAAGCTGAATATATTGCAGCTGGTAATTGTTGTGCACAAATTTTATGGATGAAACAACAATTAGAAGACTATAGTATCTTTTTATGTGACATTCCTTTGATGTGAGATAATACAAGTGCAATCAATCTTACTAAGAATCCAGTAATGCACTCTAGGACTAAACATATAGAAATTAGACATCATTTCTTGAGAGATCATATAAGTAAAGGAAACTGTAAAATTGAGTATGTTGATACAAAGCATCAATTAGCAGATATTTTTACTAAGCCTCTTCCCAAGGATAGATTCTATGATCTTAGAAGAGACTTAGGGATATTAGAAATAGCTTAAATTATGCTTAATTAAACAGTTTTTGGATGGTTGTAATGTTATAATCAATTATGTAGGATGTTAAAAGATTATCATGTGTCTAAACCTCAAAATTTTGATGAACTCTATGGAATAATCGATTATTTGAAGTTATAATCGATTATTTGCACCCAAGATGTCCAAAATATGAAATTACTCACTGGATTAATCGATTAATTCATTAGATAATCGATTAAATACAGTGTTAATTGATTAACAGCTTGATTTAATCGATTAAAGGGGTCTGTTACTAGTTTAATCGATTATTTCAAGCTTTAATCGATTAAACCTGATTGTTTTAGTTTTCTAGTTGTTGCCAATGGCTCTTTTAGTCCCTATGCACTCTCAAATGACCGTTGGAGATGTTGTTTATAAATAAGAAACCTCCATTTCACTTATCCACACCTCACACTCTTGAATCCAAGCTTTCTAGCTTCATTATATCATTCTTGCCTTCTTCTAACATCACTTGTCTTCCCAAACTCTCTTGTTACTCCTCTAATTCTACAATGGCCTCATCTTCTCGTGCTAAAATTCCCACCAGAAGAAGATATGCACTTACATCTCATCCCCATCCTAATTCTATCGAAGGATGGATCTCTGATGCTGAGGGCCGACAGGAATTTCTGACTTTTTGGAAGGAACGAGGTATTATCACTACCAAATTCCTTATTAGTGATCAATTCATCAATAGGGGATTTATTTTTCCTAATCTTCTTGAAATTCAAGGAGTTATCCCTTTTATCCAAATGCAAGGTACATACTATCCTGACTTAGTTAGGGTATTTTACTATCGCTTTAAATTTATAGATCAAGTAGCTACCTCTCATGTTAAGGGAGTAACCATTATTCTTGATGACGATATTTGGGAAAATGTTGCACATTTTCCTATAAGAGATGATGTTATTAACATTTGTGCTGAGTTAGATGACTTTAACGGGATCATGGCTTATCGTTCTTTTCTTCGTAACCCTTCCATGGAGATTGGGCGTCTCCTTCTAGCTGGACCATTGAAGAAGGAGGAATGCCTGCTCTTACATTTACTCGTCTGGATCCTATGTCCCCGGGCAACGAATCATGCCCAATGCTCTTCAATAGATCTTCGCATTATTCACACAATAATTAATAATGAGCCAATAGATTGGGGTAGCCTCGTCACAATGACTATGCTGAAGGCCAAACATCATCCCACCTTCAAAATTCCATATGCTCTCCTTATCTCTCGCATTCTTGAATACAAAGAAGTGAATGTCGAAGGTGAACAAACGGTACGAACGACAAACTTAAACTGCATGTTGGACAACACATTAACCCAACTCTAAGTGGTGCGTGTAAATAATACTTATGTTCACAAGGATGATGTTCCAAACATAGATGCAGATGATGAAGATTCTGACGAAGATATGCCTCCTGCTACTGAGTTTCCCTCTGAACAGATTCAAAGTGCTGGAACGTCTTCTGCTCATCCTGAAACCCGTCAATCTGTGGAAGACATGTTATCTGATATGAACCAGAGGATGCAGGCATTCTTCACTCTCTCTGGAGTACGGCATGAGGAAATCATTCGACGTATCTCTGACGTAGATGATAAAGTGTGTCACTTAGAGAATAAATTTGATGCTCACTTTCATAGCGATACTGAAGAATTTTAATATTTTTTCTTGTGTTGTAAATCACTTTCACTTATGAAATAAAATTTGTATTCTTTTATTGCTTTGTTTGAGGGGGAGTTATTTCCAGGTTATGCATATTTTGAGGGGGAGCTCTTAATTTTTTGATCATAATCAAAATAGGGGGAGAAATATTTAAAGCCTCTTATGATTAAATTTAAATATTATCTGGTATGTTTAATGTTTTTGTTAGTGTGACAGATAAAACAGGTTATTACAAGGCTTTAAAAGAAAATTTTGATCATCATAAAAAAGGGGAGATTGTTGAAACATACAAGGACTTGATGTTGAACTTACATGGACATGAAGCTTGTTGATTTTGATGATGATTCAAGAACAAAGAACTTAGAGAGTCGAAGACTTGTATTCTTGTGTAATAACTCTGTTTTGATGAGTTTGAGTCTGTAATATTAGAGTCTAAGATAACCAGTACATAGTCTACTCTTTAGAAGCTTCAAAAACTCATGTTTATTAAAAACCCACAGGTTTAATCGATTAAAAGGCCAAATAATTGATTATTACAGAGAGAAAAACCAGCTTAACCTGATCGAAGAAAAACGGCTGGATGCCATATGTCATGGCCAGGCCTATCAAAAGAAGATCAAGAAGGCCTACAATAAGAAAATCAATCCCCACACTTTTTGAGAAGGGGATTTAGTAATAAAGAAACTGCTTCCCGCCCAGAAGTACAAACTTGGAAAATGGGTAGCAAATTACGAAGGACCCTTTGTGGTCAAGCGAGCTTTCTCAGGAGGAGCCCTTATCCTCACTAACATGGACGGAGAAGAGCTTCGACACCCGGTCAACTCAGACGCGGTAAAATAGTAGTACGCTTGAAGACATTTCTCATGACCCTTCGCAACAAAAACTCGCAAAGAGCATCCTGGGCAAAATATAGGGTCCATATTCCTTGGTAGGACACGTCCTAGCCAAAAGTTAGAGGGTTAGTAAAAAAAAAATAACACAAAAAAGAGCAATGATTACCTTAGCCGAAAACTGCAAGGCGACTAAGGTAATGTCCTTCCAGAAGTAAACAGACTTTGCGTGGTTTTCACCCAGGCTCAAGAATCTCAATTGAAGCGACTAGGAGAAATAGAGATACAGATGTTAGGGACATGATTGTTATAGTTTATACGGTGTAGCCAACCTTGGCCAGCCATGCTTCTAAATCCCTTTGTAAATCCTTCTGTAAAAATAAACTATTTGTTTATATCAACAAAGATGTCTTTTACTTCTTTTCTCTTGACCAATTTATGAAAATGCCTCTGTATTAATGAAACATGAGCATGCATAAAGAACCAATACAAGAAAGCATAAGAAAGAAAAAGAAAAGGAAAAATAAAGATAAAAGAGAATGATGCCTGCTAGGAGATTCTTAGGAAAAAATTAGGCATCCTGCTAGATCGAAAACCCGCAAAGAGCGGTTTAGGCAAAAGTTAAGGCACTCATAAAAAGAAAAAGTCCGCTAAGATATCCTAGGACAAAATTAAGGCAGCCCGTTAGATCGAAAACCCCAAAAAAGGGCGGTCTAGGCAAAAGATAGGGCTTAGTAAAAAGAAAATGAACGAAAAGAAGAGCTCATCAGAATAATTATGAAAGATCAATAGAGGAATGCCAGTCACTTTCTAGATGCATCAAATAAAAATAGATTGCATTTAAAGCATCCACACAAGTAGTCGCACAAAACGACTTTGTCAAGATCAAAAAGCAAAACAATAAAGAATCACTTCAGATAAATAACAAAAATGAAAAGCATTCATGCATATAAGGAGACTAGCTCCATGTTTGCGTTTGCAAAATAGGAAGCACTCAAAAGCAAGCCTCTAAAGGAAGCTCCCCTCAAGAAAACAACACGGACCGAAAGCCTTCACTTCCGATGAAGCATTCGCCTGGTCAGAGGCACCATCAAAAACTCAAAAACAAAGAATCCCCAGCAATCAACAAGCTAGATGGCTATCAAGAAAAGCCAAAAATCAAAGAATCTCCGACACACCAGAAGACTTTACCAAAAAAGTCAAAAAATAAAATATCAAGCAAAAAAACTCCTCAAAAGAACCGGCGCATGAGCTAGAGCAGTAAGTCGCCACCACCACCAGTCCTACAAAGTGGACTGCACCAACCGGATGGGGGTTCATACTCATCAACCGAGGGGTCGGCTACCGCAAGAAGGAGCATCCTGAGGTTCTACCACTTGTCAGCCAAGGGGTCGGCTACCATAAGAAGGAGCATTCCAAAGCTACAAGCAACCGGATGGGGGTTCATACTCATCAACCGAGGGGTCGGCTAGCGCAAGAAGAAGCATCCTGAGCTTCTACCACTTGTCAGCCGAGGGGTCGGCTACCGTAAGAAGGAGCATCCCAAAGCTACAAGCAACCGGATGGGGGTTCATACTCGTCAATCGAGGGGTCGGCTACTGTAAGAAGGAGCATCCTGAGGTTCTAACATTTGTCAACCAAAGGGGTTGGCTACCACAAGAAGGAGCATCCCGGAGGTTCACACCTTTTTTCCAAAGGGGTCAGCTACCGCATAAAGGAGCATCCCAGAGGCACACACATATTTTTCATCTAGAGGATTGGCTACCGCAGGAAGGAGCATCTGAAGGACAGCCGGGCAAGAGGGTTAACTCCTTCACCCTCCAGCAGATCTTTTTGGCATGTCGAGCCAACAGATGGCTAGTCAAGAGAAGGGGGGCAGCTGTAGACCCCAAATCTTACCCGACCTCAAAATAAAGAGCAGAAGACTTCCGTTTGATGATGGGGAAAGGCCTAAAAGGTCCCTAGAATTGATCAATAGGGCCCATATTAGAATAGGAAGGATTTTTGTACATGAAAAATAAGAAATTCCACCTAAAGGGCCAAGACCGCCGTCTCGCCGTTGGCTAAGGGCGAGACCACTGTCTCATTTGGCGAGACGACGGTCCCGATCTAACAGGTGTGAATTCCTATAAAAGGAGGGACTTTCTCATTCTTTTCACAACAGTCTACCACTTTCCCTTCTGCACTTCTTTTGAATTACTCTTATAGGACCCCTCTGAAGCATTTCCAGAGTTTCTTAGTGTTCTTAGAAAGCGTTCTATAGTGTTGCGAGGAAGAGCGATCAACATTGTAGAGCGTAGGGATTGCCAAAAAGCACCCTCTTTCAAAGAACTTACTATAAAAGTTTTCTTCGAAGGTTCCTATATACTCTCTTCTCTACTTTACTACTTTTTTAGATAGTATTGTTGTGCATTAATCATTTAGGGCCATGTAGTCAATATTTTAATTTCCGCAATCAATAAATAAGGGTACAAGCGCAATTTATAGTTATTATTTCTTTATATAAACAGTCCATCATAGGGAACCCGAAAGGGGTGTCATAGGGAAGCTAATACCTTCCCTACACGTAACTAACTCCCTTACCGACTCTGGTTGTAATGGCCAAAGTTGGTTTTTCTAAACCAATGCCTTTTTTTTTCTTTTTCCAATGTTTTTGCTAAAAATATTGGTGGCGACTCCTCAAACCTTTCGAAAACCTCGCCTTTAGGTCTAGCCTGGTTATCGAACAACCTGAAGGTGTTGAACCATTTCTTTAAAAAATGCGAGTCAAATGAAACCATTGCATCGCTCCGACCACTTCTTTTGACGTCGGCGACAAGACTAAGGTAGCTAGGTTTGTTAGTGGTCTTAGAAGAGATATCCCATACTTAGTATAATTATATGAATACTCCTCAATTGAAAATGTTTTACATCTTTCCCTAAAAGTCAAAGCTCAATTGAAAAGAAAAGATGGGGTTAAAAGGAGTTATTTGCATAATGACTACTACAGTTCAAATTGGAAGGGCAAGGAAAAGGAAAAACCAGAGAGAAACCCTTCCAAAGCTCTCCAAGAGGTGCCCCCTAAGGGAAACTTTTCAAGGAACACCACTCTTAACACCTCCACGCCTCAAAGGACTAGTTCCATAAAATGTTTCAAATGTCTTGGGTATGGGCACATTGCTTCAAGCCGTCTTAACAAACTGATTTCTAGAGAACTTGTAATAGGTTTACCCAAACTGAAGTTTGTGAAGGACAAAGTATGTGTGCATATCAAAAAGGCAAGTAAACAAAAAATTCTTTTACATAGAAAAATATTGTTTCATCTTCAAAACTGCTTGAACTTTTACACATGGATCTCTTTGGACCTTCAGGAACTATAAGTTTAGGTGGGAATCTATATGCATTAGTTATTGTAGATGACTTCTCAAGATTTACCTAGACAATATTTTTGAAATTAAAGTCTGATACTTTTCATGCCTTTAAGAAGTTTTCTAAACAAATTCAAAATGAAAAAGGCTATTTCATATCAAACATACAAAGTGATCATGGGGGAGAATTTTCAAATGAAATTTTTGAAAAATTTTGTGAAAAATATGGGATTAAGCATAATTTTTCAGCTCCTAGAACTCCTCAACAGAATGGTGTAGTTGAAAGGAAAAATCGTTCTCCTTGAAGAGTTAGCTAGGACTATGCTTAATGAAAAAGCTTTATCAAAATATTTTTTGGTTGATGTCGTAAGAACTGCTTGTCATGTTTTGAATCGAGTTTTAATTCAACCATTTCTTAAAAAGACTCCCTATGAACTTTATAAAGGCAAAAAGCCAAATATAAATTACTTTAGAGTGTTTGGATGCAAAGTCTTTATATTAAATAATGGAAAAGAGAATCTTGGAAAATTTGACTCCAAATCGGATGAAGGGATTTACTTGGGATAATCATTAAATAACCATGCATATAGAATCTTTAATGAAAGACTTAAAATAGTAGAAGAATCTATACATGTTGTATTTGATGAATCTAACCCAAATACGCAGAAAAATTCAGTTTATGATGTAGATGATGAACTTTTAACTGATAAAATGTATCAGTTAAAATTGCCAGAATCAACTATTTTTCATAAACAAGAGGAAATTCTTGAAGATTTTGAAGAACAATTGCCCAAAGAATGGAAGGCTCCAAGAAATCTCTCAATAGACAACATTATTGGACAGATTAATCAGGGAGTTTCTACTAGAAGTTCTTTAAATAAGTTTTGTAATCACATGGCTTTTGTCTCTCAAATAGAACCAAAATCTATAACTGATGCATTAAATGATATTAATTGGATAAATGCAATGCATGAAGAATTAAATCAATTTACAAGAAACAATGTATAGGAATTAGTTCCAAAACTAGTTGATGCAAATGTTGTTGGAACAAAATGGGTGTTTAGAAACAAATTGGATGAAAATGGCATCATCACAAGAAACAAAGCAAGATTAGTTGCTAAAGGATACAACCAGCAAGAAGGAATTGATTTTGATGAAACATATGAGCCTGTTGCTAGATTAGAAGTTGTTAGACTTTTACTTTCTTATGCTTATATGAATAATGTAACACCCTACCTTATAAACCCTCAATCAGAAGAATTAATAATAATTTTTTTTTAGCATAATTTTTTTTTAACCGATAATAATTTTTCCCTTGTACATAATATTAATATACATAAATTTTCAATAATACATTCCTGCATTTCATCATTTTAAAACGTACTAAAAGTAAACATTCATAATTACATATAGATAAAATATTAGTACGAGTCCTCCAAAATATTAAGGCAACATTGGGGATACTTCCTACAGAGCGACTAACTACACAAAACAGTGAATACTACTCGGTACCATGTAGGTCTATATACTACAAAAGACTATCTATAAAAGTTTGGATATGTTTATCCCAATACATGTTGCCATCATTGTGGCTCCCAGCTAACGAGTATGAGTATCATACTCATCGGGTGTGGAATCTGTGCCATCTCCCCTCTCTTCAAACAATGACCGATCGGGTCCAACGAGTACCGCAAGCACAAAGGAAATAAAGAAAACAGAAAGACAAGAGGGTGAGCAACAGTTCATACATCATTTTAAAATCAACATCATAAACATTCACAAGTTAATCAAATTTCAAATGATTGATGTTAATGATGCATGATCCTAATATGTTTTCTAAAATGTTTATGCATGCGGGCCCGAATCATTTCTCAAATCGATGTCGGGGTAGCCAGGAGTTGACACTACTAGGCATGGAAAATCCACCCACGGGATTGTTGAGACCCATGCTCAAATATAAACCCGGTAGCTCACCGACCATTGATATACGGTAAGAGCACGGTCGAGTACAGGAGAGTTTGTACGAGTGGGATCCCCGACAACAGGTAGCGAGCACTGGGTCTTTTGGGGCCTCCAACCACTACCCTTCCTATCCTCAAGTCCTCCCTCGGGGCCTCCCTATCGTATTCTCAGAGTCCATAATCTCTGATTCCCCAGATTTCACAAATCACCATTTTCAAATGAGTAGTGTATGAGTCCCTAAGTGGTTTTTCTTAGAAATTCACATTTTTTTTCAAAAATTTTGACCGAGTTTCCCCTGTAATACGGACTTCCCAAAAATTTCCAATCACCTGTTACAAGTAGAAAACTTCCAATACAGTTCAAAAAAGGTTCACAACCCATCATCCAATTCTTTCAATTTAATTTTCAATGAATTTTCTCATGAAAAACCACCATGCATATAAATGTTCACTCAAAGACAATACATATCATAATAGAGTACCAAGCATGTATTTTACACCATCATACACGTAAGCAATTCATTATCACTTTCACAACCAAGCATATAATGAAATCACAATTATCAATCATAACAAATTTAGACAAATTCAACAAATAAGGTCAAACAAGTTTATGATGTAATCCTTACTATATAGCCCACCCCTTACCTGATACGTTCACACTTATTCCTTTTAAAGCTTGATGTTGTGTTTCAGCAAAATCTATATACGTAATAAAATGCTAGTTAGAATCTTATATTTCTATGATTCTATCTCATGAGAATTTAAATTCATTTTGTATTGTTAATCCATTTCTAATAATATTTTAAGCTCACATTCAACTTACAATTAACTTAGAAATTATTCTATTTTGTAGGCACTTAGAGTAGAAAGAATCCTAATAACAACCATGGACAAGGTTCAGTATTTCGAAATTTTCTAGAGTTATATAAACTTTTTTGGCATGAGATTTGAGCCAAAATTTCAATAACTTAATTACCTACAATATTGATGAAGGAAATAAATTCAAATACCCTATAGAATAGATGCAGTTTTCAGTTTTCAGTGGTTATTTCCAACTGGGCTCAATTATAATAACACTCTGAACATGCCTTGGTAATTTGACTATAACTCATGCTAAACATAAGCCATTGACATGAAACAAATTTCTAAATTTCGGGGATATAATTTCCTACAACTTTTATGAAGGAATCAAGTCCTAATTTCATACGTATCAATCCCAGTAATTCAAAAACCGAGGCTGTTGAAACAGGGCAACATCTTAACGTCACAACTAGTAATGGGTATAACTTGAGCTACCAATATCCGTTTAATGTAAACCAGTTTCTAAATTTCGACAACTTAAAGGGCTACAATTTTCATGAAGATACCAATTCCTAATTCTATTCACACAAGTCCCAAAAATTCAATGAATAGTACCTACGAATTAGGGCTCTTAAAGTTTTTAGCTTAACAACTTCTAATCCTCAATTTTAAGCATCATTCTAGTATTCTAGGTGTAAAACCTACAATAACCTTCTTCCTACATCCATTCAAGTTGAGCCAAGTGAGGAGAAAAATAGAAAATGCACCGTTTTGAAAAATAAAACGGTAGAAATGTAGAGGAGATTGAGATAAATCAACTTACCTATTGGAGCTTCTCAAGAAAACCAAGATTTCTCCCTCAAAATGACGCTTGAAGGTAAGAAAACTAGAGAAAGAGAGAAATGAGGAACTAGGTTACAGATTACAGAATAATGACACTCTGTCTTTTTAAAGTCAATATTTCACCTAATAATCCGCTCAGCGCATTTCTGATGCGCCCAGCGGATTACATGCCGCAAGTAAGCAAGAGAATTCGAACCACGCTCAGCGCCTTTCTGATGCGCCCAGCGGATTATAGGCCGCAAGTAAGCAAGAAAATTCAAACCACAATCCGCTCAGCGCATTTCTTATGCGCCCAGCGGATTATAGGCCGCAAGTAAGCAAGAAAATTCGAACCACAATCCGCTCAGCGCATTTCTGATGCGCCCAGCGGATCCCAAAACTCTCTGTTTTAATCGATTAAAAGACCTGTTAATCGATTAACAGACATAATCCGCTCAGCGCATTTCTGATGCGCCCAGCAGATTACATTACAAAAAAATTATCTTTATTTTCTCCTGCCAGGATTTGAACCCACAACCCCTAAGACTCAAACATCACTCCAAACCATATCAACCATCATATATTTCTTGTCAACTTATACACATAATAAACTTTTAATGTACCCACACTCAATGCATACAAGAAAACAATAATTTCTAAATGTGACAATTAAAATTGTTAAGTTCATACTCTTTAAATTTCAACCCTAAATCATATAATTACTATCAGGTTCCCAGTTTCCCGTGAAACAAATCAAATTTAAGTATTTTCTAAAAATTCCAGAAAAATTCAAGAAAAACACAAATAATCTAACAAACATAAAACTCTACTCAATTCCTAATAATTTTAATTATTAAAATTTTGACAAAGATTTTGTCAAAATTTAACAAACCAGGGGTATTGAGAATCAGGATGTTACAAATAAGTTTAGGTTCTACCAAATGGATGTCAAAAGCGCCTTTTTGAATGGCTACTTGAATGAGGAAGTCTTTGTTGCTCAACCACCTGGATTTTAAGATCATATACATCTAGAGTTTGTGTACAAATTGAAAAAAACTCTATATGGTCTAAAACAAGCATCCAAGCAATGGTATGAAAGGTTAAGTAATTTTCTCATATCAAAGAACTATCAAAGAGGTGTTGTTGATAAAACTTTATTTCTTAATAAAATCAACAAAGACACCTTATTATTTCAAGTATATTGGAGCAACTAATGAATCTTTATGCAAGAACATTATTAAAGAAATGTAGGGGGAATTTGAAATGTCCATGATGGGAGAGCTTAATTACTTCCTTAGGTTACAAGTCAAACAATTACAAGGAGGAAGTTTTCTTCATCAAATAAAATATTGTACAGAACTCCTAAAGAAATTTGAAATGGAGCACTGCAAAGAAGCATCACACCAATGTCCACTAACTGTTATCTTGATGCAAATAAAAAAGGGAAATCAATTTATCAAACCAAATATTGGGGGCTTATTGGTTCACTGTTATACCTAACAGCAAGTAGACCTGACATAATGTTTAGTGTATGCATGTGCGCAAGGTTTCAGTCTGCTCCTAAAGAATCCCATTTTTTTGTTGCAAAAAAATTTCTCAAATATCTCAAAGGGACATTAAATGTTGGGTTATGGTATCCTGGTGAGTCAAAACTAAATCTAATTGGATATTCTGACTCAGACTTTGCAGGATGTAAACTTGATAGGAAAAGTACAAGTGGAACTTTCCATCTTCTTGGAAGCAACCTAATTTCATGGCATAGCAAAAAGCAAGCATGTGTTGCCCTTTCCACTGCAGAGGTATAATATATTGTTGTTGGAAGTTGTTGTGCTCAATCTTTATGGCTCAAACAACAACTTGAAGATTATGATTTGATTCTCAATAAAATCCCTCTTCTATTTGATAACACCAGTGCCATCATGTTAACAAAAAATCCAATACAACATTCCAGAACAAAACACATTGAGATTAGACATCATTTTATTAGGGATCATTTTTCAAAAGGTGATTGTGAAATCTTTTTCATAGAAACTGAGAAACAATTAGCTGACATTTTCACAAAACCTCTTGCTCATGATCACTTTTATAAAATAAAAATTGAATTAGGTATTCTAGATGCATCAACCATTGCACAAATTCATACATTCTATTTAATTTAATTAATGTAATATGGTTTTTAATTGATTAAAATATTGGAGTCAGAGATATTATTTTGTTTTAATCGGTTAAATTTTCATAAAATCGATTAAAATCATTTACAAAAGATTTTTGAAAAACAATCCATACAGTTTTAATCGATTATTCATTGAATTAATCGATTAAAAGGTCTCAAGTTACCAATTTTCATTTCTCATCTCTATTTTAATCGATTAAAACATGATTTACATAAGTTAAATTCATTAATTGATTAAATTTAATCGATTCATTCATAAATTGACCGATTAATATTCTGTCATTTTAACCTATATCCAGTTCAATTTAATTAATTAAATTGGTAAATTAATTGATTAGTTTGTTCTTGGAATTTGTTTTAATTAATATTAATTACAGGATTTTTGGAAATCTGTTAGGAAGACAGAAGTTAAATATCAAGATTCAATTTCTGCAATTCTGCAACAATATTAATTTCACATCTTGACCTATCAACCCTATCCTCCAAAGAACAAATTAGCTTATGTATTTCTGCATACCCACCATCCAATTTTCAGTATTGTTGTAGCCAATCAAGGGAACATCTGAAATTAAAAAGGTTGGAAGCACAATAGAGCTACTTTGACTAACTTTTGAACTCCAAAATGAACATTTGAAATCTGATTCTTCTTCTCATTATAATCCAGGTTTTGCTTTCTCTAAACTGATACTCACCTTCTTTCCTTCTTGAATCACTTTCTCTTTCCCTTGAATATTCTTCTCTTCTTCTTCTCTTCTTCTTAAATCATCCTCTCTTCTTCTTGAATCCTCCTCTTTTCTTCTTGATCACCCTATCTTCTTGATCTGATCTTTACAAAGATGCTAAAAAGATCAAAAACTGGGAGAAAGAAATATAAGGGGAATCTTCTTCTATTATTGCTAATACTGGAGGACATTTGGAATCCTGGTTTAATGGTGACATTAACCGGATGAATTCCTTCATCTCAGAATTCAATCAAAAGCATCTAGTTATTCCCAAATATATTTGTTTTGCATGGCTCGATGAAGAAGGATTTACACCTCTGAGAAGGCACTTAAAAAATCAAAAGCTGAAAACATTTATGGAATACATTGGGAACATTCAACCAGATCTTGTTCATGTTTTTTATTCTAATCTCTCAGTGAGTGGCTCCACCATCAAATCTCAGGAAAGTGACTCTAATTTAGAGTCAAGTGATTCTGAGGTTGAAGCAAACCTTTGCTTGAGGAAGATCATTCGTTTTCATTCCTCTTGCCTTTGAATGGTTGCTTCCCTTTTACTTTCATAAACTTGGTGAACTTCTTAATTATGAGACTTAAGTTCTCATCTTCTTCATCATCAGAATCTTCTTCTTCCTTCTTCTTCTTGTTTTTTATGACCTCAGTTTTGAAGGCAGTGTTCCTTTTGTTACTTTGGCCTTCCTCATCATTCAACCTTCCCAGTTCTCGTGCTCTCTCATTTTTCCAAAGAGACCCGCCATTGTCATAGTTGAAATTTAGAATTTTAATATTTAATTCATCAGCATCAAAAATCTTACCAAGCCTAGAGAGGTGGTTGACTATGTGTGTGAAATTCTTTTGGACATCAAAAATCGTTTCTCCTTGTTGCATCTGGAACATTTCATACTCTTGTATTAAAGAGTTTTTCCTTGCTCTTTTTACATCGTCTGTTCCTTCATGAGTCACTCTCAGTACTTCCCACATCTTCTGAGCACCTTCGCACACTAAGATCCTGTAAAACTCATCAAGGGTCAAAGCAGGTGAAATTATATTTGTAGCACTTACATCATATTGAGTCTTTCTAGTCTCCTCCGCAATCCATCGAGAAAAGGGTTTTGGTTCCTCTACATCATTAATAGTCATTTTAGGAATAAAAGGGCCATTTAGGACAACTTCCCAGACACCTCTGTCAATAGACTCCAAAAATATATGCATCCTAAATTTCTAGAAAGGATAATTTTGACCAGCGAAAAGTGGGGGTCTGTTAATAGAGGCACCCTTAGCAAAGGTTTGGTTTTGTCAGACCATTTTCGAAAATTTTGAAAAACTATAAAAAAAAAACTCTGATACCACTTGTTGATATCGTGTAGTAGAATGTTCACGTTAAGACAAAAACCAAGAGGGGGGTGAATTGGTTTCTTATAACGTGAACATTCCGCTGTGCAATAACAACAAACTCCAATGACTCGGTTAGAATATTGAATGCTAGGAAAATGAAACTAGAACAGAGGTTGCTAGCTTTTATAATTGCATGGGTGCTTACACCCAGGTGGAGCAATCATGCTCTGTTAAATGAAGGAGACCTTGCCCTCATTTACTGTATTAAGAATAACATTCGGGTCAACTGGGTCTTTGTGATTAAAGATCACATGATCAAGGCTAAACGGCTAAGTTACTTTCGTTTACCATATGCAATGTTAATTAACAAATCTTTTCAATATTTTTTAGTTGACTTGACTCGGGAGTATGTAGAAACTCCAAAATCTTCAAATGAAATTGATGATTCTACCCTCAAGAAAATGGGCTCCATCAAAATTGATGATGAATGGATTTCCAAAACCGAAGCTGGAATGTCAGAAAATGACGATGAAGATGGAGAAGAATTTGATCATAATGCAATTCCATCCCTGCCAGCTGTAGAGGTTCCCCAATCTGGCCAAGAACATCCATCTACTGAATTTCACAACATGGAAATCGCTTCATACTATGCTCAACCAGATTGTGGAACACCTCTCTCTCAATTCGAGCGTACAATGCTCTCTCAAATGTCAGTACTCCAAGAAAACCAATGAAAACATATGCAAATGACCTTCCAACATTTTCAACACACCAGTCTCAATTCTCCAACCTTGGTCATCAAATTGTTGATTTGTACTCAAAATTGGAAGATATGCAAATGAATCAAGGGAATTGGGATGACTGAATCCAGTCACAACAAAGGGGTCAACTCTTTTTATCACTGCTTTGTTATTTCTTTATTTCTTAATTTTAAATTCACTAGGTCTGTAATATTTTTGATGGCTTCTGACCATAATACATCAAACCTCTAAATATTATGCATGTTTTGATTATACTGCTTCTCTGTTTGATGAAGTCAAAAGGGGGAGAAATGAATATTGAATCAACTCACTAACATAGAAATATCTAGTAGCTTCACTGCAGGACGAAATTTTTCTACAGGACTCAAAGAGGTCTTTGTCTTCATCAAATAGGGGGAGGCTGATAAAGACAAGACAAAGATTGAAGATCTTAAAGATTTGATGAAGTCAAAGGAGTTATGGGTTAAGGGTTGTAATGTTTAGTGAGTCTGCATCTATATTATGTAGATATAATCTTCTATCCATTTCTATAGCATGAGGTTCTATCAATTGAAACAAATAAAAATGCCTCTAACTATTTTAATATGTTAAAAATTGTTTTAATCGGTTAATATGTTTTTAAGTTTTTGAAATAACTGATATATTTACGAATTAATCGATTAAAATTAGCTAAAAACACTTCTGACATATTTTTAACTGATGTATTTTCGAAATAATCGATTAAAACCACTTAAAGCATGTACTGTCATCGTTTTAACCAATACATCTTCAATTTAATCGATTAAAAACACTTAAGAAAGTTTTAGAAAATGTTTTGTCAATATTTTAATTGATTAAACCTCAAATTAATCGATTAACATCACTTAAAGAGTTTCTAGTTAATGTTTTAATTGATTAAATCAAGTTTTTATCAGTTAAAAACATTTAAATCGATTTAAGAAATGTCCTGCCAGAATATTAATCGATTAACTTCGAATTAATCGATTAAAATCACTTAAGAAATTTTTGTTCAAATGTTTTAATTGATTAAATCAAGTTTTTATCAGTTAAAATCATTTAAGAAGTTTTTGAAAATCTTCTGTCAAGTATTTTAATCAATTAAAATACGAATTAATCAATTAAAATCTTAAAAGGATTTTTTGTATAAATGTTTTAATCAATTAAATTGTATTTGTATCAGTTAAAATATTTTTTGAAAAGTGTGTTGAACACTTTGATAGATTAAAAGTTATTTTAATCAGTTAAAACAATTAGAAACAAGATTTTTTAATCGATTAAAAGATGAATTAACCGATTAATTAAACCAATATGTTAGAACAAGTCTCTATACATACAAATTTGATTCAACACTTTAAAAAACATCTTTTAGAAACAATTCAAGAAATCTATAGAGATCTTTACAAGAGAGAAGTGCACTATTTTCAGTGGAAATTTTCAAAGTTCTTTCTTGAGGCATTTTTGTTTTATTGTGAAGAAACTCATTTTGCAGTGGGATTTCTGCATTTGCATAACCGAGTTTGATAGTTCTAGTTTCTTCAATCTCTATTTTATATTTTGAATCTGTGTAGTCTAACTATCTGGAAGATTGGGCACTGGTTTTGCAACTGGAATTCGGTTGTAGGTTAGTTTCAAGAACTGGAATTTGGTTCTTGGTGTAGGTTGGGTGTTTTGTAATTTTGATCTGTATTTAAAACAAATTCAATATAGTGAAACTCAACTAGAATTTGGTTGAGAACTGAACGTAGCCTTGTAGTGTGGGTGAACCAGTATAAATATTGGTGTTTCTTTGTCTCTTCTTTCATCTTCTTTAAATCTATTTGAACTTTGCTCAATTTTGACTTGTTTTCTACGTTCAATACTTAATCTGATTTCATAATCTTTCAAATTGTTAATTTGTATATATAAAGTGCAAAAAAGTTTTCAAAAGATCAATTCACCCCCTCCCCCTCTTGAACTCAACCTATATTTCTAACTGTTAGAAATGTAGGCTGAGATCAAGAGGGGGGATGAATTGATCTTTGAAAGATTTTCGCACTTTTAAAAATACAAATTATCTATTTCAAAGAATATGCATTCTGATCATGTTTTGAATCAAGAAAATCAAGCAATTTTATGTAAGATACAAGCAGAATAAAAGAGAATAAAGGTTTACAGAAAGAAACATAACATTTATACTAGTTCACCTAAACCACAGGGCAACATCCAGTTCTCAACCAAATTCGAGTTGAGTTCCACTAAGATTGATTATGTTTCTGATTACAAACCTAAATCACAAAACACCCAATCCACACCAAGAACCAAATTCCAGTTCTTGCACCAAACCTTCACCAAGAACCAAGTTCTAGTTCTTGACCCAACCTGCTGCCAAATTCCAACTATAGAACCAGTGCCCAACACTTCCAAACACCCACAATACAATAAAGAATTGAAAAGAAACAAAGAGAAGAAACTAGAACAATCAAACCCGGATTATGCAGCTCTTGCAGAATGAGTTTCTTCTCATGTAAGAAAGTAAAAATGCCTCAAGAAAGAATTTTGAAAAACTTCACAAAAGTGGTGTGCTTCTTTCTTGAAAAACTTCTCTAATGATTGCTTGATTAATTACTCAAAGATGTATTTTAAAATGCTGAAGCAATCCTGTTTATATAGAGTTATTTTTCAACTGCTGGTTTAATTACTTGGTTAAAACTTTCTTTTAATCGATTATTAAATCTTGATTAATCGATTAATACTTCTTTTAATCGGTTAAAATGTGCTTAATCATTTTTTAGATTTATTTTAACTGATGCGACAATGTTTTAATCGATTAAAATAGTCAAACAAAAATTCTCTAAGTTGTTTTAATTGATTAATTCGCGTTTTAATCGATTATAATTATGTCAAACATTTTCTAAAAACTTCATAAGTGATTTTAACTGATAAAAGCAAATTTTAATCGATTAAAACATTTGACAAAAAATTCTTTAAGTTGATTTATTCGATTAATTTGATATTACATCGATTAAAATTCTAGCAGAACACTTTTCAAAACATTTTCAAGTGATTTTAATCGATTAATTCGAAGTTATATAAATTAAAATATTGACAGAACACTTTTCAAAATATTTCAAGTGATTTTAATCGATTAATCCGAAGTTACATTGATTAAAATACTAACAGAACATTTTTCAAAACATTTCATGTGATTTTAATCGATTAATTCAAAGTTATATAAGTTAAAACACTATCAGGAATGTTTCTAGATTATTTTACTCAATTAACCTTAAGGAGTATCAGTTAAAACTATTTTTTAAGAACATATTAATCGATTAATTCCGTTTTTAATAGATAAAAAACTCTTTAGAGGCATTTTCAAATTCTTCCAAAATGAATAATCCTCATGCAGCAAAGAGATAGGAATGATTATACCTATTAATATTGATGTTGACTTAGTAATACTCTACCCTTTTACCTAAGTAGCCTTTGACATCATCAAATCATTAAGATCTTCAACTTATCACATGGTTTAATAAGATCTTCATCACTTTCAGTCTCCCCCTATTTGATGAAGACAAATACCTCTTTTGAATCTCTTTGAAAGATCCTGATCTGCAAAAGAAATCACTTAGATATACAGATTAGTGAGTATTCAATATACAATATAAATTTCTCCCCCTTTGACGTCATAAAAAATAGGGAGAGAAGGTATAAAACAGATGCAGACATGTAGAATTCACAATATATGTAGGTAGGAAACAAAAGAAAGCTGAAATTTATTATTCTTTAAAGGACAAGTAAAGTTGATTCAATCTTATCTTCCTTAACATGTTTGCGGTAAACGCAATAGATACGTGTAAAAATAAGGGAACCTTGCTTTAGTAGCATGTTATAGGAACAACCATTAACTGAAGTCTTTACTTTGAATCTTAGAATAATAAACGATGAAAAACAGAGGAGAATCTATTGAATTTGAACTATTTAATGATTTTAATTGATACAAATTATGTTTTAATTGATTAAAACAGGAATAACATAAGTATATCAAAAAAATATGAGAACATTTAATCGATTAAATCGAGAATTAATCAATTAAATTAGTATGAACAATCCCATTATAAATGAAATTAATGGATTAAAGTTATTTTATATCAATTAAAACATTCAGAAAATGTGAATTTATGTAATGTTTGATGCACTTGGATTCTCTAATTCATTTCTTAAACACTCACAAGCAAGGAGTTTTATGATTTAGTTTGATGATTGTTTCAGTTCTTATGAAAAGATTTTCATGATTGTAGACCCCAAATATTTCCAGGCCTCACAATAAGCTTAGAAATCCTCCGTTTCAAAGATGCTCAAGACTTTAATAGGTCCCTAGTAGCATTTTCTAGGTTCCATTTAAGATAAGGAGTGTTTTCTGAGAAAATAAAAATTGAAAATTTTGTCGGAAACGTCGGATGGCCATCCAGGCTAACCACATGATCATTCATGCTTATTACAAGCAATGGACGACCGTCCATTTGGACCAGACGATCGTCCATGCCTATTTTAAGTCATGGACGGTCATCCATGCTAATAGACGATCGTCCATGCTCATTTTAGGCCATGGACGACCGTCCACTTAAGCCAGACAACCGTTCGGTTTTCCTGGCTCATTTCCCTATAAATAGGACCCTCATTTCTCACCTTTCCACACACCTCACACACTCCTATGCTCTAGAGAAACTATTTTGGGAATTCTAAGCAACTCTGAGCATTATTCCAGAGTACGAGTGATCTTAGGACACTCGAGGAGTCTAGCTCTTAATTTTTTGTTCGAGGGAGGAGTGTCTCTGTAGAGAGTGGGGAATGCCAAAAATCGTCCTCAAGTTCAAGATCTATAAAAGCCCGCTTAGGAGGTTCTTCTTCATAACTCTTCTCTTTTATTGTTTTCCTTTACTGCTTTCCTTTTGTGTGCATTTGTTAGAGCCATGTAGATAGTCATTTAAATACCGCAATAAATAAATAGGGTAGAAGCATAATTTTTATTGTCTTTATTTTTAAGATTATTCCATCATAGGGAACCCAAAAGGGGTGTTGTGGGGTGCTAACACCTTCCCCACACGTAACTAACTCCCTTACCCAACTTTGGTTATAATGGCCAAAGTTGGTTTTTCTTAAACCAACGCCTTCTTTTATTTTCCTTTTCCAATGTTTATGGTAAAAACATTGGTGGCGACTCCAGAACCTTATTACGAAAACCTCCCTCTTAAGGGTAGTTCGGTTATCAAACATCCTAAGAGCAATGACCAAATTTTTTAAAACAAACGCGAGTGATCAAAACCATCGTGTCGCTTCAACCGCCTTTTTACAACGGCGAAAGATGGCGACTCCACTGGGGAAGTCATGAGAGTTGATCCCATTTAGTGATGAAATAATCCAAAAAATAGTAGACTTGAAATTATGCCTCTACCCTTTCTCTGTATAACATGTTTATTTTCTATAATTGTTTGAAATACAAACTGCACACAACCCTTGCACACAACAGTCCCTCTATACCCGGGGCCAAGAGTGAATACACATAGGGAGTGGGTGGTGTTTATGGTCGGCCGTGGTAATGGCCATAGTGCCAGCAGGTTGTTGTCAGAAGCCACCACTCAAGGTGATAACCCTCCTCTCTCAGTCTGTAGGACGTCGACAAAGCAATTGAGCCACACATGGTTTGAGGGCTGAGAGACCGTGAGAACCCTATAATGGGGGCACCTTGGGGACCTGACCTTGGTGAGGATAGTTAGAACCTACCTTTGCTAATGCACTTTTCTGCAGAAAACCCCTACCTCGTAATTAAAATGTCGTCGCTATATTCGCAGATGAGTGAATTGTTTGTTCTTATGTCTGTTGCATTTTGTTTGTCACATTTGCATAGCATAATCATACAACAACAAAAAATAAAAATTCTTAAAATAATCTTATTTTAAAACCTTTTTGCAATAAACAACCTTATCTCGGACAGTCATCATTTAAGCTAACCTGGTTTCAGGTTCTTTGTAAGCTAAGTAGCCACATTGACTTACAGAAGAGATAAGGGAGTTATAAAGCAAAATAATTTCATAACAAACCAATTTTATCTTGGACAGTCTTCATTTAAGCTAGCCTGGTTTCAGGTTCTTTATAAGCTAAGTAGCCACATTGACCTATAGAAGAGATAAAGGGGTCACAAAAAAAATAAAAACAAAATACAATAAAACACATTTTGACAAATTCAAAAAATTCATTTCAAAATAAAAACAAAAATACAATAGAACACATTTTGACAAAGTCAAAACATTCATTTAAAAATAATGAAATTTAATAAAACTATTTCAACAAAGTCAAATCATTCATACCCTCATTATTGCATAAGTGGTAAAACCAAGAGAGAAAACAAATGCATAAGAAAGGTAGGCATAAACATCATCCTAATAAAATATCTCATGCATAAATACATTCATTATAGGGGGCATTAGATATCCTTAAGACAAAGGCGAAAGAGACCCAAGTACGTTTGTAACCTTCGTTATACTTGTCAATCTATGACAAGGAAGGGGCAAGTGTGCTAAGGTGTGTGGTAACCTTCGTTACACTTGTCAAATCCATGATGGGAAAGGAACCATTACCTCAAGGTGGGTATGGTGCTCCATGAAGCGTAAGCTTTAAAGAGAATACCAAAGCTATTGTCTTAAGGCATATCTATTCCACACTAATCATTCATTTCATAAAATAAAAAATAAAAACTCTAATTCATCTGCATTTTAGAAAGTGGTTGGTCTTCTTCCTGTCCTTACTCGTGCGCAAAAAGCTAAGTGGATGGAGAAATTGGAAGAGAAAAACTACAAGCTCACCATTGAGCTTAATGTCGTAAAGGAGCAAATGGTGTGATTAATGGAGCAGTTAGAGGAACAAAATCGCAAGCTCACCGCTGAGTTTAATTCCGTGAAGGAGCAGTTGGCGTAATTAACGAAACTAATGCGCCAACAACACATCCACAATGAAGGCCCCCACAATGATCATATGGACAAAAGAGTGGAACATGGACTGAAGAGTGGGAGGATTGTACAACTTCCCTCATCTAATGCATCATTCAAGAAGTTCCTTAGCAAGAAGGAGGAGAGAAGCGTGAATGCCATCAACCTTGCTACTCATTCTTCCTCTTCACGACCAGCTAGGAAGTCGAGAAATCAAAAGAGAAAATTTACTCCCCTTCTAACCTCCTATGGGAGTCTGTTGAGAAAGCTGGTAGATGTCAACCTCTGTTAGAATCGCACAGCGAAATGTTTGCATTAACGGACAAAAACCAAGAGGGGGGGTGAATTGGTTTCTTACACAAAAATTAGGGTTTTAAAATTTTTCCCAAATTTCACTAATTAAAATGTTGTGTAAAGTAAATAGAGAAGGGATAGAAGATTACACAGTTGATTTATACTGGTTCGGATCAAAAGACCCTACGTCCAATTGCTAATCACTCAAACAGAGGATTAACGTTGTCACTATAATCACAGTTATACAAACAGATTACAAATGAAAAGATAAGGTAAAAAATACACCTCTCTTGAGTCACACAAGAGATGAACACCTCCTTTGAATCCACAAAGGATGAAGAACAACTTTCCCTAGAGACGGCACAACACACAATCCACCAAGAAACCCACTCAGTGATTCTTATTGCTTCTAGCCCACCCTTTTCCTTCCCAACAAACAATTCTCTGGCAGTCACAACTCTTAACTTTTGTATGAAAAAGATTGTTTTATTTGCAGAGAGCCTTAGAGAACCTTAAGTAGAGAGATTAGGGTTTGGGAATTGGGGATTTTTGAAATTGAATGAATTGGGAATAGGGTTTTCGAAACTTGGTCCAATTTTGAATTTCAAGACACATATCAGACCCAAATAATCAATTATCTTGAGTGTTAATCGATTATTCCAGAGCCATTCTCACAGAGGATCAAAAACAGCACCATAAAATCGATTAACAGGCCATTTAATCAATTAACAGGCCATTTAATCGATTAACAACCCAGTTAATCGATTAACAGGCCATTTAATCGATTATTCCAGAGAGCAAATGCTGAAAATGGTTTTCTTTCTCTAATAATCGATTATCCTGCCATTTAATCGATTAATCCAGTGTATTTTTTATAAAAATGAGTTTTTAGAGCTTTTAAAGAGTGGTCTATGTGCTAGCTATCTTGGACTCTAATATTACAGACTCAAAAACATAAAAATAGAGTTATTACATAACATTAAAAGTCTTCAAATCTTTAAGTCCTTTATTCTTGAATCATCATCAAAATCTACAAGCTTCATATCCATGTATGTTCAACATTCATATCCTTGTATGTTCAACAATCTCCCCCTTTTTGATGATGATCAAAATTTCCTTTAAAGCCCTTTTTAATAACCTGTTTTGTCTGTCACAGCTACCAAAAACATTAAACATACCAGACAACATTTAAATTTAATAAACATAATAAACATAAGAGGCTTTAAATAATTTCTCCCCCTATTTTGATTATGATAAAAAAATGAAAGCTCCCCCTCAATAAGTGCATAATATAGAAAGAGCTCCCCCTCAAACAAAGCAAAAATACCAATTTTATTCCATAAATCAAATAAATTACAAGCAAGAAGATATATTGAAGAGATTAAAACTCTTCACTTTCATCACTGTTAAATTTGGCATCAAATCTATCTTCTAAGTTATAAACCATATCATCTACATCCGAAATACGGCGAATGATTTCCTGATGCCGTTCTTGAGAAATAGTGAAGAATTCTTGCATTCTTTGATTCATATCAAAGAGCATATCTTCCATTGATGGACGGGATGTAGGATGAGTAGATGATGTCCTAGCAGTGTGAATGTTTTCTGTAGGAATCTCAGCAGCAGGCATCTCTTCATCAGAATCTTGAGCATCTTCAGCCATGTTGGGAGTGTCATCTTTGTGAACGTAAATTCCATTTACACGCCCCATTTGTAACTAAGTGAGCGTGCTGTCAAGCATGCAATTTGAATTTATCGTCCTGATCGTTTGCTCTCCTTCAACATTTACTCCCTTGTATTCTAAGATACGAGAAAAAAGAAGACCATATGGAATTTTAAACGTTGGATGACGTTTAGCTTTAAGCACGGTCATAGTGACAAGACTACCCCAATCAATTGGCTCATTATTCATGATGGCATGAATAATGCGAAGATCAATGGATGAACATTGTGCATGATTTGTTGCTCTAGGACAGAGAATCCAGACAATGAGATGCAGCAGCATGCGTTCCTCTTTCTTTAATGGACCGACCAATAGAAGTCAGCCAATTTCGAAGGAGGGATTACGGAGAAATGAGCGATAAGCCATAATTCTATCAAAATCTTCTAACTCCGCAAAAATATTGATAGCATCCTCTCTTACAGTAAAGTGGGCAACATTTTCCCAGATATCATCATCAAGGATGATGGTCACACCCTTGACTCTAGAAGTGGCTACATGATCTCTAAATTTAAAATGAGAATAGAATACCCTAACTAAATCAAGGTAGTAGTACCTTGCATTTGAATGAATGGGAGGACTCCTTGCAGCTCAAGAAGATTTGGAAAGTTAAAGCTCCTATTGATGAATTGATCGCCAATAATATATTTTGGAGTGATGATCCCCCTTTCTTTCCAGAAAGTTAGAAATTCTTGTCTTTCTTCATTGTCTGAGATCCATCCTTCAACTGAATTTGGACGGGGATGAGAAGCAACAGTGGATCTTCTTCTTGTGGGGATCTTTGCACGAGATGATGAAGCCATTAAGATTAGAAGGAAAGAAAACAAGAAAGTTTGGACAAGTTTTGGAGAACAATAAGGTTTTAAGGAGACAAGAGAGCTTGAATGATGCAAGAATGCTTTGATTCAAGGGTTGGAGGTGTGTAGAAGTGAAATGTGTTAGAATCGCGTAGCGGAATGTTTGCGTGAACGGACAAAAACCAAGAGGGGGGGTGAATTGGTTTCTTAACAAAAAATAGGTTTTAAAACTTTTCCCCAAATTTTACCGATGAAAATGTTGTGTAAACATAAATAGGATAAGGATAGAGTCTTACACAGAAGATTTATACTAGTTCGGATCAAAAGACCCTACGTCCAGTTGCTAATCACTCAAACAGAGGATTAACGTTTTCACTATAATCAAAGTTATACAAGCAGATTACAAATGAAAAGATGGAGTAACGAAAACACCTCTCTTGAGTCACACAAGGGATGAAGAACAACTTTCCCTAGAGACGACACAACACACAATCCACTAAGAACTCCACTTAGTGATTCTTATCGCTTCTAGCCCACACTAGGTTCCAAAAGCCCCTTTTTCCTCCAACAAACAGTTCTCTGGCAATCACAACTCTCAACTTTTGTTTGAAAAAGGTTGTTCAATTTGCAGAGAGCCTTAGAGAACCTTAAGTAGATGAATTAGGGTTTTGGGAATTGGGGATTTTCGAAACTTGGTGTATTAGGACTAGGATTTTCGAAAATAGGTTTAATTTGAAGTTCAAAATGCATATCTGACTGAAATAATCGATTATCTCAAGTGTTAACCGATTATTACAGAGCCAAAATCAGTAGAGACCCAAGACGCACTGGTTTAATCGATTATTTCCCCTGTTAATCGATTAACAGGCCTGTTAATCGATTATCACAGTGAGCTGATACATAAAATGGTTTTTCTCACTATAATAATCGATTATTTGGTCTTTTAATCAATTAAACCCGTGGCTTTTTTATAAATATGAGTTTTTGAAGCTTCTAAAGAGTAGACTATGTACCGACTATCTTAGACTCTAATATTACAGACTCAAACTCATCAAAACAGAGTTATTACACAAGAATACAAGTCTTCAACTCTCTAAGTTCTTTGTTCTTGAATCATCATCAAAATCAACAAGCTTCATGTCCATGTAAGTTCAACATCAAGTCCTTGTATGTTCAACAAAATGAAGTCTTCCTATATATAGAGAACAAGTATAACGGTCATAAACAGCTAGATTTGGGAGAATGGGTGTCAAAATAGTCGTTCCAAACGGCTAGTTTATCAAAAACGTTCCAGGATAATCGATTAAAACTGCTGTTAATCGATTAAACCTTCAACTGAGCATATTAATCGATTAACTGATGTTGTTAATCAATTAAATTGAGTGATAATCGATTATTGCTTTATATAATTGATTATTCTAGAGAGAAACTTCTGATTTTGGTCATTTTGGTGCAGATAATCGATTATTTCCCAAAATAATCGATTATTCCATAGAGATCATCAAATTTTTAAGGTTTAGACACATGATAATCGATTAAAACCCTATATAATCGATTATTACAGTACAATCATGCAAAAATTGATCAGTTAAGCAGAATTTAGGCTATTTCTAATATTCCTAAGTCTCTTCTAAGATCAAAGAATCTATCTTTGGGAAGAGGTTTAGTAAAAATATCTGCTAATTGACACTTTGTATCAACATATTCAATTTTACAATTTCCTTTACTAATATGATCTCTTAAGAAATGATGTCTAATCTCTATATGTTTAGTTCTAGAATGCATAACAGGATTCTTTGTGAGATTGATAACACTTGTATTATCACACATTAATGGAATATTACTTAAAAAGATACTATAATCTTGTAATTGTTGCTTCATCCATAAAATTTGAACACAACAATTACCAGCTGTAATATATTCAGCTTCAGTAGTAGATAAAGCAACACATGCTTGTTTCTTAGAATGCGAAGATACTAAAGATGATCCTAACATATGACATGTTCCACTAGTACTCTTTCTATCAATCTTACATCCACCATAATCAGCATCAGAATATCCTATTAAACTAGGAGAAGCTTTAGATGGATACCATAATCCAAATCCTGTAGTTCCTTTTAAATATTTTAAAATTCTTTTTACTACAGTTAAATGAGATTCTTTTGGACATGCTTGAAATCTAGCACACACACAAATAGAATGCATAATATCAGGTCTACTTGCAGTTAAGTATAACAGTGAACCTATCATACCTCTATACATAGATTGATTTATTTCCAAACCTGATTCATCCTTGTCTAAATAACATGACGTTCCCATGGGTGTGTTAGCTTCCTTTGAAGTGTCCATTCCAAATTTCTTGAGAATCTCTTTGCAGTATTTGGTTTGAGACACAAAAATGTCATCTTTAAGTTGTTTAATTTGAAGTCCAAGGAAGAATGTTAATTCTCCCATCATTGACATTTCAAATTCACCCTGCATTATCTTAGCAAATTCTATACACAAGAAATTATCAGTTGATCCAAAAATGATATCATCAACATATACTTGAACTAATAAGATATGTTCTTTTACTTTCTTAATAAACAAAGTGGAATCAATTTTTCCTCTAGAAAAATCATTTGAAGTTAGAGAACTACTTAATCTTTCATACCAAGACCTAGGAGCTTGTTTCAAACCATATAATGTTTTCTTCAATTTAAAAATATGATTGGGATATTTAAAATCTTCAAATCCAGGAGGTTGTTCCACATATACTTCCTCTTTGATAAACCCATTCAAAAATGCACTTTTAACATCCATTTGATATAATTTAAATTTCATTAATGAGGCATAAGCAAGAAGTAGGTGTATAGCCTCTTGGTGATTGCCACTCTTTTGCTAATTCAGTTGATTGAGATGGCTCATTCTCATTCAAGTACATTTCTTCTAGAGCCTCTCTTATGTACTCATCATCACCTGAAAATTCTTTATTTGACTCAAGAGGATTTCCCTTAAGGTCTATAACTTCATCAAAGGTGATGTGTACAGATTCTTCAACATTTAAAGTTCTTCTATTGAACACTCTATATGCTTTGCTAGTTAGTGAATAACCTAAGAAAATGCCCTCATCGGCTTTTGAGTCAAATTTTCCTAAGTTATCTTTTCCATTATTTAAAACAAAGCATTTACATCCAAATATTTTTAAATGAGCAACATTAGGCTTTCTACCATTTAACAGTTCATAAGGAGTTGATTTTATAAATGGCCTAATAAGCATCCTATTCAATACATAACATTCAATACTTACAGCATCAGCCCAAAAATACTTAGAAACATTTTATTCATTCAACATTGTTCTAGCAAGTTCCTCTAGTGACCTATTTTTCCTTTCTACTACACCATTTTGTTGGGGAGTCCTAGGTGCAGAAAAATTATGCAAAATACCATTTTCCTCACAATAATTTTTAAACCATTCATTTTGAAACTCTCCACCATGGTCATTTCTTAACACCTTAATTCTTAAGTCTTTCTCATTTTGGATTTGCTTGGCAAACTTCCTAAAGACTTTAAAAGCTTCACTTTTTAATGTTAAGAAAAATGTCCAAGTATATCTAGAAAAATCATCAACAATTACAAGAGCATAATAATTTCCACCAAAACTTTTTATCCTAGATCGATCAAATAAATCTAAGTGTAATAGTTCTAAAGGTTTTGATGTGGAAATAACATTCTTAGATTTAAAAGATGATTTCACTTGTTTACCTTTTTGACATGCATCACATAATCTATCTTTTTCAAACTTTAACTTAGGCAAACCAACAACTAAGTCCGTTGATATTAATTTGTTTAATTGATGCATATTTATATGAGCCGCTCTCTTATACCATAACCATGGGTTTTCCTCCTTAGCAACTAAGCATGTTATACTAGTATTAGGTACACAATCCAAATCAATCAAATAGATATTATTATGCCTAATGCCTTTCAATGCTATATTTTTGGAATCCTTTAAATGTATGGTACAAAATTTATTTTCAAAAATTACCTTGAACCCTTTGTCACAAAGTTGACTTATACTTAGGAGATTATGATTTAGCCCATCAACAAGAAACACATCCTTTATCTCCAAAGTATTTGCACCATCAATGTTTCCGATTCCAAGAATTTTTCCTTTGTTTTTGTCCCCATAGGTTACATATCCTTGTTCTTTAGCTTTGAAACTCACCAATTTTGTTTTGTCTCCGATCATATGTTTTGAACATCCACTATCAAGATACCACATAGACTTCTTGGATTTGGAAGTTTCCTACAAAACAAGAACATAGTAATCTTAGGTCCCCATAACTTTTGGGTCCTTGGGGTTAGAGACAATCAAATCATTTAACTATAGGAACCCAAACATATTTTCCTTTAAGAACACCAAAAAGCTTAATTCTACATCTATTTGAAGTATGACCATGTTTCATACAGTAAAAGCATGCATTAGATGTAATCTTTGAATATGATATATTTCTAACTTTTAAAGTTTTAGTTCCTTTTTCAACCCATACTCTTCTATTTTTAATTTTAGGTTTTTTCAAAGGAACATGACAATTTTCTTTATTTTGAATAGTAACTTTATCCTTATAATTATCACTTGTTTCCTTCTTAGCTTTATCAAGCAAATGGCTAAGTATATCAATATTATGTTCATACTCTTTACATGATGCACATGTTATATTCTTGTTACCTTTTTCCTCTAAACATACAATTTTCGTTTTTAAGGACTCAACCTCTTTTTTGGATTTATTCAAACACTTTTTCACAGATTTATATTCATTTTTCAAGTCCTTAAAAGCAGTAAACAATTCTCCATATGCATTTTGTAAAGCCTCATAATCATTTTCATCATCACTTGAGGAAGAGTCAGAATCACTAACCTCAAAGTCGGAAGATATGTTGTCTTTTGCCGTCAAGCAAATGTTAGCTTCAATTTCCGAATCACTTGACTCCGAACTTGAGTCACTATCATCCCAAGCAATGTAAGCTTTCTTCTTGAAGAATTTCTTGTCTTTATGATCTTCATTTTTCTTATTTGGACATTCGGTTTTTACATACCCTGTTTCACCACAACCATAACATTTGATATTTAAGGAAGTACTTTCTCTTACCTTTCCCTTACCTTTGAAGGGTTGCTTCCCTTTGGATATCATGAACTTTAGGAATTTCTTTATCATGAGACTCAAATTTTCATCATCTTCATTCTTCGAGTCTTCTTCCTCCTTCTTGTTCTTACTCTTGGAAATTTTAGTTTTGAAGGCAATGTTCCTCTTTTGATGTTGGTCTTCTTCATCATTTAGCCTTCCAAGTTCAAGTTCATGCTCTCTCAACTTTCCAAAGAGCGCCGCCATAGATATGGTAGTAAGATTTTGTGACTCCGTGATAACTGTCACCTTAGGTTGTCATTTCCTATCCAAAGATTTAAGAATTTTTACATTTAATTCATCAATATCAAAAATTTTACCTAACCTGATGAGATGATTCACAATGTGTGAAATGCTTTTGAACGTCAGAAATTGTTTCCCCTTGTTGCATCCGGAACATCTCATACTCTTGTATCAATGAGTTCTTTCTTGCTCTTTTAATGTTATCGGTATCTTCGTGGGTTACTCTTAGCATTTCCCACATTTCTTGAGCACTTTTACAAACCGGTATCCTGTAAAAATCATCAAGGGTTAAAGCAGATAAAATTATATTTCTAGCCCTAACATCATATTGGGCTTTTCTATTTTCTTCAGCCGACCATCTAGAAAATGGTTTTGGTACCTCTTCTCCGTTTTCAGTAATTTTAGGAACAAAAGGTCCATTTAAAATTGCATCCCAAACACCTCTATCAACAGACTCCAAAAATATTTGCATTCTAACCTTCCAAAAAGGATAATTTTGCCCCGCAAAAAGTGTAACACCCTACCTTATAAACCCTCAATCAGAAGAATTAATAATTTTTAGTAGAAATTTTTTTTTACCGATAATAATCTTTCCCTCGTACATAATATCAATATATAAATTTTCAATAATCCATTCCTGCATTTCATCATTTTAAAAAGTACTAAAAGTAAACATTCATAATTACATATAGATAAAATACTAGTACAGTCCTCCAAAATATTAAGGGCAACATTGGGGATACTTCCTACAGAGCAACTAACTACATAAAAGAGTAACTACTACTCAGTACCATGTAGGTCTATATACTACAAAAGACTGTCTATAAAAGTTTAGATATGTTTATCCCAATACATGTTGCCATCATTGTGGCTCCCAGCTAATGAGTATGAGTGTCATATTCATCGGGTGTGGAATCTGTGCCATCTCCCCTCTCTTCAAACAATGACCGATCAGGTCCAATGAGTACCACAAGTACAAAGGAAATAAAGAAAACAGAAAGACAAGAGGGTGAGCAACAGTTCATACATCATTTTAAAATCAACATCATAAACAATCACAAGTCAATCAAATTCCAAATGATTGATGTTAATGATGCATGATCCTAATATGTTTTCTAAAATGTTTATGCATGCGGGCCCGAATCATTTCTCAAATCAGTACTGGGGTAGCCAGGAGTTGACACTACTAGGCATGGAAAATCCACCCACGGGATTATTGAGACCCATGCTCAAATATAAACCAGGTAGCTCACCGACCATTGATATACGGTAAGAGCACGATCGGGTATAGCAGAGTTTGTACGGTGGGATCCCCGACAACAGGTAGCGAGCACGGGTCTTTTGGGGCCTCCAACCACTACCCTTCCTATCCTCAAGTCCTCCCTCGGGGCCTCCCTATCGTATTCTCGAGTCCATAATCTCCGATTCCCAGATTTCACAAATCACCATTTTCAAATGAGTAATGTATGAGTCCCTAAGTGGTTTTTCTTAGAAATTCACATTTTTCCAAAAATTTGACAGAGTTTCCCCTGTAATACGAGACTTCCCAAAAATTTCCAATCACCTGTTACAAGCGAGAAAACTTCCAATACAGTTCAAAAGGGTTCACAACCCATCATCCAATTCTTTCAATTTAATTTTCAATGAATTTTCTCATGAAAAACCACCATGCATATAAATGCTCACTCAAAGACCATACATATCATAATAGAGTACCAAGCATATATTTTACACCATCATACACGTAAGCAATTCATGATCACTTTCACAACCAAACATATAATAAAATCAAAATGATCAATCATAACAAATTTAGACAAATTCAACAAATAAGGTCAAACAAGTTTATGATGTAATCCTTACTATATAGCCCACCCCTTACCTGATACGTTCACACTTATTCCTTTCAAATCTTGATGTTGTATTTCAGCAAAATCTATATACGTAATAAAATTCTAGTTAGAATCTTATATTTCTATGATTCTATCTCATGAGAATTTAAATTCATTCTGTATTGCTAATCCATTTTTAATAATATTTTAAGCTCACATTCAGCTTACAATTAATTTAGAAAATTATCCTATTTTGTATACACTTAGAGTAGGAAAAATCCTAATAGCAAACATGAATAAGGTTTAGTATTTCTAAATTTTATAGAGTTATATAAGCTGTTTTGGCATGAGATTTGAGCCACAATTTCAATAACTTAATTACCTACAATATTGATGAAGGAAATAAATTCAAATACCCTATAGAATAGATGCAGTTTTCAGTTTTCAGTGGTTGTTTCGAACTAGGCTCAACTACAATAACACTCTGAACATGCCTTGGTAATTGGATTATAACTCTTGCTACACACAAGCTATTAACATGAAATAAATTTCAGGGATATAATTTCCTACAACCTTTATGAAGGAATCAAGTCCTAATTTCACATGTATCAATCGCAGTAATTCAAAAACCTAGGTTGTTGAAACAGGGCTACCTCTTAACGTCACAGCTAGAACACTCGATAGTAAAATGGGCATAACTTAAGCTATAAATATCTGTTTAATGTGAAATCAGTTTCTAAATTTCGACAACTTAAAGAGATACAACTTTCATGAATATACCAATTCCTAATTCTGTTCACACAAGTCCCAAACATTCAATGAATAGTACCTACGAATTAGGACTCTTAAAGTTTTAGGTTTAACCACTTCTAATCCTCAATTTTAAACATTATTTTAGTATCCTAGGTGTAAAACCTACAATAACACTCTTCCTACTCCCATTCAAGCTCATTCAAGTGAGGATAAAAATAGAAAATGCACCGTTTTGAAAAATAAAACAGTAGAAATGTAGAGGAGATTAAGATAAACCAACTTACCTCTTGGAGCTTCTCAAGAAAATCAAGATTTTCCCGTCCAAATCAACCTTAAAGATAAGAAAAGTTTTGAGAGAAAGAGAGAAATGAGGAACTACGGTTGCATGCAGGTTGCAGAATGACACTCTTTCTTTTTAAAGTCAAACATTGCACCTAATAATCTGCTCAGCACATTTCTGATGCGCCCAGCGGATTACATGCCGCATGTAATAGAGATTTCAAACCACAATCCGCTCAGCGCATTTCTGATGCGCCTAGCGGATCCAAAAACTCTATGTTTTAATCGATTAAAAGACTTGTTAATCGATTAACAGACATAATCCGCTCAGCGCATTTCTGATGCGCCCAGCGGATTACATTACAAAAAAATTTATCTTTATTTACTCCAGCCAGGATTTGAACCCACAACCCCTAAGACTCCAATATCACTCCAAACCATATCAACCATCATATATTTCTTATCAACTTATACACATAATAAACTTTTAATGTACCCACACTCAATGCATACAAGAAAACAATAATTTCTAAATGTGACAATTAAAATTGTTAAGTCCATACTCTTTAAAATTTCAACCTTAAATCATATAACTACTATCAGGCGTCCAGTTGTCCGCGAAACGGATCAATTTTAAGTATTTTCTAAAATTCCAGAAAAATTCTAGAAAAACACAAATAATCTAACAAACATAAAACTCTACAGTTTCTTTACCTAATTCCTAATAATTTAATTATTAAAATTTTGACAAAGATTTTGTCAAAATTTAACAAACCAGGGGTATTGAGAATCAGGATGTTACAACTCTCCCCCCCTTAAATAAATTTCGTCCTCGAAATTTGCGTACCTGAAAGAAACAATTGAGGATAAGATTCCCTCATCTTTTCCTCTAACTCCCAAGTAGTATCTCCATCTCCTGCTCCACTCCAAATAACTTTAACCAAAGCTATTTCTTTTCCACGGAGTTGCTTAATCCTTCGATCAGCGATTTGGATAGGCGGTGTTTCATAAGTAAGATTGTCTCTAATTTGGATAATGTCTGGTTCAAGTATATGAGAAGGGTCTGAAATATATTTTCGTAATTGTGACACATGAAAAACATTATGGATGTTAGAAATAAAAGGAGGTAGAGCTACTTGATAAGCTATTGGACCAATCCTCTTCATTATTTGATACGGGCCAATAAACTTAGGCGTGAGTTTCCTTGACTTCATTGCTCGTCCAACTCCAGTTGTAGGCGTGACTCGCAAGAACACATGATCTCCTTCTTGAAACTCTAGGGGCTTTCTCCTTTTGTCATAGTAACTTTTTTTTTTGTCGACTTTGAGTTACTCTCATCTTCTCTTGAACTAATTTAATCTTCTCTGTGGTCTGTTGCACTAATTCTGGACCTAGAAGTAAGCTTTCACCTGTCTCGAACCAACATAATGGTGTTCTGCATTTCCTTCCATAAAGAGCTTCAAACGGGGCCATCCCAATGCCAGCGTGAAAACTATTGTTGTAGGTAAATTCTATCAGTGGCAAGAACTTATCCCAACTTCCTTTGTGATCTAACACACAAGCTCGTAGTAGGTCTTCCAAAAATTGAATGGTTCGTTCTGATTGTCCATCAGTCTGAGGATGATAAGCAGAACTTAGCCGAAGCTTTGTCCCAAGAGCTTGATGTAAACTTGTCCAGAACCTTGAGGTGAAACGAGGGTCTCTATCTGACACAATACTAGCAGGTATGCCATGCAATCTTACCACTTCCTTAATGTACAATTGAGTCAACTTCTCCAAGGAATAACGAATGTTGATGGGAATAAAATGAGCAGATTTTGTCAACCTGTCAATTATTACCCACATAGAATCGTGACCAGTTGGTGTTCGAGGTAATGAAGTTACGAAATCCATAGCTATGATATCCCATTTCCATTCTGGCACATCTAATGATTGTAACATCCCTGATGGTCTTTGATGTTCTACTTTGGCTTTTTGACACACCAAGCAAGTTGCAACATACTCTGCCACTTCCTTTTTCATCCCAGGCCACCAGAATATTTTCTTCAAATCTTGATACATCTTTGTTGTTCCAGGATGGATACTCATGTTACTCTTATGTGATTCCTCCAAAACGGTCTTTCGCTATTCCTGACAAGAAGGAATACAAATTCATCCTTTGAAACGTAAGATTCCATTTGTCCCTTCCACAAATTCTATTTCTTTCCCTTGTTTAACTAATTCCTTCTTCTCACAGAGAAAAATATCCTCTAATTGAGCTTCTTGTACTTGTTGTAGAAAATCACTAGTGATAGTGAGAGTACCACATGTAACACTTTTGGAATTAAACTCAATTGCTAAATTCAGACTTTGGAATTCTTCGATCAATTTCATTTCTCTTATCATCATAAATGCTACATGTAAAGATTTTCTACTAAGTGCATCCGCAACTACATTCCCTTTTCCAGGATGATACTGCAATGCAAACTCATAGTCTTTCAAAAATTCCATCCACCGTCTTTGACGCATATTCAATTCCTTTTGATCAAAGAGATATTTCAGGCTCTTATGATCACTATACACTATGAATTTTGCTCCATACAAATAGTGTCTCAAAATCTTCAGAGCAAACACTACTGCAGCTAATTCTAAATCATGGGTGGGATAATTTATCTCATGTGGTCGCAGTTGTCGAGAAGCATACGCCACTACCTTTCCATCTTGCATCCACACACAACCCAATCCCAATTTAGATGCATCACAATACACTTCAAAGTTCTTGTTAGGTTCTGGTAAAATTAACACCGGTGAGGAAGTAAGACGATTTTTCAATTCTTGAAAGCTAGTCTCACATTGTGGGGTCCATACAAAAGATTGTCCCTTTCGAGTCAACTTGGTTAATGGGTAAGCTAATCGAGAAAAACCCTCAATAAACCGTCGATAGTATCCTGCTAATCCTAGAAAACTCCTTATTTCAGTGACCGTTCTTGGTTGTTCCCACTTCAAGACCGCCTCAACCTTAGCTGGATCAACAACTATTCCTTCTTCATTAATGACATGTCCAAGAAAATTCACTTCATTTAGCCAGAACTCACACTTGGATAATTTTGCATACAATTGTTTTTGCCTCAAGATTTGCAGCACAGTTCTTAAATGTTCAACATGCTCCTCCTTGCTCTTTGAGTATATAAGGATGTCATCAATGAATACAACTACAAACTTATCCAGAAAAGGGTGAAAAATCCAATTCATATAGTCCATGAATACAGCTGGAGCATTTGTCACTCCAAAAGGCATAACCAAATACTCGTAGTGTCCGTAGCGTGTTCTAAAAGTAGTCTTTGGTATATCCTCAGATCGTACTCTAATCTGATGATACCCCGATCTTAAATCAATCTTTGAAAATATTTTTGCCCCGCGTAGTTGATCCATCAAATCATCTATTCTTGGTAATGGGTATTTATTCTTTATCGTCACCTTATTTAGTTGTCTGTAGTCAACACATAGCCGCATACTCCCATCCTTCTTCTTCACCAAAAGTACTGGTGCTCCCCACGGTGACACACTCGGCCTAACAAATTGTTTCTCCAAGAGTTCTTCTAATTTCTTTTTAAGTTCAGATAGTTCCAATGGAGACATTCTATATGGGGCTATGGAAATAGGTCCCGCTTCGGTACCAAATCAATACTGAATTCTAATTCTCGCTCTGGGGTAATCCTGGAATATCATCGGAAAAACTTCAGGATATTCTCTCACTATTGGCACATCAACCAACTTTTCTTCCTTTCCTTCTACCAATAAAGACATTACAAATCCCTGAACTTCCTTCAAGGAAACATCTTCATAATTGGCACTTTGAATCTTTGACTTCTCGGAATTATTTTGCTCAAAATCTCTAAACACAATAACCTTTTTACAACAATCTATAATGACATGGTTGTCAGATAACCAGATCCAATCCCAAAATAACCTCCAAGTCCTTTTAAAGGAAGGCGAGAAGAGGTTCACTACAAAATTTCTACCATATATACTAATGGGACACTCCCAACATGCTTTTGCAGTGATAATAGGATCATTACCCGGGGTATGCACTGACAAATCAAATGGAAATGCTATAGTAGGCAAATCTAAACGTTCCACACAACTATAAGAAATAAATGAATGTGATGCACCTGAATCAAACATCATAGATAAAGGAGTATCTCGGATAATACATGTACCTCCAATCATCATGTCAGAGTTAGGTACTTTTTCTCTGCTCATTGCAAAAACTTTACCATGAGCTTTTGGCCTGCTAGCTACCCCTCCACCAGGATTTCGGTTGTGATAGTTTCCATTGCCTCCATCTCCTTCCTTCTTAATCATCGGACAGTCACGGGACATATGCCCAGGCTTGTTACAACTAAAGCATATTAATGGTTTTACTGGGCAATCTTTTCTGTAGTGTTCTCCTCCACAAGCAAAGCATTTTCCTCTTGGTGAGGCTGACATATAGTTTTCACTATTACCACGGTTCTGAGAAAAATCAATTGTGGGTCCCCTTTGACGTTGTTGTCTTTGATATGGTTGTCCTCTTCCAAATCATCTCCTTTGATTGTCTTGAGGCCCATAGTTCTTCGTTCCAGAAGACTCAGAGCGATGTTCTCGAAACTTAGCAATCCTTGACTTATGGTCTTCTTCAAAAATCCTGCATCTGTTCACCAATGTAGGAAACTCCTGAATTTCCTGCATTCTTATGGCTTCCTTAATCTCAGGGCGAAGTCCATTAACAAACTTCACACACCTTGACCTCTCATTGATGGCATTGTGGTAGTGGGGATGATATCGTGAAAGTTCTTCAAACTTTGCCGCGTACTCTCCTACATTCATGGATCCTTGTGTCAGTGCCAAGAACTCCATCTCTTTCTTCTCTCGAACATCTTGTGGAAAGTACTTCTCCAAAAATCTCGCTTGAAACAAAGGCCATGTAATCATTATACCTTCCCCCTCCAATCGTTGTCTCACTCCGTCCCACCAATATTCAGCATCTTCTATTAATGCATGTAGACCCCAAATCTTGCCCGGCCTCCAAATAAAGAGTAGAAGACTTCCTATTCGAAGATGGACGAAGCCTAACAAGCCACTAGGAGAGACTATTAGGCCCCATACTAGGATAGGAAGGATTTTTGGCACAAAAATAAGGTTTCTCGCCTTTTGAGGACGAGACCGTCGTCTCGAAATCGAGACCGTCGTCTCGCCTCATGCAAATGACGAGACCGCCATCTCGCCAAACGAGACGGCGGTCTCGCCACCTGCGAATGGCGAGACGGCGGTCTCGCTTTCCCAGACGGCGGTCTTGCCACCTGCGAAGGACGAGACGGCGGTCTCGTTTGGCGAGACGGCGGTCTCGACCCTGTCAGACGAGAACGGCGGTCTCGCCACTGGCAGGCACGAAAACCTATAAATAGGGGCCTCCCCCCCTCATTTCCACACACCACACAGTTTTAGCTCTCCCTTCTCTCTAAAACTTCTCTCTAGAATCCCTCTGACGCATTTCCGGAGCTTCTGAGTGCCTTTGTGAGCGTTTTTCGGCGTCTAGAAAAGTTTCCAGCGTCGTGTAGAGTGAAGGGCTGCCAAAAAGTACCCATTTCCTTTTAAAGAAATAAAAAGAAAGCTTGTTTCGGAGGTTTAAATTCTCCCGCTCTACTTTACTGCTTTAATTTTAAATAATGAAATAGATTAGGGCGATGTAGTCATAATTTTAAATTCCGCAAAATAAAAAGGGCAAAAGCGTATTTTTCCGGTTTATTTATTAACAAAATAGTTGGCCTATCATAGGGAACCCGAAAGGGGCGTAGTAAAGGAACTAATACTTCCTTTACACGTAACTAACTCCCTTACCCAACTCTGGTTTTAATGACCAAAGTTGGTTTTCGAAAACCAACGCCTCTTAAAAACCCCTTTTCCGATGTTTCTGGTGAAAACATCGGTGGTGACTCCACAGAACCCTACAAAAATTAGTCCTTGGGTTAGCCCGGTTATCGGACAACCCAAGGACGTCCTTTCGAAAACCTCGCCCCTAGGTTAGCCCGGTTATCGGACAACCTAAAGGCGTTGTAACCACCCATAAAAAATGCGAAAATCAAAAGGGTCGAAACCATCGCGTCGCTCCGACCGCCTTCTCTTTTTCGACGGCGGCGACAGATGGCGACTTCACTGGGGAAGCCTCGAGAGTTGATCCCATTTAGTGATGGGCCGGCTTAAAAATAAATAAACCAAGAAAATAACGCTTTTGCCCTTAGCTTGTATTATAACATGTTTTACGGTTTGGCTTTAATAACTGTTGTTTGTTTATAATTACGCAATTGTTTGAAATACAAACTGTACACAAACCCTTGCACACTACAGTTCCCTCTATACCCGGGGGCAAGTGAGAAAACAATAGGGAGTGGGTGGCAGGTACGGTTCACTATAGTGAGGGCCTTGAGCCCACCAGTGTGATCGGAAACCACCACTCAAGGTGATAACCTTCCTCTTTTGGGAACAAGACTGACTATGGCCTTAGTGCTAAGCATGGTCGGACGGCTGGAGAGTGGGGACCCTATAATGGGGGCACCTTGGGGGCCTTAGCCTGGTGAGAACAGTTAGAACCAACCCTTGCCAATGCACTTTTCTGCAGGAAAACCCTACCTCGTGATAAAAACGAATTCTTGCCTGTTTGTGGATGACTGAATTGTGTGTGCATATGTTTATTGCATTTGTCTGTTGCATAGCATAAACAAACAACAAAACAAAAAATAAAAAAAAATATATCTTTCCAAATAAACCCCCTTATCTCGGACAGTCTGCCTTTTAGCTAGCCTGGTTTCAGATTCTTTGTAAGCTAAGTAGCCACGCAGTTCCGACATAAGAGATAAGGGACGCTAAATATTCTTTCGCATAAAGCCACATGTTATCTCAGACAGTCTGCCTTTTAGCTAGCCTGGTTTCAGGTTCTTTGTAAGCTAAGTAGCCACGTAGTTCCGACAGAAGAGATAAAAGACTATAAAATAAACAAATAAAAATAAAACCTGTTTCCAAAAACAATAAATGGGACCTGAGTCATAAAAATCCCAAATCATTCATATAAGTAGTTTATTTTTGAAAAAATACGTATCATACAAAACATGATAAACAGAAAATAATCACTTACATTCATTCAAATAAGCATCCTTTTCATCAAACATGCATTTTGGTTTTAGAAATGGAGGGGACTAGTAGACAACCAAAGAAGGTGGACATTCCCCATTTCCATACTGAGAGGTTGGAACGGCTAAGCGCGACAATGCCATCGGAGGTCCGTGCTGACTTTGAAAAATCCTATGGACGGATTTTAGACCTTCTAAAGATCTGTGTCGATCAGGTGTTCCTAAGGGCACTAATCCACTTCTGGAATTCAAATCTGCGGTGCTTCAAATTCCCGCAGTTCGACCTGGTACCCACATTAGAGGAGTATGAGACCATGTTGAAATGGCCCAAATCAGCTCGGGGTCCATGTCCGCCACGAGGCATATACTCCTGCAAGCACCAGCCGCCGCCCTTATTCAGCCTACCATTCCGGTAGAGTACCCTGATAAGGAAGGGGAATGCCCAGGGTTGGAAAGTATCAATGATAGAAGACCACCTGTCCTACCTGGCTGAAAGGGCAGAGTGGGTCGCCTTCAACAAAACCCTGGCACTCATAATTTTTGGAACTGTCTTGTTCCCCTTTCACTTCGACACAGTAGATCAAGCCGTCATGGACACCTTCTTCGCCTGGGACGTGAACTCGAAGAGTCCCCTGCCTGTAATCCTTGCCGACACCTTGCTCTCGGTGGAGTTCTGCCACCAGAAGCAAGGAAAAACACTCTACTGCTGCTCTTCATTACTATTTGTGTGGAGCGCCACGCACCTGTACGCCTCCAGCCACATGGGGATATTCCCCAACCCTTTAAGGAGCTTCTCCAAGATCCCCCTCCAACGACGCCTAACTTCAGAATGGAGGGACGAGTGGGAACGAAAGGACGCCAACAGTTTATCCTGGGTCTGCCCTTGGTTCCGACCCGACCCAGTTCTCATCAGATGTGGGGACTATCTGAGCGTACCCTTGATAGGACTCAGGGGTTGCATAGCCTACTCACCTAGAGTAGCTATGAGGCAGCTCATGAGGACCCAAACTACTATCTCTCGGGGAGAGCTCGAAGGATTGTGCTTCTTTGGAGACCCGTGCACAATCGCCAACTCACTAGCTGTGAGAAAAGCATGGGAGAGGCCAATCTACATGGGGGACAGAGAGCTAGGAAAAGCTCGGGTGGATGTCACCAGTGACTACGAGCCGTGGAGAAAGAAAAGAGGGATGGCTCAAACATCCACCACACCCACTACAATCGCCAATGATGAAGGGCTGCAGGCTCAAATTAATGCCTTGACCCAGAGGATGGAAATCATGGGAGCCCAGATGAGGGCCCTTGAGGAAAGAGAGCAAGCATCCATCCTCACAATAGACGGTCTGCAAAGGCAAGGCAAGAAAAAGGATCATGAAATAGAGCGCCTCAAGGACCAGTGTGCTGACTCCAACGAGCAAGCTATCCGAGCATCCAAAAATGCCAGAACCAGTTCGGATAGCCGACTTCAAGAAATAACCGCCAAGTCAGCACGCCTTGAGGCTGAATCATCAAAGCAGGCTCAAACGATCAAGGAGTTGTCGCAAGAGCTCACCAAAACTCGGTTAGATATCCGCCAAGAGCGAGAGGCCAACCGGAGACTCAACAAAAGTCTCGCTGAGCTACGCTGCAAAGAAAGAGATGGGCTAGCTCAGTACGACCAAGTACTGCAAGAGAAAGCTTGAGTCGTTGCGAAAGCTCGATGAACTACAAGCCTTGGTCGTTCATCAAGAGGCGAAGATCAAAGAGGCTCAGCAGTATAGTGAAGATATGAGCCAGGCGGTCCGCAAGCAGAGCGAAGCACTTGCTCGTCATGTCCGGGAAGCCGAGAGGGAACTACAGAGGGATCAAGACCCGCCTGTGGGTTTCTTTAAAGTTTTTCGCTTTTGCCAAAAGTTGCTTCGCAGTATAGAATAGGGGAATGTACACCTTCTGTTGAATAAATAAAATCTTCTTTCTTTCAATGACTGTCTACTCGCATGCATAAGCATTCATTTGCATATTTAAGTTCCATTCCTTCACGCTTAATAAATAAGATAATAAAAAGGAAGGATTAACTAACACGTCTTCCCAACTCAGAAGAATGGAGAGAAAGCCACTCCTAATAAAGTTTACCCCAACGGTCGACTCGCCGCAAGAGGAAAATAAGCCTCGGTCGTTGGTCCTCAAGAATAAAGAAGAGGGGGCAAGGACGCCAGTGCGACTATTTATGCCACGTCCTATCCCCTACGAATCAAATAAAGCTGTACCGTGGAGATATGGGGAATCTTCACCAATAAAAGAAGAAATAACAAATATAGCAGGCATTGGGGGCACGACTAGAAGTGGAAGAATCTATTCCCCCAAGGACACACAGGAAGATGTCCTCCAAAATAAAGGAAAAAATAAAAAGACCGAAGAAGAAAAAGAAAACAAGGAATCCAAGGAGGAGACAGATGAATTACTCCAGTTCATAAGGCAAAGTGAGTATTCCATTATAGACCAGCTCAATCGCACACCTGCAAAGATTACATTGCTATCTTTGATAATGAGCTCGGAACCGCACAGAAACGCCCTGCTGAAGGTCTTGAGCAAAGCGCATGTACCTCACACAATATCCCAAGAAAAGGTCGAGAGGATCGTTGGTCACATCACGGCAAGCGATCACCTCACCTTCACAGAGGAAGAACTCCCCCTCGAGGGGTCAAACCACAACAAGCCCTTGCATATCTCGGTTAAATGCAAGGAGTACCTCATCGCCAAAGTTCTTGTGGATAACGGGTCATCCTTGAACGTGATGCCCAAGTGCACGCTAGACAAGTTAACTATCCAAGGAACCCGTCTGCGCCCAAGCAGCACCATCGTTCGAGCCTTCGACGGATCCAAACGAGAAGTAGTGGGGAAGTTAATTTGCCAATCCAAGTTGGACCCACTATCTTCAACGTCGATTTCCATGTAATGGATATTACTCCAGCATATAGTTGTCTCCTCGACAGGCCTTGGATTCATGATGCTAAGGCAGTACCTTCAATGCTCCACCAAAAAGTCAAGTTCATAGTGGATGACAAATTGGTCACGGTCCAAGCAGAAGACGATATTTTGATCAGTGGACCGTCCACCCAACCTTATGTGGATGCGGCTGAAGAGGCCCTTGAAACATCTTTTCAAGCGCTTGAAATTGCCAACATAGAGCGACTTCCCAAAAACACAAAGGTAGCCCGTATGATGTTGAAGCATGGTTACCATCCTGGCCAAAGACTGGGGGCAGATTCCCAAGGCATGAGGGAACCCCCAGAATTCAAAGACAATCCTTGCAAGTATGGCCTAGGATATGACCCTACTAAGGGCCAGGCGGAAAGAAGAAAAGGGAAGTCTCCCCTCCGCACACTCAAGCAAATTTTCCGAAGTGGAGGGGTGCAAGCGTCAAGAGCCACCTTAGTCATTAGGAAATCTTTTTCTTCATTTAAGGGATGTAAACCCCATGATTGTTAGAGATTATCCCCCGGGGCTAGCCTGACCCCCGGGCATTTCAGGGCACATGTTCCCTTATTAATTAATAAAGAATAATTCTTACTATCTGCTTCTCTTCTTTCTATTTCTGACTAGACCACATAAATAACCCTGTTTAAGTAAACGAAAAAAAGAAGAAGAATAAAAAGCGCATTCAAATAATCAACATTTACCATTGCTATCATCGTCAAGCTAGTTGATTAGAAGAACATAAAAATAAGACTTCACCTCATCCATAAAGAAAGTCATGTTTTGCCAATATTGTGAATAAAAATCAATACACAAAAACAAAAACAAACAAAAAGAGAAAAGCCCAGAGAAGCCAAAGGCCAAAGAAAAGGGCAAATTACCCGGTAGGAAACCCACTAAGGGTCTACGCAAAAGATAGGGTCAACCCGGTAGGATACCCGAACAACAATAAAGGATAGCCTAGGCAAAAGTTAGGGTTACAAAATAAGGTCCGCTAGGATTCTCCAAAAATTACAAAAAAGAGGGAACCTAGACAAAAGTTAGGGTCAAGCACAATATCCTAGTTCGAAAACCCAAAGGGCGATCTAGGGAAATCAGTTAGCCATTAAAAGCCAATAGGAATAAAACCAAAAAGCGCAAATACAAAAAGAAAGAAAAATGTTTGCTTAGACAAAGCTTAAACACATAAGCCTAACCTTAGCTAGCCATGCTTACAAAACCCTGTATCAATAAAAATTAACCCTCTAAAACACAAACCATTGATTTTTACCTCTTTACTTCTTTCCTCTTGACCCTCACATCAATATTCTAATAATTAATTTGGGAATATGGAGGCGTATAGCCAACAAGAGGATTGAAATCCCTAAAGCGAGGAAAAAGGGGCACTACATGACAAAGAGTGTGCTGCAAAAGAAAAAAGAAGAAAAAAGGAAAAGAGAAAGAAAAGAAAGAAAAAATTATCCTTCAGTCACAAGACGTCCGGCATGGTACAGCCAAAGGTAAACATGGCAGATCAGAGGGCATTCAGCGCAGCGAGACACGTTGGTCAAATCCTTATGAAAATTTAAATCAAAGTAGGCATTATAGGACATCAAAGCATAAAAACATTACATGCATAAAATGTTTTTTAGACCATGTCCTATTTCTTCTTTCAAAAAAAAAAAAAAAACTTCCGTAATTCGAGATCGCCGTCTGGCTCTCCCAGACCACCGTCTCGGTTCCCCGGTAAGCCGAGACCGCCGTCTCGACCGACGAGACCGCCGTCTCGACTCAGGCAAAAACGAGACCGCCGTCTCGCTTAAAGCCCAACGTGGAGACCGCCGTCTCGATGGTCCAGACCGCCGTCTCGACTTGAAGGAGACACGAGACCGCCGTTTCGCCTTCCCAGACGACGGTCTCGAATTGGAAAAATTTTCTATAAATAGGGGGCGCGCTTGGAGGGTTTCTTCACAACTCTCCTTGCCTCCAGAACCTCCATTGCTCATATCTTGCACTCCCAAGCCCCCTAGTCAGAATGTTTGGTAGAAGTGCCTCCAGAAAGAGAAGGAGCACTACCGGTGCCAGCAGTTCTGTGGCACCGCCACCCCAGGATCCCTCCCAGTTGTCGCCTCAGCACTAGGCCCGCCTCGACAACATCCGGACTTATCCGTGGCACCCGATGCTGAGACTTGACTTCAGCATCCTGGCTGAATTTGGGTGGGAGGACGACGTCCGAGCCCACATAGACAGCATCGGGTGGGGCTTTCTGCTGCAGCCACCACCTACACATGTGTACCCACAAGCGGTACTGGAATTCTTGGCTTCGGTCTCCTACTCCGAGGTCCCCTCCACGGTCCCGGGCCTGCAGCCCACTAAGATGGTGACCTATTTCATGGGTGGAAGATACCAGGCCACCACCCTCGACGAGTTCAACATGGCCATCGGGTTCGTCTGGCCCGAGGACACATTGACCCAGGGATACCGTGAGGCCATCTGCTCCCGGCCCACCAACCTCACTGCCGCCGAAATGTGGCATGAGCTCACAGGAGCCACCACGTTACCCACGCTGATGAGGGGGTCCGCGCTGCCCCCAGCACTCCGCATCTGCCACAAGCTGCTGGCAGGAACCATCCATGGGAGGAAAGAGAGTCAGGGCAAGGTCTCCCTCCCTGACCTCTTCGTACTTTATTGCATGAGCCAAAAGCGGCGCTGCAACCCCGGCTACTTCTTCCTGAAAGCCCTCAAGGACTTCGGGAACAGATCTGTGGGGGCCGTCCTCGTGGCTCCTCTCATCACTCCCCTGGCAGAAAGATGGGGGTGCCCTGGCCGGGAAGAGCTGGCCTCCAACTTGCGACCCGAGACCATCAACTGGTCAGTCCTGGTCAACATGGGAATGCTGATACGTCGAGGGACCCAGTTGGCCCTCCATCCCACACTGGATTTCGAACTAGATCTCCAGGGGCTGGTGGCGATGCAAGATATCCCCACGCCCCCCGAATTCCAGCAGCAGCAGCAACAACCACCACCGTACATGGATGATTTCGCCGGCATGAACCGCAACATGAACGATCTGCGCCGGCAGTTCGACCAAATGACGGTGCGGCAAGAAGCCTACCATACCCGACAAGAGGAGATGTACCAGCATCAGCAGGTGATGCGGCAGGAATGGACAACATTCCAGCAGGAGTACCGCGACGAAGTCCGAGAGCAAGCGGACTTCCGGTATCACCTCTACCAGCAATTCGCCCGTGGATCATCTCCAGAGGATAGCCCTTAGGGATGGTACTTGCCTAAATAAAAAGTGGTTGTAATAAAATTTCCCTATAAATAAAATTTTATTTCATGCATCTCTTTGCCACCCTTTGCAAAAGCTAGCGTAAAACAAAAAAGCTTAAAAAGGAAAAAGGCATACGCTCAATAAGAAAATCCAAAATCCTAAATCGCGAGAAAAAGGCAGGATTAAGACAAGCCATCACCTCAACCAAACTTTGACTACCCAAATCAGAGTCGAACAAAAAAACAAGACTCGTCCGACTAGTCAGCAAGAGTCGAACAAAAGAATCCCCAGCAACCAACAAAGCTGGATGACCCACAAAATCCCCGGCACCACTCGGATGACCATTCAGAAAGGTCCAAGTACATCTACCAACCACAGAAATCACTCCCCAAGGAGTCGGCGCATGAGCTAGAGCAGTAAGCCGCCACCATCGCCAAGGGGTCAGCTACCGCGTCGAAGGAGCACCCCAAGGTTTCACATCGGCGCATGAGCTAGAGCAGTAAGCCGCCACCATCGCCAAAGGGTCAGCCACCGCAAGAAGGGGCATCTAGAGGCACCAAACCAGACGAGGGTTCGTACTCGTCAACCAAGGGGTCAGCTACTGCATCGAAGGAGCATCCCAAGGTTTCACATCGGCGCATGAGCTAGAGCAGTAAGCCGCCACCACGGCCAAAGGATCAGCTACCGCAAGATGGAGCATCCGGAGGCTTAACACCAGATGGGGGTGTGTACTCATCAGGCCTTACAAAAGGGGGCTTACCAGACGGGGGTTCATACTCGTCAAGCACCAGATGGGGGTGTATACTCATCGGGCCTTACAAAAGGGGGCTTACCGGGCGAGGGTTCATACTCGTCAAACTAGATGGGGGTTCATACTCATCAGCCGAAGGGGTCGGCTACCGTCAGAAGGAGCATCCCGGAAGTGCACAACATTTCCCCAGAGGATCGTCCACCACAAAGACGGAGCATCTGAAGGGTGACCGGGCAAGTAGGTCAACTCCTTTACCTCCCTGTCAATCTGTCTGGCACAACAGGCCAACAACTGACTAGTCAGGTAAAGGGGAGGCAGCTGTAGACCCCAAATCTTGTCCGGCCTCCAAATAAAGAGTAGAAGACTTCCTATTCGAAGATGGACGAAGCCTAACAAGCCACTAGGAGAGACTATTAGGCCCCATACTAGGATAGGAAGGATTTTCGGCACAAAAATAAGGTTTCTCGCCTTTTGAGGACGAGACCGTCGTCTCGAAATCGAGACCGCCGTCTCGCCTCATGCAAATGATGAGACTGCCGTCTCGCCAAATGAGACGGCGGACTCGCCACCTGCGAATGGCGAGACGGCGGTCTCGCTTTCCCAGACGGCGGTCTCGCCACCTGCGAAGGACGAGACGGCGGTCTCGACCCTGTCAGACGAGAACGGCGGTCTCGCCACTGGTAGGCGCGGAAACCTATAAATAGGGGCCTCCCCCCCTCATTTTCACACACCACACAGCTTTAACTCTCCCTTCTCTCTAAAACTTCTCTCTAGAATCCCTCCGACGCATTTCCGGAGCTTCTGAGTGCCTTTGTGAGCATTTTTCGGCGTCTAGAAAAGTTTCCAGTGTCGTGTAGAGTGAAGGGCTGCCAAAAAGCACCCATTTCCTTTTAAAGAAATAAAAAGAAAGCTTGCTTCGGAGGTTTAAATTCTCCCTCTCTACTTTACTTCTTTAAATTTAAATTATGCAATAGATTAGGGCCATGTAGTCATAATTTTAAATTCCGCAAAATAAAAAGGGCAAAAACGTATTTTTCCATTTTATTTATTAACAAAATAGTTGGCCTATCATAGGGAACCCGAAAGGGGTGTAGCAAAGGAACTAATACTTCCTTTACACGTAACTAACTCCCTTACCCAACTCTGGTTCTAATGACCAAAGTTGGTTTTCGAAAACCAACGCCTTTTAAAAACCCCTTTTCCGATGTTTCCGGTGAAAACATCGGTGGTGACTCCACAGAACCCTACAAAAATTAGTCCTTGGGTTAGCCCGGTTATCGGACAACCCAAGGACGCCCTTTCGAAAACCTCGCCCCTAGGTTAGCCCGGTTATCGGACAACCTAAAGGCGTTGTAACCACCCATAAAAAATGCGAAAATCAAAAGGGTCGAAACCATCGCGTCGCTCCGACCGCCTTCTCTTTTTCGACTGCGGCGACAATGCATAAGCAGCAAACACCACCTTATCATTCTCTGTGCATCGTAGGGCACGAAAAATATTCTCCATTTCTCTGAGCCAAACTTGTGCACCTTCAGGATCATATCCTCCCTTGAATCGAGGAGGGTTCCTCTTCTCAAATAAGTCCAATCTCGTCAAAGCATCATCACCTCGAGGAACACGATCTTGTTGCACTCGAGCTTGTCGATCCTGCTCCATTACAACAATTAGTCTCTCCACTGAATCAACAAATCCAGCACCTCGTCCAGCCATTGATTCCTGGTAATCGAATCAAATTCAACTAAGTTATCAGGAAATCATCATTGATATTTAATCATGGTAATTTCCTACACATAATTCCCCACAAAGAGTGCACAAAAGCCTAAGTAGACCTTTCCCTAGGCCTAAAGGGTCAAACTGCTCTGATACCACTATTGTAACACCCTACCTTATAAACCCTCAATCAGAAGAATTAATAATTTTTAGTAGAATTTTTTTTTACCGATAATAATCTTTCCCTCGTACATAATATCAATATATAAATTTTCAATAATCCATTCCTGCATTTCATCATTTTAAAAAGTACTAAAAGTAAACATTCATACTTACATATAGATAAAATACTAGTACAGTCCTCTAAAATATTAAGGGCAACATTGGGGATACTTCCTACAGAGCAGCTAACTACATAAAAGAGTAACTACTACTCAGTACCATGTAGGTCTATATACTACTGTAGACCCCTAATTTTTCCCGGTCTCTCAATAAAGGCTAAAAGAGACTTCCTACAACAAGATAAAGCTCGCCTGACATCTCAATAAAGGTCAAGAAGACTTCCTATACGAAGATAAAGCTTCAACGGGCGTTTATAGGCATCAAGCGACGTCCGAATAAAGAAAGGAAAGCTTCCCAGGGGTCCCAGAACACAAAGGCTGGCCAAAACAAGTCGAGACGACCGTCCCAACCTTCCCTGGCCAAGTGGGATGGTCGTCCCAAGTGGGACTACCAGTCCCAGGTTTCAGGTGGTCTCAGCCTTTGTAAAAGAGGCAGTTGGGACGACCGTCCCAACCCAGACGACCGTCCCAACCCAGAGGGCGTCCCAAATGTGCAGGCAGCGAGAAAACTATAAATAGGAGGCTCATTTGCCACTGTTTCACACACCAGACAACTCCCAGTACTTGTCTATCCTCTTCCCTCTTTGAATGAACTCTCTGATTGCCTTGATAAGGTAACAATCAGTTAAGGAATCATATTCCAGCACTCGATTCTTCTGTAAAATTTAGTAGAGTCAGTGTTGTATTCGGAGAGGAGAGTCTTTGTAGAGCGAAGGATTGCCAAAACGCATCTTCACGATTAAAGATTCGCAATACAAAGCTTGCTACGGAGGTTCTGTTCAATTCCCTTCTCTTTTACTGCTTTATTTATTGTTTTATGTATGCAATATAAAATAAAGTCATGTAGATAGCCATTTTTAACATTATGCAATAAAATAGGGTAATCGTGTAATTTCTCGTAATCTTTACTTAAATGAAATAATCTATCATAAGGAACCCGAAAGGGGCGTTGTGGGGGTGCTAACACCTTCCCCACACGTAACTAACTCCCTTACCTAACTCTGGTTATGATGGTCAAGTTTGGTTTTTATTAAAATCAACACCTTTTTATCCTTTTCCAATGTTTACGGTCAAAACATTGGTGGTGACTCCAAAAGAACCTTTTTCGAAAACCTTGCTTTTATTAGAGGATAGTTCAGTTGTTGAGCACCTCGGAAGCAATGAACATAATTTTAACAAAAAAAGCGAGTCTAAACCATCTTTTCGCGACCGCTCGCATAAACGTTCGGGATGTCCCTGGACATCGGAACGGACAGCGGCGACAGATGGCGACTTCACTGGGGATGCTAGAGAGTTGATCCCATTTAGTGACAGATAAATTCAAACTAAGTAAAGATTTGAAATTACGCCTTTACCCTCTTCCGTATGTTTTATTGTATGGCTTTAATAAATGCTGTATGATTATTTTCTGCAAATTGTCTGACATATAAATTGCACACAAAAACCCTCGCACACAACAGTCCCTCTATACCCGGGGGGGCAAGAGTGAATACCTATAGGGAGTGGGTGGCAGATACGACCGGCTTGTTGGCACACGGGGCTACAACCGTTGTCGGAAACCACCAACTCAAGGTGATAACTCTCTTCTTTTAGTCTAAGGATGTCGCCACGGAGGTCCGTGCATGACCCGAGGACTGAAAGATTGAGAGGTCCCTATAATGGGGGCACCTTGGGGACCTTTGGCCTTGGTGAGAACAGTTTAGAACCACCTAAACCAAGCACGTTTCTGCAAGAAAACCCTACCTCGTGATTAAATAAGTGTGGCTCTGCTCGTGGATGTATGAATTGTGTGTGCATTCGTTTGCTGCATTTGTATTGATGCATTAGCATAGGGTAATCATACAACAAAAAAAATAGTGAAAAACCCTAAAAATCATAAAAGTGATAAGATAAGTCAACTTTATCTCGGACAGTCTTCAGTTAAGCTAGCCTGGTTTCAGGTTCTTTGTAAGCTAAGTAGCCACGTTGACCGACAGAAGAGATAAAGGGTCATAAAAAATATAAAAACAAATTAAAAACATAAAAATTCCTTTTTACAATAAAAAGATTTTCGACAAAGTCGTATCATTCATACCACATCATCCAATAAGTGGTAAAACCGAGAGAGAAAATAAATGCACTAAGAAAAGTATGCATAAACATCATCATAATAAATCTCTCATAAACACACTCATTCTAGGATTTATTAGATATCCTTAGACAATAGCGAAAGAGACCCAAGTGCGTTTATCACCTTCCTAGAAGAGATAAGTGCGCTAAGGTATGTTGGCAACCTTTGAAAAAAGGAAGTTAACACATTAAGATGGGTATGGTACCCTTAAAACATAGGCTTTTGAGAAGATACCAAAGCTATTGTCTAGGGCATATCTATTTCACGCTAATCATTTGAAATAAAAAGCTATAATAAAAATCGTTAAAATCATTTAGAAAGTGGTTGGTCTTCCGCCCGTCCTCACTCGTGCTCAAAAAGCTAAGAAGATGGAGCAACTAGAAGAACAAAACCGAAAGCTCACCACTGAGCTTAATACGCTGAAAGAGCAAATGGCTCAAATGTTGGAAATGATGCGCCAATAGAATCTCCACAAAGAGGGTCCTCAAAGTGGACAAGCCTCTCACCAAGAAGAAGAAGAAGAGGAACCTCATGGTGAGCAAGCCCAATCTGATACAAGAGCAGTACATATTCATGCTCCAGAAGTATCAAAGCAACAAATTACAGCTCTTGAAGAGAGGTTGAGAGCCATGGAAGGGCATAACTTTGATGTCAAAGAGGCGGCTGATATGTGCCTCGTTAAAAATATCCAATTCCCTAATAAATTCAAAACTCCGGACTTCCCAAAATACATGGGACTAACTTGCCCCAAAAGCCATCTTACAATGTATTGCCGTAAGATGGCTGCATATGCTGACAATGAAAAACTCCTGATCCATTGCTTTCAGGAGAGCTTAGCTGAATCAGCCCTAAATTGGTATATGCAATTGGAAGGAGGGCAAGTCCAAACTTGGAGACATCTGGCGGATGCTTTTCTTCGTCGCTATAAATACAATATTGATCTGACCCCTGAAAGAGCAGATCTACAATTGCTAAGCAAGAAAAACGATGAATCCTTTAAAGCATATGCCCAAAGATGGAGGGAATTGGCAGCACAAGTAGAACCTCCTCTGTCCGATAAAGAAACCACATCCATGTTCATCAATTCTCTGACTGGTCCCTATTATGACAAAATGATAGGGAACACATCAACACTCTTTGCGGATGTGGTAATTATAGGAGAAAGAGTAGAGCAAGGTCTGAAAAGCGGAAGAATTACACAACACACTTCCTCCAATTCCTCTACTCCAAACATTAAGAAGAACTTCGGAAAGAAGAAGGAAGGAACTGTGAATGCAATCAACATTGCCACTCCTTCTTCTTCCGCATAGCAGACCAAGTCACGCAGACCGGAAAGGAAATTCACTCCAATACCTACCTCCTATGGAAGTCTGCTATTAAAATTGTTGGATGCTAAACTCCTTGTACGCATCCCTCCCAAGAAAATGGAGCCACCATATCCAGAATGGTATAAGCCGAATGAAAAATGAAATTATCATTTGGATGCTCCAGGACACTCCGTGGATAACTGCATGGCCTTAAAACATAAGGTCCAAGATTTAATAGATGCAGGGTGGATTACCTTTGACGCCTCTACTCCAAAAGTAGATGATCAGCCTCTTTCCAAACCCGAATGAAGGATGGGCTAAGGAAGATCAGCAATTTAGGGCTCATCATTTTTGTCATCTAATAAAAATCAATACAAAAAAATATATAATAAAAAATATATCAAAAAGCTTCCGATGTATTTCTCGTGATCCTCGCTCATGATTACGAGATTTTTTATTAATATGAGCTTTGTAAATATTTCTTTCTATCAATACAACGAGGCATTATTCATAATATTCATATTCTTTTTCATTCTTTTCCCTCTCACACATTTAATAAGGAAATCTAAAATAAAGCATAACCGTACAGTCATGTCTGTGATTGAAAACTCTCTGGAAGATCCGAAAGCCGAAGGCGAATGGATTGAGTCAGACAGTGAGGAGGGGACCATTTCCCCGGACATGCAAAGACTGTTAGAAAAAGAAGCTCAATCAATACAGCCCCATCAGGAGAAAACTGAGGCCATCAATTTGGGACAAGAAGATAATAAGAAAGAAGTAAATATTGGTACCCAAATTGATGATGATGTCAGGGAAAGGCTGATACAGTTGCTAAGAGAATATGTGGATGTATTCGCTTGGTCTTACCATGATATGCCTGGAATTGATGAAAGAATAGTGGAACATAGATTACCACTAAAAGAGGGATTTCGGCCTGTTAAGCAGAAGCTAAGAAGAGTAAAGCCGGAATGGTCCTTGAAAATTAAGGAAGAAGTAGAAAAACAGTTGGATGCCAATTTTCTAATCGTGTCAAAATACCCTAAATGGTTGGCAAACATCGTGCCAGTTATAAAGAAAAATGGAAAAATCAGAGTATGCATAGATTACAGGGATTTAAATCGTGCAAGTCCAAAAGATGATTTTCCCTTACCACATATTGATATGCTGGTAGATCATACCGCTACAAATACTCTCTATTCTTTCATGGATGGATATGCAGGGTATAACCAAATTAAATTGGCTGTTGAAGATAGAAAAAACTTCTTTCATTACGCCGTGGGGTACATTCTGTTATAGAGTAATGCCTTTTGGACTTAAGAATGCAGGGGCTACTTATCAAAGGGCTATGGTAACGTTATTTCATGATATGATCCACAAAGAAATCGAAGTATATGTGGATGATATGATCGCCAAGTCCAAAAACGAAATAGATCACCTCCAATACTTAAAGAAGTTATTCAATCGACTTTGGAAATACCAGATCAAGCTTAATCCAGCTAAATGCACATTCGGAGTACGATCAGGAAAAATCCTTGGGTTTATTGTTAGTAAAAAAGGAATTGAAGTAGACCCTGATAAAACAAAGGCAATCATAGAAATGCCTCCACCAAGAACAGAAAAAGAAGTCAGAGGGTTCTTGGGCCGAATAAACTACATTGCACGGTTCATCGCGCAATTGACAGACAAGTGCACGCCCATATTGCGTAAAAGCCAACCGAAAGTTTGGAATGATGAATGTCAACAAGCTTTCGAAAAAATCAAAACGTGCCTAACCAATCCACCAGTATTGGTACCACCTGTGGAAGGAAAGCCCCTGATTCTTTACCTTTCAGTACTCGACGAGTCCATGGGATGTGTGCTCGGTCAACAAGACGATACGGGTAAGAAAGAACAAGCCATATATTACCTCAGTAAGAAATTTCTAAACTATGAGACCCGTTATACACCACTCGAAAAAACATGTTGTGCATTGGTGTGGGCAACTCAGCGCCTTCGACAATATATGGTCAGGCACACAACGTGGTTGATTTCTAAAATGGACCCAATCAAATACCTGTTTGAAAAACCCGTCTTGACTGGAAGGATAGCCAGGTGGCAAGTACTCCTCTCAGAATTCGACATTGTTCATGTCACTCAGAAAGCTATCAAAGGCAGTCCTTTAGCAGAATATCTGGCACATGGGCCAACTGACGAATATCAATCCCTCCAAGATGATTTTCCAGATGAGCACATAATGCATATCCAACATGAAGAACGTGAAGATAATAAGTGGATCATGTTTTTCGATGGAGCTTCAAACTTATTGGGACATGGGATCGAAGCTATTTAATATCCCTCGAAAAGAAGTATATCCCAGTAACAGCCAGGCTAGACTTTGATTGCATGAACAATATGGCAGAATACGAAGCCTGTGCTCTAGGTATTCAAGCAACTCTGGATCATGGGGTGACTAAACTCAAAGTATTCGGTGACTCATCCCTTGTTATTTACCAGCTCAAGGGTGAATGGGAAACTAGAAATTCCAAGTTAATCCCTTATCTGGAGCATATCCGTAATATGACTTCAAAAATGGAAAACATCAGTTTCGAGTACATCCCTCGGGAAGATAACCAGATTGCAGATGCACTGGCAACATTATCATCCATGTTCGCATTAGGACAAGAACATGAGATGCCCATCATCCAAGTCAAAAGGCACGATAAACAAGCCTTTTGTATGATGGTGGACAATGAAAAAGATAAAACCCCTTGGTATCAGGACATAAGGCGATACCTGACAAAGGGTGAATACCCCGAGGGAATTAGTGACAATGACAAAAGGATCATTCGGAAAAGGGCTATAGGGTTTATGTTGATAGGAGAAACCCTCTATAAAAAGAATTTTGATTCCACTTTGTTAAGATGTGTAAATCTTGAAGAAGCACAAAAATTGATTAAAGAAATACATGAACGAACCTTCGGGACTCATGCACCAGGGAATATCATGGCTAGGAAAATCCTCAGGGCAGGATACTTTTGGTCCACAATGGAAAAAGACTATCATCAGTATGCCAGAAAATGTCACAAATGTCAGGTACATGCAGACAATGTACATGTTCCACCGGTACCACTCAATGTTATGGCTATCCCTTGGCCATTTGCTATGTGGGGCATGGATGTTATCGGACCTATTGAGCCTAAGGAATCCAATGGCCATCGATTCATTCTAGTGGCTATCGACTATTTCACTAAGTGGGTAGAAGCTGCATCTTATGCACATGTGACTAAAAAAGTAGTGGTCACCTTTGTTAAGAAAAATATCATATGTCGATACGGCATCCCACATCGTCTTATTACTGATAATGGAACCAACTTGAATAATAAGATGATGGAGGAATTATGTCAGGATTTCAAAATTCAACACCATAATTCCTCTCCCTACCGGCCCAAAATGAATGGCGCAGTAGAAGCAGCTAATAAAAACATCAAGAAGATTGTTCAAAAGATGGTTAAAACCTATAGGGATTGGCATGAAATGTTGCCTTTTGCTCTTCATGGTTATTGAACGTCTGTACGAACCTCAACAGGAGCTACGCCATTCTCCCTTGTGTATGGAATGGAGGCTGTATTGCCAATAGAGGTCGAAATACCTTCCCTGCGAATTATAATGGAAGCAAAATTAACAGAAGCCGAATGGGTTCAAAGTCGATATGACCAGCTAAACCTTATCGATTAAAAGTGGCTGAACGCTATATTGAAAGAATTAATGGTTGAGTTCAAGAGGGGGGGTGAATTGAACTTAAGAAAACTTTTCGCAAAACTTACTTTCTGTTGGAAGAATGATTTATCTTTATTCAATTCTTGTGTAGTTAGGTTTGATTTTAATCACAGCAAGTATATAGACAAGAAATAAAGGAGATGAAAGAACAAATTCAACACAAAAGTTTATACTGGTTCACTCTTTACCAGAGCTACATCCAGTTCTTGACAAATCTGCCAAGATCCACTAATTCCAACTGAAAAATACAACCAGTAGATATTCACCAATCTACCCCAAGAACTATCTCACAAACCCACAAGATAGATTCTTGAAAACCTCCCAGTAACCAAATCCAGTTACTGTAACCAGTGCAGATCCAAAATCCAATCTGCACAATCACTCTTTACACAAGAGTATGAAAAGAAAAAACCTGGACTACAGCTTTATCAATACAAATGTCCAGAAGAAATTCTAACTCAGAACTTTCTCTCTTTGATTAACAACAATCTTGATCAAAGCACCTTATGATATGAACAGTTCTTGAATGCACAGAGAAAGTCACGAATATGATAGCTCAAAGATTGCTTTCAAATGTTTTCACAAATTGTATATTTCAGAAGATAGATCAAATATGTATTTATAGAGTAAAAAAGAGTACCAGAACGTTTAATCTGTTAAAAACTGATTCAGAGTAGAAAGTAATCTATCAGAATGAACATATAATTGATTAGAATCAATTATGATCGATTAGAATCGAATTATGATCGATCAGAATGCATTTCAATCGATTAAAACGACGTTTCAATCGATTTATTTTATTTAAAACTTCATTCAATCGATTGATTCGTGTTTTCAATGGATTGAAATAGCTTAATGAAAAATGATAGCTCTCTGTTTCAATCGATTAAAAAACATTTCAACAGATTGAAATCTTGTAGGTTCTTAGACAGAAAAATAGTCTCTCTGTTTCAACAGATTGAAAAATATTTCAACAGATTGAAATTCTAAAAACACTTAGACTGAAAAATAGTCTTTCTGTTTCAACAGATTAAAAAACATTTTAACAGATTGAAAATCCTTTTCAACAGATTGAAAAACTTAGTTTGTTCTTTTAATGCTTATGTGTTAGTTTTTCATGCAAAAAAAATGATTTCAATGAGATGCATCATTTCAAGGCGCTTATCACAAGATTTATTTGCCTATCAAGAGATTAAGTTCTAAACTTCTAACCTATTCAACTACACACCCACAAACTAAACTATATCAACTCAATATGTCTTCATCAAATCCAACAAGTGCTTCAATCTCCCCCTATTTGATGGAGACAAATAACCACTGCACCTGCACAAGTAATAACAGAACAGAGACATATATGATTTTGTGGTGTGTGTGTAGTGACAGTTATAAGAAAACACTTCTCCCCCTATTTGACTGCATCAAATAAAGTGTTTAGTTACAGTCCAATAGTTCCACGTAGGTACCCAAAATAAAACAAAACAACAAAAAACAAAGAAAAGAAACAAGAGAACAACAGCATAAAAAAACAAGACTTCATTCATCCCCGTTCCAGGGACCTTGATTAAATTGAAGATCACCAATCCTGTTGTAGATATCTTCCAGTTGATTATCAATGTGTTGAAATCTGGCAATGAAATCTTCATCCAGACGATGCTGACGAGCCCGCAGAGCAAAAGTCATCTCCATGTGCCTCCTTTGATTGGTTTGCAGTTCATTCATCTGATGCAGCATGGTCCTTTCGAGCTGTGAGAGAGGCGTGCCACGGTCAGGTTGTGGAATGTATGGAATCATTTCTAATGGAGACTGCTCTTCCATCGGGTCTGATGATCTCGCTGCAGCAGCATCCAGGACACCAGTATTGACATCTTCCTCTTGTTCTTCTTCTTCAATTTCTTCTTCTCTCCTAGCTTCTTCTTTTGAGATCCACTCACCGTCAATTTTGATGAATCCCATTTTATGAAGGACAGAATTATTGACCTCATTTGTGGGACGAACAGTTTCAACTAATTCACCTTCCAAATCAACACCAAAATGAGTTAAAAACTTAGAAATCAACATTGCATAAGGATATCTAAAATCACTTAGCCAGTTAGCCTTGATCATGTGGTCCTTGATGACAAAAACCCAGTTCACCCTTATTCTGTGGTGAATGCAGTACATCAGTACCAAATCTCCTTCATTTAGTATTGCATGATTGCTCCCCCTGGGTGTGAGCTGCCAGGCCACAATGAACGCGAGTACCCTTTCCTCAAGCTTCAACTTTCCAGTGTTGAAGGAACTTACGGAGTCACGCCTATTCTTCAGACAAGAACGAAAGTACTGAACTTTGTTAAATTCTTCAACATCCGAGGTATACCCTTTGGTGACTTTTACACCTTCATCCTTGAGTCCAGCAACCTCTTTCCAGACATTGGGAGTAATCTCAATGTCCATTCCTTTGACTTGAGTTTTTAGAGTGGATCCTTCAAATGACAAGTTGGTGAAAAAGACTTTAATTAGGTCAGGGTAAATCCTACCATTTAGCTCCAGAAACTTCTGAAGTTTCTGATGTTGCAGCAGTTTCCGAACCCCTCTGACACCTTCAGCGTCTAACCATGAAAACTTTAGAACCTTGGGTATATTGATTTGTTTCCTGCTCATTTCATGAATGAACAAATCCATCTTCTCTTGGTTCCCATTGAACCAGGATTCAATGTGTCCTCCTACAGTTGGTTCTTGCATTGCAGCAGAGGACTCTCCTTTGCTGGACTTCTTCCTTCCGGATTTGGTGCGTTTGAGCATGCTGATTTGTGGAATGAACAGAAGAAAAATAGAGAAGAGAGAATGTTTTAAGAGGAAAAGTATAAGCTTTTCAAACACTGTTTTATTCTTAAGATGAAATGAGAACACCCGGTCCCTTCATCTTCACAGCTTGTCTTTAATGTTTTACTCGCTCGCTTCGTCAGCTAGAGGATGGTAAAGGTGGAGAGAGAGAGAGAATTGTTACTCGTGCATCTTAATTACCCTCACATCTCGATATCCAATCAGGGTCAATAAGCTTTTATTGGATATCTCTGATATTTAAGAGAGTAGCTGAAGTTTATCCAGTTGTAAATGCATTCAATCCAATCTGCAGTAATTGTTTAGAGGAAGCGCATACACAACTAACCCTAGAAAAAATTAACCAATTGATTTTTCATGAAATCAATTGATTTTTCAATTTCTGATATAGAAACAGATTATTAGAAGTAAAATAAATCGATTGAATCGAAGATCTAATTGATTTATTTATGAAAGAAAAAACATGCAGAGCATCAAAAGTGAATTAAATCGATTGAATCGAAGATTTAATCGATTGATTTATAGATGAAAACATGCAGAGCTACAAGGTTACTGAAATAAATCGATTAAAAGCTCATTTAATCGATTGAACTGGTAACATATCATGAACAGAGATAGATAATCAAAAAATCAACAGATTATTTCGCAATTTCAATCGATTAAAACAAATAATTTCAAGATTTTCAGATAATTTTAATCGATTGAGCATGTTATCAACCTGTTAAAAAAGCACATAATCACAATAAAGACTCAGTTATTCAATACTAGATATATCCAGAATTCCTAATTTAGTTCTAAGCATATTAAGTCTATCTCTAGGAAGTGGTTTAGTGAATAAGTCAGCTAACTGTTTTTTAGATTCAATGAATAAGATTTCACAATCACCCCTAGATACATGTTCTCTAATAAAGTGATGTCTAATTTCAATATGCTTAGTTCTAGAGTGTTGAATAGGATTCTTGGTTAAATTTATTGCACTAGTATTATCACAAACCAGAGGTACCGTGTTAAGAGCCACTCCATAATCTTTCAGTTGCTGTTTAAGATAGATACTTTGAGCACAACAACTCCCAGCTGCAATGTATTCAGCTTCTGCAGTTGAAAGAGCAACACATGCTTGCTTTTTGCTGTGCCAAGATATGAGACTGCTTCCCAGTAAATGACATGTACCAGAGGTACTTTTCCTGTCCAATCTACATCCTGCAAAGTCAGAATCAGAAAATCCAACAAGTTTAAGAGATGCACCTTCAGGATACCATAGTCCGACATTAATGGTTCCTTTAAGATATTTGAGAATCCTTTTAGCAGTGGTAAGATGTGATTCCTTTGGATTTGCCTGAAATCTAGCGCAAAGGCACACACTGAACATGATGTCAGGCCTACTAGCAGTCAGATATAACAGAGAACCAATCAAACCTCTATATTTAGTTTGATCAACAGATTTCCCTTTTTCATCTAAGTCTAGACAGCAGTTAGTAGACATGGGTGTAGAGGATTCTTTGCAGTTGTGCATATCAAATTTCTTCAACAACTCATTACAGTATTTAGACTTAGGAAAATGTCATTTCTTAATTGCTTAACCTGAAGACCAAGGAAGAAATTTAATTCTCCCATCATAGACATCTCAAATTCACTTTGCATTTCCTTAACAAACTTATTACACAAGGCATTATTAGTAGAACCGAAAATGATATCATCCACATACACCTGCACCAAAATAATGTCAGTTCCAGATTTCTTAATGAATAGGGTTTTATCAACTTCACCTCGTTTGTATCCTTGATCAATTAAGATGTTACTTAACCTCTCATACCATTGTCTAGGAGCTTGCTTTAAACCATAAAGAGCCTTTTTCAATTTGTAGACATGGTCAGGATGCTTGTGATTTTCAAAACCAGGAGGTTGAGAAACATAAACTTCTTCATTGATAAGTCCATTTAGAAAGGCACTCTTGACATCCATCTGTAGTAATCTGAAACCACTTATACAAGCATAAGCTAATAATAGTCTAACAACTTCAAGTCTAGCTACAGGTGCAAAGGTTTCATCAAAATCAATTCCTTCCTGTTGGTTATAACCTTTGGCTACCAACCTAGCTTTATTTCTAGTGATAATGCCGTGTTCATCTAGTTTGTTTTTGAATACCCACTTAGTACCAATTACATTGATATCTTTGGTTTTTGGAACTAATTCCCACACGTTATTTCTTTCAAACTGATTAAGCTCATCATGCATGGCACTAACCCAATATTCATCATTTAATGCCTCTTTAACAGTTTTAGGTTCTATTTGTGAAATGAATGCCATATGATTGCAGAATTGATTAAGAGAATGTCTAGTGGATACTCCCTTATTGATTTGCCCAATGACATTGTCTAGAGAAAGATCTCTTGGGACAATCCATTCTTTAGGAAGCTCTTCCAGGACATCTTCTTCTTGTTCTTCAGTAATTCTTGGTGGATCAGTTTTTGCAGGATCAACTGATTGATCGACAGTATGCTGATCTGAGCTACTTGGATGTTTTAACTGATAAGAATTATCAGTTAAATCTTCATCATTTGCAGTACCTGTTGTTCTATTCTACAACACTCGAGGAGACTCATTAAAAACAACATGTACTGATTCTTCAACAGATTTCAGTCTTAAATTGTAGACTCTATATGCATGGTCGTTAGTAGAATAACCAAGAAAGATTCCTTTATCAGATTTCTCATCAAACTTGCCAATATTTTCTTTCCCATTGTTTAAAACAAAACATGTACATCCAAAAACCCTGAAATAGTTTATGTTGGGTTTTCTTCCTTTGTACAGTTCATATGGGGTTTTCTTAAGCATGGGTCTAATCAAGACTCTATTCAAAACATGACAAGCAGTGTTTACTGCATCTGCCCAAAAGTATTTAGGTAAAGAATTTTCACAAAGCATTGTTCTAGCAAGTTCCACAATGGATCTGTTCTTTCTTTCCACAACACCATTCTGTTGAGGAGTTCTTGGAGCAGAAAAATTGTGTTTTATGCCATACTTTTCACAGAATAATTCAAATTTTTCATTTACAAATTCTCCACCATTGTCACTTTGAATAGATGTAATGAAATAACCTTTTTCATTATGTAAGACCTTGGCAAGCTTTTTGAAAGATTTGTAAGAATCAGATTTGGCTTTTAAAAGACAGATCCAGGTAAATCTGGAAAAATCATCAACAATTACCATGATATAGAGATTACCACCTAGGTTTTTATTCCTTGAAGGACCAACCAAATCCATGTGAAGTAGTTCCAAAGGTCTAGAAGTAGAAACAATGTTTTTGTTTGAAAAGGATTTTCTAGTTTGTTTACCTTTCAAACAAGCTTCACAGATTTTGTCTTTCAAAATTCGAAGCTTAGGTAGCCCAGAAACTAACTCTTTAGAAATCAGTTTGTCAAGATGATTAAGATGAATATGAGCAAGCCTTCGTGCCATAACCAAGATTCTTCTTCTTTAGTAAGAAGACAACTTTGAGATGATATAGAATGCTTGATATCTAACATGTAAATGTTATTTAACCTCTTACCTACCAACATTACCGTGTCGATTCTCGCTCACAGATTAGGCATTTTTCTCGGTTTGAAGATAACTTTGTGACCTAGATCACATAACCGACTTATACTGATTAGGTTGTGCTTGAGACCTTCAACAAGAAGAACATTGTGAATGGTCACCGATTCACCATCTCCTATATCTCCAGAACCTAGAATTCTTCCCTTGTTGTTGTCTCCATAAGTCACGTGACCTCCATTCTTTAATCTCAGCTTCGGAATTTTGAAATGTCACCTGTCATGTGCCTTGAGCATCGCTGTCCAGGTACCAAAGGGACTCTTGTAGCTGTTCCTGAAAGATCAAGCATCAAGTATTTGGTACCCTTAAATATTTTGGGTCCTTAGGAGTCAAATTTTCCGTTTAACATGTTTTGGAACCCATCTCATTCTACCTTGTGGCACAAAATATTTCCTAGCATGACGTAATTTTACAAGTATGTCCTTTTTTCATGCAAGTAATGACAAGATGAGAAAGGGGATGTTGTTGCTTTTCTAAAGGAAAAGAAGTTCAAATACTTTTTAGTTTTCACCTCAACCTTAGGTTTGTACCCGATTCCAGTATGTTCAAAAACACAGCTTTGAGACCCAAGAAGTGCATCTAAATTCTCTTTTCCTTGAGTAAACTTAGACAAGGTTTTAATCAAGTAATAAACCTTATTCTGTAGAAGAATACACTTTTCACAATTCTTGTTAGCAGCAGCATTATCAGCAGATGAATAGATTATTTCAAGATGTTCTATATCTGTTTTGCTTTCTAATAACTCTTTTTCCAGTTCAAGATGTTCTATATCTGTTTTGCTTTCTAATAACTCTTTTTCCAGAATTTTAACCCTATTTTCTAACCAGTTATTTAGTCCTTTTAACCGATTATTTGTATGAGATAAATTTCTGGCTTCACTATGCATTTCATTGAAAGCATTTAGTAATGTGCTGTAATTCATTTCATTTTCTGTGGGAGTTGAACTTACATGTGATGAAGAGGATTCACAGCCAGCCATCAAACATAGGTTCACCTCTTCACCTTCAGATGCAGAACTGGAGGATGAATCATTATCTTGCCAAGCTATGTAGGCCTTTTTCCCTTTGTACTTTGACTCTTTCTTGTTCTGATTCTTGGTCTTTTCCGGACAGTCACTCCTTATGTGTCCCTGCTTACCACAAGAATAACAAGTAACAGTATTTTGAATAGATTCAGTCTTTTTATCAGTGTACCTTTTTACTTGGCCAGTTCTGTTCTTCCTTCTAAGAAATTTCCCAAACTTCTTAACCAACAAAGTCGGGTTCTCGGATTCATCTTCTTTAGACTCACTCGTTTTCTTCAATCGTCTTGAGAACAATGTTTCGCTTTTCTTCTCTCGCATTCTCTTGTTCTTTGAACCGATTGATTTCCAACTCATGTTCCCTTAACTTATCAAATAGTGAAGCAGTAGTCATTTCAGTCAAGTCTCTTGATTCTGATATAGCTGTCACCTTTGGTTGCCAAGTTCTGTCCAAACACTTCAAGATTTTGATGTTCAACTCTTCCTTGTCAAAAGTCTTTCCTAGCCCAATTAAATGATTGACTATATGCGTGAATCTTTTCTGTACATCTGCAATTGTTTCCCCTTGCTGCATTTTAAACAATTCATAGTCTCTAATTAACTCATGCTTTCTTGCCCTTTTCACGTCAGATGTACCCTCATGAGTGACCTCTAGAATTTCCCACATCTCTTTGGCAGAGGCACATTGAGACACCCCGAAAAACTCATCAAGATTTAAAGCAGAGGTAATAATATTTTTAGCGAGTATAATCATATTGGACTCTCCTATTTTCTCGCATCGGTTAACTCAGCCCAATTTTTCTCAACAATTTTACCATCTACTCGTATGAGTTGGTTTGAAAGGCCCATTGACAATTGTTTCCCAAATACCTCTATCAAGAGATTCAATAAAGATTTTCATTCTAACCTTCCAGAAAGAATAATTCACACCAGCAAAAAGAGGAGGCATGTTTATGGAGGCTCCTTCCGAAAAATTCATCTTTCCCTCAGCCATTCTTCGACCGAATTCTTGAGTAACTTACAAGAACCAGCTATGGTACCAATTGAAATAATTAATGGTTGAGTTCAAGAGGGGGGGGGGTGAATTGAACTTAAGAAAACTTTTTCGCAAAACTTACTTTCTGTTGGAAGAATGATTTATCTTTATTCAATTCTTGTGTAGGTAGGTTTGATTTTAATCACAGCAAGTATATAGACAAGAAATAAAGGAGATGAAAGAAGAAATTCAACACAAAAGTTTATACTGGTTCACTCTTTACCAGAGCTACATCCAGTTCTTGACAAATCTGCCAAGTTCCACTAATTCCAAGTGAAAAATACAACCAGTAGATATTCACCAATCTACCCCAAGAACTATCTCACAAACCCACAAGATAGATTCTTGAAAACCTCCCGAGTAACCAAATCCGAGTCTATCGTAACCAGTGCAGATCCAAAATCCAATCTGCACAATCACACTTTACACAAGAGTATGAAAAGAAAAAACCTGGACTGCAGACTTTATCATACAAATGTCCAGAAGCAATTCTAACTTCAGAACTTTCTCTCTTTGATTAACAACAATCTTGATCAAAGCACCTTATGATATGAACAGTTCTTGAATGCACAGAGAAAGTCACGGATATGATAGCTCAAAGATTGCTTTCAAATGTTTTCACAAATTGTATATTTCAGAAGATAGATCAAATCTGTATTTATAGAGTAAAAAAGAGTACCAGAATGTTTAATCTGTTAAAAACTGATTCAGAGTAGAAAGTAATCGATCAGAATGAACATATAATTGATTAGAATCAATTATGATCGATTAGAATCGAATTATGATCGATCAGAATGCATTTCAATCGATTAAAACGACGTTTCAATCGATTGATTTTATTTAAAACTTCATTCAATCGATTGATTCGTGTTTTCAATGGATTGAAATAACTTAATGAAAAATGATAGCTCTCTATTTCAATCGATTAAAAAACATTTCAACAGATTGAAATCCTGTAGGTTCTTAGACAAAAAAATAGTCTCTTTGTTTCAACAGATTGAAAAATATTTCAACAGATTGAAATTCTAAAAACACTTAGACTGAAAAATAGTCTTTCTGTTTCAACAGATTAAAAAACATTTTAACAGATTGAAAATCCTTTTCAACAGATTGAAAAACTTAGTTTGTTCTTTTAATGCTTATGTGTTAGTTTTTCATGCAAAAAAATGATTTCAATGAGATGCATCATTTCAAGGCGCTTATCACAAGATTTATTTGCCTATCAAGAGATTAAGTTCTAAACTTCTAACCTATTCAACTACACACCCACAAACTAAACTATATCAACTCAATATGTCTTCATCAAATCCAACAAGTGCTTCATATATGTCATGGACAAGCCTATCAAAAGAAGATCAAAAAGGCTTATGATAAAAAGGTCCACCCTCATACTTATCAAGAAGGGGATCTAGTAATAAAGAAAATGCTTCCAGCCCAGAAGGATAAAATTGGAAAATGGGCAGCAAATTACGAAGGACCCTTTGTGGTCAAACGAGCTTTCTCAGGAGGGGCACTTATCCTCACTAATATGGATGGAGAGGAACTTTGACACCCGATCAATTCTGATGCGGTGAAGAAGTATTATGCTTGAAGACATTGCTCATGACCCGTCAGGAATGAAAACCCACAAAGGGCATCCCTGGGCAAAAGATAGGGTCTATATCCCTCGCTAGGATACGTCCTAGGCAAAAAGTAGAGGTAAAAAAAAAAAAGCTAACTAAGAGCAATGGTTACTTTAGTCGAAAACCGAAAAGGCGGCTAAAAGTAACATTCTTCCAGAAGCAAGCAGTCTGCATAGTCTTCACTCTGAGCTCAGGCATCTCAACTGAAGCAATTAGGAGAACCAGGGGGCAGATATCATGGACATGACTGTATAAGACTAAACAGTATAGCCAATCCTGACCACCCATTCTTCTAAATACCTTTTGAAATCCTTCTATAAAAGAAATAAACTTTTGCTCATTTATCAATAAAAATTCCTTTTCATTTCCTTTCTCTTGACCAAATATTATGGAAATGCCTCTTTATTGATAAATCATAAATTTGCGCAAAGACTTTTAATCAAAGATCAAGCATTCATCTAAAAAGAGGAAGCATAAAAATAATAAAAGAATAAATGCCTGCTAGGATATTCTTAGGTAAAAATCAGGGTGGCCTGCTAGATCGGAAACCTCAAAAAAGACGATCTAGGCAAAAGCCCCCTAAGATATTCTAGGCAAAAATTAAGGCAGCCCGCTAGATCGAAAACCCGTAAAGGGCGGTCTAGGAAAAAGATAGGACTAAAACCAAGAGATGGATAAAAAGAGGAGCCCATCATCATGGTCATAAAGGAGGAGCCCATCGGCGTATTCATAGAAGCCAACGGGAGAAGGCCAATTACTTTCTAAATGCATAAAAAATAAATAAACAATAGATTGCATTTAGGACATCTACACAGAAAGTAATTGCACAAAACGACTTTGTCAAAATCAAGAAAAAATAATTTTCTTCAAACAAGAATAATAAACATGCATATAAGGAGTCTAGTCTCCATACTTGTGATTGAAAACAGGAGGTGCCAGAATCCAGTCTCCAGATGAAAATCAAAATTGCAAAAGGTGAAATCAAAACCATTTCAGCAAAATAAAGAGCTTCAAGAAAACTAGCTCCAACCTTCTATCTCAATAAACGAAGGTAAACCAGAAAAAGGCCAACGGAAAGGCTCGATGATCCCCAAACGGATCCTTGCCTACTCCAAAGGCAAAACAAAAATTACTTCATGACTTAGCACCACCACATGAGTCGTCAAAAAGAGTCAGTTGAAGATTCGATCAACATCCTTCCATCTAAGAAAGAAGGAAGCCATCAACATGAAAAAGCCAACGGAAAGGCTTGATCATCCCCAAGAGGATCCTTGCTTACTCCAAAGGCAAGATAAAAAGATTACCTCACGACTCAGCTTCATCGCCACATGAGTCATCAAGCAAACTCATCCAGAATCTCCGCCACTTCCCCAAAGGAGAATAAGAACTACACAAGAGTTCATCAAAGAAAATATGGAGTCAAATCCTCCATATCACCAGGGGGCAACAAAAAAAAAAGAAAAAGAAAAACTTTCATTCCCCAATAGAGGCACGAAAAAGGCCAAATAAAAAATCTCCAAGAAGAGTATACAAAAAGACAAAAAGAGGAAAACAAAAATTTTCCATCTTCCAACTCAAATAAGAGCTTCACAAAGCCAGGAGCCAGGACTCCATCATCAAATTTGGATCCCCAGGAAACCGACAGACTCCTCGGTGAATCCCAAAAAAGAGAAAAGAAGAAAATTTCTTCATTCCGCTCAATAAAAGAGCCTCACAAGACCAGGAGCCAAGACTCCATCATCAAATTTGGATCCCCAAGAAAAACTCCCCAGGGATTGCTAAAAGGAAAAGAAAAAAAGATATCTTTTCATCTAAAGAAAAAGTCAATGTGCATAAAAAGGCGCACATATACCAAATCGCGAAAAAAGAAATTCAAATCGCGAGGAAAAGATAAAAACCCATTCCCTAGCAGGAATAAGAGCATAGGCAAAGCCAGCTCAAACAGCAGCCAATAAGGAGTTAAAAACTCCATTCCTCCCTAGGGGGCAATTCAAAATAGATCCCCAGGAAACAACCAAATCCCTGGTGGATCATCAAAAAGAAAAATCCCCAGCGGGCCTACCAGCAAAAGGCAAAATACAAATTCATATCCTCAGGGAGTTAATAGCCTATAACACCCAATATGAATATCCCCAGTGAAAGGCAAAACCTTCACTCCCAAGAATGCCTATGCCTACTCAGAGGCAAGCAAAGAGCCGATATCCCCAAGAAATGGGAAATCAACCTATGCAAGAGGCGAAAAAACAACAAAGCCTTCACCACTATTGAAGCATCTGCCTAATCAAGAGGCACAATCAAACCAAAAATCCCCAATGGATTCCTGCCTAAATAAGAGGCAACCAACAAAGAATCCCCGGCAAAGCCGGATGGCTAAATGAAAAAGCCAAAAAACGAAATCTTCGGTAAAACTGGATGGCTAAACAGAAAAGCCAAAAACAAAGAATCCTCGGCAAAGCTGGATGGCTAAGCAAAAAAGCCAAAAACAAAGAATCCCAGGTAAAACCGGATGACTAACAGAAAAGTCAAAAGGTCAAATCAAATATTCCGCACCGAATGGGCGCATGAACAGAAACAATAAGTCGCCAATACATCTCCAAAACCAGATGACCACAGAATTGACTATCAAAAAGTCATTCTAAAAGCCTTGCAGAACGGGGCTTATTCAGAACCTTACAGAACGGGGTTCGGACCAGGTGGGGTTAGGTACCCATCAGAACCTTGCAGAACGGGGTTCGGACCAGGTGGGGGTAGGTACCCATCAGAGCCTTGCAGAACGGGGTTCGAACCAGGTGGGGGTAGGTACCCATCGAGCCTTGCAGAACGGGGTTCGGACCGGGTGGGGCTAGGTACCCATCACGGCCTTGCGGAACGGGGTTCGGACCGGGTGGGGGTAGGTACCCATTAGAGCCTTGCGGAACGGGGTTCGGACCAGGTGGGGGTAGGTACCCATCAAAGCCTTGCGGAACGGGGTTCGGACCGGGTGGGGGTAGGTACCCATCGGAGCTTTGCGGAACGGGGTTCGGACCGGGTGAGGGTAGGTACCCATCGGAGCCTTGCAGAACGGGGTTCGGATCAGGTGGGGGTAGGTACCCATCAGAGCCTTGCAGAACAGGGTTCGGACCAGGTGGGCGTAGGTACCCATCAGAGGCTTGCAGAACAGGGTTCGGACCAGGTGGGGGTAGGTACCAATCAAAGCCTTGCGGAACGGGGTTCGGACCGGGTGGGGGTAGGTACCCATCGGAGACTTGCGGAATGGGGTTCGGACCGGGTGGGGGTAGGTACCCATCGAGCCTTGCGAACGGGGTTGGACCAGGTGGGGGTAGGTACCCATCGAGCCTTGCGGAATGGGGTTCGGACCGGGTGGGGGTAGGTACCCATCGGAGCCTTGCAGAACGGGTTCGGACCGGGTGGGGGTAGGTACCCATCGAGCCTTGCGGAACGAGGTTCGGACCGGGTGGGGGTAGGTACCCATCGAGCCTTGCAGAACGGGGTTCGGACCAGGTGGGGGTAGGTACCCATCGAGCCTTGCAGAGCGGGGTTCGGACCAGGTGGGGGTAGGTACCCATCAGAGCCTTGCAGAACGGGGTTCGTACCGGGTGGGGGTATGTACCCACCAAAGCCTTATAAAATAAGTTTTATACCGGATGAGGGTAGGTACTCATCAGAATCTAGGAAAAATGCAGATTCGTACCAGGTGGGGGTAGGTACCCACCAAAGCCTTATAAAATAAGGTTTATACCGGATGAGGGTAGGTACTCATCAGAATCTAGCAAAAATGCAGATTCGTACCAGGTGGGGGTAGGTACCCACCAAAGCCTTATAAAATAAGGTTTATACCGGATGAGGGTAGGTACTCATCAGAATCTAGCAAAAAATGCAGATTCGTACCAGGTGGGGGTAGGTACCCACCAAAGCCTTATAAAATAAGGTTTATACCGGATGAGGGTAGGTACTCATCAGAATCTAGTAAAATGCAGATTCGTACCAGGTGGGGGTAGGTACCCACCAAAGCCTTATAAAATAAGGCTTGTACCGGATGAGGGTAGGTACTCATAAAAAATTAGCAGAATGTATTATGTGGAGTAAAATACTCACCTAAGCATTACAAAAAACGGGTTGCAAAGACCTTACTTCTATTAGAGGATAGTTCAGTGTTGAGCACCTCGGAAGTAAGTACCCATAAGAGTTTAGCAAAATGCGAACTCATATCGGGTGAGGGTAGGTACTCACTAAAACCTTGCAAAAACAAGGTTCATACCTAGTGGGGGTAGGTACCCACAAGAGTCTAGTGAAACACAGACTCATATCGGGTGAGGGTAAGTACTCACCAGAGCCTTATAAAATAAGACTCAAACCTGATAGGGGTTGGTACCTATCAAAAATATTTATCATCCGGAGGATCAACAAAGAAGCATCCAAAGGATAACCGGGCAAAAGGGTTAAATCCTTCCCCTACCAATTAATTTTGTCGGCATATTAAGCCAACAAATTAGCTGGGCAGGTGAAGGGGGGGCAGCTGTAGACCCCTAATTTTGCCCGATCTCTCAATAAAGGCTAAAAGAGACTTCCTACAACAAGATAAAGCTCGCCTGGCATCTCAATAAAGGTCAAGAAGACTTTCTATACGAAGATAAAGCTTCAACGGGTGTTTATAGGCATCAACCGACATCCGAATAAAGAAAGGAAAGCTTCCCAGGGGTCCCAAAACACAAAGGCTGGCCAAAACAGGTCGAGACGGTCGTCCCAACCTTCCCTGGCCAAGTGGGACGGCCGTCCCAAGTGGGACTGTCAGTCCCAGGTTTCAGGTGGTCTCAACCTTTGTAAAAGAGGCAGTTAGGACGGTCGTCCCAACCCAGACGGTCGTCCCAACCCAGAGGGTGCCCCAAATGTGCAGGCAGCGAGAAAACTATAAATAGGAGGCTCATTTGCCACTGTTTCACACACCAGACAACCCCCAGTACTTGTCTATCCTCTTCCCTCTTTGAATGAACTCTCTGATTGCCTTGATAAGGTAACAATCAGTTAAGGAATCATATTCCAGCATTCGATTCTTCTGTAAAATTTGGTAGAGTCAGTGTTGTATTCGGAGAGGAGAGTCTTTGTAGAGCGAAGGATTGCCAAAACGCATCCTCACGACTAAAGATTCGCAATACAAAGCTTACTACGGAGGTTCTGTTCAATTCTCTTCTCTTTTACTACTTTATTTATTGTTTTATGTATGCAATATAAAATAAAGTCATGTAGATAGCCATTTTTAACATTATGCAATAAAATAGGGTAATCGCGTAATTTCTCGTAATCTTTACTTAAATGAATTAATCCGTCATAGGGAACCCGAAAGGGGCGTTGTGAGGGTGCTAACACCTTCCCCACACGTAACTAACTCCCTTACCTAACTCTGGTTATGATGGCCAAGTTTGGTTTTTATTAAAATCAACACCTTTTTATCATTTTCCAATGTTTACGGTCAAAACATTGGTGGCGACTCCAAAAGAACCTTTTTCGAAAACCTTGCTTTTATTAGAGGATAGTTCACTTGTTGAGCACCTCGGAAGCAATGAACATAATTTTAACAAAAAAAGCGAGTCTAAACCATCTTTTCGCGACCGCTCGCATAAACGTTCGAGATGTCCCTGGACGTCGGAACGGACGGCGGCGACAACTACAAAAGACTATCTATAAAAGTTTAGATATGTTTATCCCAATACATGTTGCCATCATTGTGGCTCCCAGCTAATGAGTATGAGTGTCATATTCATCGGGTGTGGAATCTGTGCCATCTCCCCTCTCTTCAAACAATGACCGATCAGGTCCAACGAGTACCGCAAGTACAAAGGAAATAAAGAAAACAGAAAGACAAGAGGGTGAGCAACAGTTCATACATCATTTTAAAATCAACATCATAAACAATCACAAGTCAATCAAATTCCAAATGATTGATGTTAATGATGCATGATCCTAATATGTTTTCTAAAATGTTTATGCATGCGGGCCCGAATCATTTCTCAAATCAGTACTGGGGTAGCCAGGAGTTGACACTACTAGGCATGGAAAATCCACCCCCGGGATTGTTGAGACCCATGCTCAAATATAAACCCAGTAGCTCACTGACCATTGATATACGGTAAGAGCACAATCAGGTATAGCAGAGTTTGTATAGTGGGATCCCTGACAACAGGTAGCGAGCCTGGGTCTTTTGGGGCCTCCAACCACTACCCTTCCTATCCTCAAGTCCTCCCTTAGGGCCTCCCTATCCTATTCTCAGAGTCCATAATCTCCGATTCCCCAGATTTCACAAATCATCATTTTCAAATGAGTAATGTATGAGTCCCTAAGTGGTTTTTCTTAGAAATTCACATTTTTCCAAAAATTTGACGAGTTTCCCCATAATACGAGACTTCCCAAAAATTTCCAATCACCTGTTACAAGCGGAAAACTTCCAATACAGTTCAAAAAGGGTTCACAACCCATCATCCAATTCTTTCAATTTAATTTTCAATGAATTTTCTCATGAAAAACCACCATGCATATAAATGCTCACTCAAAGACCATACATATCATAATAGAGTACCAAGCATATATTTTACACCATCATACACGTAAGCAATTCATGATCACTTTCACAACCAAGCATATAATAAAATCAAAATGATCAATCATAACAAATTTAGACAAATTCAACAAATAAGGTCAGACAAGTTTATGATGTAATCCTTACTATATAGCCCACCCCTTACCTGATACGTCCACACTTATTCCTTTCAAAGCTTGATGTTGTATTTCAGCAAAATATATATACGTAATAAAATTCTAGTTAGAATCTTATATTTCTATGATTCTATCTCATGAGAATTTAAATTCATTCTGGATTGCTAATCCATTTTTAATAATATTTTAAGCTCACATTCAGCTTACAATTAACTTAGAAAATTATCCTATTTTGTATACACTTAGAGTAGGAAAAATCCTAATAGCAAACATGAATAAGGTTTAGTATTTCTAAATTTTCTAGAGTTATATAAGCTGTTTTGGCATGAGATTTGAGCCAAAATTTCAATAACTTAATTACCTACAATATTGATGAAGTAAATAAATTCAAATACCCTATAGAATAGATGCAGTTTTCAGTTTTCAGTGGTTGTTTCGAACTAGGCTCAACTACAATAACACTCTGAACATGCCTTGGTAATTGGATTATAACTCTTGCTACACATAAGCTATTAACATGAAATAAATTTCTAAATTTCAGGGATATAATTTCCTACAACTTTTATGAAGGAATCAAGTCCTAATTTCACATGTATCAATCTTAGTAATTCAAAAACCTAGGCTGTTGAAACAGGGCTACCTCTTAACGTCACAGCTAGAACACTCGATAGTAAAATGGGCATAACTTAAGCTATAAATATCCGTTTAATGTGAAATCAGTTTCTAAATTTCGACAACTTAAAGAGCTACAACTTTCATGAATATACCAATTCCTAATTCTGTTCACAAAAGTCCCAAACATTCAATGAATAGTACCTACGAATTAGGACTCTTAAAGTTTTTAGTTTAACCACTTCTAATCCTCAATTTTAAACATTATTTTAGTATCCTAGGTGTAAAACCTACAATAACACTCTTCCTACTCCCATTCAAGCTCATTCAAGTGAGGATAAAAATAGAAAATGCACCGTTTTGAAAAATAAAACAGTAGAAATGTAGAGGAGATTAAGATAAACCAACTTACCTCTTGGAGCTTCTCAAGAAAATCAAGATTTTCCCGTCCAAATCAACCTTAAAGATAAGAAAAGTTTTGAGAGAAAGAGAGAAATGAGGAACTACGGTTGCAGGTTGCAGAATGACACTCTTTCTTTTTAAAGTCAAACATTGCACCTAATAATCCGCTCAACGCATTTATGATGCGCCCAGCGGATTACATGCCGCATGTAATAGAGATTTCAAACCACAATCCGCTCAGTGCATTTCTGATGCGTCCAGCGGATCCAAAAACTCTCTGTTTTAATCGATTAAAAGACCTGTTAATCGATTAACAGACATAATCTGCTCAGCGCATTTCTGATGCGCCCAGCGGATTACATTACAAAAAAATTTATCTTTATTTACTCCAGCCAGGATTTGAACCCACAACCCCTAAGACTCCAATATCACTCCAAACCATATCAACCATCATATATTTCTTATCAACTTATACACATAATAAACTTTTAATGTACCCACACTCAATGCATAAAAGAAAACAATAATTTCTAAATGTGACAATTAAAATGGTTAAGTCCATACTCTTTAAAATTTCAACCTTAAATCATATAACTACTATCAGGCGTCCAGTTGTCCGCGAAACGGATCAATTTTAAGTATTTTCTAAAATTCCAGAAAAATTCTAGAAAAACACAAATAATCTAACAAACATAAAACTCTACAGTTTCTTTACGCAATTCCTAATAATTTAATTATTAAAATTTTGACAAAGATTTTGTCAAAATTTAACAAACCAGGGGTATTGAGAATCAGGATGTTACAACTCTCCCCCCCTTAAATAAATTTCGTCCTCGAAATTTGCGTACCTGAAAGGAACAATTGAGGATAAGATTCCCTCATCTTTTCCTCTAACTCCCAAGTAGTATCTCCATCTCCTGCTCCACTCCAAATAACTTTAACCAAAGCTATTTCTTTTCCACGGAGTTGCTTAATCCTTCGATCAGCGATTTGGATAGGCGGTGTTTCATAAGTAAGATTGTCTCTAATTTGGATAATGTCTGGTTCAAGTATATGAGAAGGGTCTGAAATATATTTTCGTAATTGTTACACATGAAAAACATTATGGATGTTAGAAATAAAAGGAGGTAGAGCTACTTGATAAGCTATTGGACCAATCCTCTTCATTATTTGATACGGGCCAATAAACTTAGGCGTGAGTTTCCTTGACTTCATTGCTCGTCCAACTCCAGTTGTAGGCGTGACTCGCAAGAACACATTATCTCCTTCTTGAAACTCTAGGGGCTTTCTCCTTTTGTCATAGTAACTTTTTTTTTTGTCGACTTTGAGTTACTCTCATCTTCTCTTGAACTAATTTAATCTTCTTTGTGGTCTGTTGCACTAATTCTGGACCTAGAAGTAAGCTTTCACCTGTCTCGAACCAACATAATGGTGTTCTGCATTTCCTTCCATAAAGAGCTTCAAACGGGGCCATCCCAATGCCAGCGTGAAAACTATTGTTGTAGGTAAATTCTATCAGTGGCAAGAACTTATCCCAACTTCCTTTGTGATCTAACACACAAGCTCGTAGTAGGTCTTCCAAAAATTGAATGGTTCGTTCTGATTGTCCATCAGTCTGAGGATGATAAGCAGAACTTAGCCGAAGCTTTGTCCCAAGAGCTTGATGTAAACTTGTCCAGAACCTTGAGGTGAAACGAGGGTCTCTATCTGACACAATACTAGCAGGTATGCCATGCAATCTTACCACTTCCTTAATGTACAATTGAGTCAACTTCTCCAAGGAATAACGAATGTTGATGGGAATAAAATGAGCAGATTTTGTCAACCTGTCAATTATTACCCACATAGAATCATGACCAGTTGGTGTTCGAGGTAATGAAGTTACGAAATCCATAGCTATGATATCCCATTTCCATTCTGGCACATCTAATGATTGTAACATCCCTGATGGTCTTTGATGTTCTACTTTGGCTTTTTGACACACCAAGCAAGTTGCAACATACTCTGCCACTTCCTTTTTCATCCCAGGCCACCAGAATATTTTCTTCAAATCTTGATACATCTTTGTTGTTCCAGGATGGATACTCATGTTACTCTTATGTGCTTCCTCCAAAACGGTCTTTCGCTATTCCTGACAAGAAGGAATACAAATTCGTCCTTTGAGAAGGAATACAAATTCGTCCTTTGAGAAGGAATACAAATTCCTGACAAGATTGAGATAAACCAACTTACCTCTTGGAGCTTCTCAAGAAAATCAAGATTTTCCCGTCCAAATCAACCTTAAAGATAAGAAAAGTTTTGAGAGAAAGAGAGAAATGAGGAACTACGGTTGCAGGTTGCAGAATGACACTCTTTCTTTTTAAAGTCAAACATTGCACCTAATAATCCGCTCAGCGCATTTATGATGCGCCCAGCGGATTATATGTCGCATGTAATAGAGATTTCAAACCACAATCCGCTCAGCGTATTTCTAATGCGCCCAGCGGATTACAGGCCGCAAGTAAGCAAGAGAATTCGAACCACAATCCGCTCAGCGCATTTCTGATGCGCCCACCGGATCCAAAAACTCTCTGTTTTAATCGATTAAAAGACCTGTTAATCGATTAACAGACATAATCCGCTCAGCGCATTTTTGATGCGCCCAGCGGATTACATAACAAAAAAATTTATCTTTATTTACTCCAGCCAAGATTTGAAACCACAACCCCTAAGACTCCAATATCACTCCAAACCATATCAACCATCATATATTTATTATGAACTTATACACATAATAAACTTTTAATGTACCCACACTCAATGCATAAAAGAAAACAATAATTTCTAAATGTGACAATTAAAATTGTTAAGTCCATACTCTTTAAAATTTCAACCTTAAATCATATAACTACTATCAGGCGTCCAGTTGTCCGCGAAACGGATCAATTTTAAGTATTTTCTAAAAATTCCAGAAAAATTCTAGAAAAACACAAATAATCTAACAAACATAAAACTCTACAGTTTCTTTACCCAATTCCTAATAATTTAATTATTAAAATTTTGACAAAGATTTTGTCAAAATTTAACAAACCAGGGGTATTGAGAATCAGGATGTTACAAAAAGTGGAGGGGGGGAGGTCTATTGATAGAAGCACCCTCGGCAAAAGTTTGATTTTTTCCGGCCATTTTCGAAAATTGAATGACTATCAAAGCAAGCTCTGATACCACTTGTTAGAATCGCGCAGCAGAATGTTTGCATTAACGGACAAAAACCAAGAGGGGGGTGAATTGGATTCTTAAATAAAAATTAGGGTTTTAAAATTTTTCCCAAATTTCACTGATTAAAATGTTGTGTAAAGTAGATAGAGAAGGGATAGAAGATTACACTGTCGATTTATACTGGTTCAGATCAAAAGACCCTACGTCCAGTTGCTAATCACTCAAATAGAGGATTAACATTGTCACTATAATCACAGTTATACAAACATATTACAAATGAAAAGATAAGGTAAAGAATACACCTCTCTTGAGTCACACAAGAGATGAACACCTCCTTTGAATCCACAAAGGATGAAGAACAGCTTTCCCTAGAGACGGCACAACACACAATCCACAAAGAAACCCACTCAGTGATTCTTATCGCTTCTAGCCCACACTAGGTTCCAAAAGTCCCTTTTTCTTCCCAACAAACAGTTCTCTGGCAGTCACAACTCTTAACTTTTGTATGAAAAAGGTTGTTTTATTTGCAAAGAGCCTTAGAGAACCTTAAGTAGAGAGATTAGGGTTTGGGAATTGGGGATTTTCAAAATTGAATGAATCGGGAATAGGGTTTTCGAAACTTGGTCCAATTTTGAATTTCAAAACACATATCAAACCCAAATAATCGATTACCTTGTTTGGTAATCGATTATTCCAGAGCCATTCTCGTAGAGGATCAAAAACAACACCATTTAATCAATTAACAGGCCATTTAATCGATTAACAGCTCAGTTAATCGATTAACAGGCCATTTAATCTATTATTCTAGAGAGCAAATGCTGAAAATGGTTTTCTTTTCTGTAATAATCGATTATCCTGCCATTTAATCGATTAATCCAGTGTATTTTTGATAAAAATGAGTTTTTAGAGATTTTAAAGAGTGGTCTATGTGCTGGCTATCTTGGACTCTAATATTACAGACTCAAAAACATAAAAACAGAGTTATTACATAACATTAAAAGTCTTCAAATCTTTAAGTCCTTTATTCTTGAATCATCATCAAAATCTACAAGCTTCATATCCTTGTATGTTCAACATTCATATCCTTGTATGTTCAACGACCTCCTAGCACGTGTCCCTCCGAAGAGGATGGATCCACCCTACCCTGATTGGTACAAGTCGAACAAAGAATGTGATTACCACTCAGGCGCTCCTGGGCATTCTGTGGATAATTGTTTGACCTTGAAGTATAAGGTCCAAAAGTTGTTGGATGTCGGGTGGATAACGTTTGAAAATCCCGCTCATAATGTGGATGCCCAGCCTCTATCACAACCAGAATAATGGGGTTGGACAAGAGAAAGCCAGCTGATTAGGGCTCCTTATGTTATCATTCATTTTTTAGCTTCCAGTGTATCTCTCGTGGTCCTTGCCCATGGCTGCGAGATCTTTGATTAAAAGAGCTTTGTGAATATTTCTCTTTTATCAATACAATGAGGCATTTGCATAACATTCATATTCTTTTCATTCTTTTCTCCCTCATTATTATTTCAAAATAAATGATAATAAAGTCTAAGCCTAAATAGAACCTAACATAAAAATAATCATGTATGTGATCGATGACTCTTTGTGGGATCCGAAAGCTGAAGGCGAATGGATTGAGTCAGACAGTGAGAAGGGGACCATCCCCCTAGACATGCATAGGCTACTAAAAAAGAGAAGCTCGATCTATACAACCCTATTAAAAAGAAACCGAGGCAATCAATTTGGGGGCAAGGAAAGGATAAAAAGGAAATGAGCATTAATACCCAAATTTATGATAACTTCAGGGAAGGGATAGTATAACTATTAAAGGAGTATATGGACGCATGCGCATGGTCCTACCATGACATGCCAAGACATCAAAATCCAAAATCATGATTCCTCTCCCTACCGACCTAAAATGAATGGTGCATTGGGGGCAGCCAATAATGAACGTCATGACGATCATCTGGAAGATGGTCAAAACCTATAAGGATTGGTATGAAATGATACCCTCTACCCATCATAGATATCGAATTTCCGTATGGACCTCCACAAGAGCTACTCCATTCTCCTTTGTATACGGCATGGAGGGCGTACTTCCAAAAGAGGTTGACATACCTTCCCTGCGAGTTATCAAGGAAGCAAAATTGACAGAAGCTGAATGGGTCTAAAACCAATACGATCAATTTAACTCAATCAAAGAAAAATGGTTGGATGTCATACGTCATAGACAAGCCTACGGAAAGAGGATCAAAAGGGCTTATGACAAAAGGTCAACCCTCATATTTACCATGAGGGTGATTTAATGGTAAATAAATTGCTTCCGGCCTAGAAAGAAAAAGTTAGAAAAATGGGCGACAAATTATGAAGGACCCTTTGTGGTCAAACTAGCTTCTTTGGGAGGAGCTCTTATCCTCACCAACATGTACTAAAAAGAACTTCAACACCCAGTCAATTCCGATATGGTAAAGAAGTATTATGCTAGAAGGAATTGCTCAAGACCCGACAGGATGAAAACCCACAAAGGACACCTTGAGCAAAAGTTAGGGTCCACACGCCTCGCTAGGGTATGCTCTAGGCAAAAGCTAGAGGCTTAAAAAAAAGAAAAAGAAAAAGGGAAGAAGAGAAAAAAATCCCCTAAGAGCAATGGTTACCTTAGTCGAAAACCAAAAGGCGATTAAGGTAACATCCTTCTAGAAGCAGGCAGCTTTGCATAGTCTTCATTCCAGGCTCAAGCATTTCAACTAAAGTAATTAGGAGAACCAAGGGGGCAGATATCATAGACATGATTGTTGTAGCTCAAACAATTTAGTCAACCTGGGCCAGCCATTCTTCTAGATCTCGTTGTAATTCTTCTAAAACAAAAAGAAGAAATAAACCTTTTTGTTCATACACATCAATGAAATTCTCTTTCATTTCATTTCTCTTAACCAGTTTATGAAATTTCCTCTTCATTGATAAATCATAAATATGCGCAAAGTCATTTTGTCAAGATCATATCATGCATCATAAACAAGGAAGCATTGAGAAAAGAAAAAATGGAAATAAAAAAAAGGAATAATGTTGGCTAGGAGATTCTTAGGCAAAAGTTAGGGCATTCTGCTAGATCGAAAACCCCAAAAGGGCGGTCTAGGCAAAAGTTAAGGCACTTGTAAAAAAAGGAAAAAACCCGCTAAGATATCCTAGACAAAAAATTAAGGCAGCCCGCTAGATTGACAACCCCAAAAGGGCGGTCTAGGAAAAAGATAGGGCTAAACAAAAAATAATAATAAATAAAAGAGGAGTCCATCAGCATGATCATTAAAGTCTAGCAGGAGAGTGTCAGTCACTTTTCTAGATGCATCAAATAAAAGAATAGATTGCATGTAGGGCATCCACACAAATAGTCGCACAAAATGACTTTCTCAAGATAAAAAATAAAAAATAATAAAAATGCTTCAAATAAATAACGATAATCATGCATATAAGGAGACTAGCTCCATGTTTGTGATTGAAAATAGGTAGCACCCAAAACAAGTCTCCAAATAAAGCTCCCCTTCAAGCAAACGGAGCAAACGGAGCAAATAGGAAGAAAATCCTTTATCCCCAACAGATAACCCAAAAAAGGTTGTGGCTAAGGAAGGCCAATAAAATCCCCAAGTGGGTCACTTCCAAGAAAAAGAAAAAAATAAAGACAAGGAATCAGAAATTCCTCCCCAGTCAAATAAGAGCTTCCAGAAGCCAAAGCTCCAAGCCACCATCCTTCCATCCAAGAAAGAGAAGGCACATCAACAAAGAAAAAGCCAACAGAAAGGTTTAGTCATCCCTAAGAAGATCCTTGCCTACTCCAGAGGCAAAACAAAAAAATATTACCCCAAGGCTCAGCATCACCGCCACATGAGTCAGCAAGCATTATCATCCAAATCTCCACCACATTCCCTGACAAAGAATAAAGGTTCCTCAGAAGACCATCATCAAAATCAACAAGTCAAATCTCTGTAACCCCAAGGGCTCAAGAAAAAGAAAAAAATAAGGAAAGAAAAGAAAACCCTTCCTCCCCAGTGGAGGCCCAAAAAGAAAAGGTCATGACAAAGAAAGGCCAAATAACTCCCCAAGTGGGTCATACAAAAAGAAGAAAAATAGAGCAAATCAAGGGATTAGAAATCCCATTCCTCCACAGCAGAATAAGAGCTTTACAAAGCCAGCTCTCATCACCATTAATCAAGGAGCCAAGACTTCATTCCCCAAGAGGGCCACAAAAAAAGAGAAAAAACTTTATCCTTTGCGGATCCTCAAAAAAGAAGAAAAAGTCTATGTGCATAAAAGAAACTAAAGAGTAAAAGGGCACACACATTATCCCCATAAAAAAGCCAAATTTCAAAATCGCGATAAAAAATAGATAAATCGCGAAAAAAAGGCGAAATTGAATAAAAATCCTAACTTTTAGGTAACCAATGAAAACCCCAAGTGGGTCATAGTAGGGAGAATAAAACATCAAACTCAATGAATTGGAAATGCCCTTCCCCCAGTAGAATAAGAGCTTCGCAAAGCCAACTCTCACCAACCTCAATCAAGGAGCCAAGACTCCATTCCCCTAGAGGGCTACCAAAATCAAATCCCCAAGGAGACAAATAATTCCCCGGTGGATCACCAAAAATAAAAACCTATCCCCAGTGAGCCTACTGCAAAGGCAATCTCCAAATTCACATCTTTAGAGAGTCCTTTGACTATGCATAGGCAAGACCTAGCAAGCAAGAGCCAACATTCCCTAAGTGGAACATCAGCCTACTCGATGGCAAAGAAATATAACCAAAAGTCTTCACCTTCAAATGAAGCATCCGCCTACCCAGAGGCATTATCATTAGAATCAACAAATCCCTAGTGGATTACTGCCTACCTAAGATGCATTCATCAAAAATCCCCGGCAACCAACAAAGTCGGATGGTTGCGAAAAAGCCCAAAAACAAAGAATCCCCGGCAATCAACAAGTTGGATGACCATTGGAAAAAATCCAAAACCAAAAACAAAGAATCCCCAACAATCAACAAGTTGGATGATTATTGAAAAAACCCAAGAAAATCAAGAATCCCCAGCAACCAACAAAACTGGATAACTATTGGAAAAATCCAAAATCAAGAATCCCTAGCGACCAACAAAGTTGGACAACTATCAATCAAAGAATCCCCGACAATCAACAAAGTTGGATGGCTATTGTAAAAGCCAAAAATCAGAATCTCCGGCATATCGAATGAATACTCAGAAGAAATCAAAAAGACAATTTCAAGAAACTACTCCCCATGGAGTCAGCGCATGAACAAATCAATAAGCCGCTACCACATAGTTCAGTCCAAGGAAAGGATGTCAAACCAGATGGGGGTGTGTACTCATCCAGCCCTCCAATGGTGGACTGCAAACTAGACGGGGGTTCGTACTCGTCAAACCAGATGGGGGTGCATACTCATCCAGCCCTACAATGATGGACTGCAAACCAGACGAGGGTTCATACTCGTCAAACCAGATGGGGGTGTGTACTCATCCAGCCCTACAATGGTGGACTACAAATCAGACGGGGGTTCATACTCGTCAAACCAGATAGGGGTGCGTACTCATCCAGCCCTACAATGGTGGACTGCAAACCAGACGGGGTTTGTACTTGTCAAACCAGATGGGGGTGCATACTCATCCAACCCTACAAAGTGTACTGCAAACCAGATGGGGGTTAGTACTCATCAACCACGAGGATAGCTACCGCGCAAAAGGAGCATCCTGAAGAAGAGTCTCACAAAAGGGGCTCAAACCAGGTGGGGGTTCGTACTCATCACCACATGGGCAAAGGGAACACCTTGTGGTCAACTTTGAAGAAGACATCTACATTCATCGTCTAGAGGGTCAACTACCGCACCAAAGGAGCATCCGAAGGACAACCGGGCAAGAGGGTTAACTCCTTCACCTGCCAACCAGTCTCTTGGTACATTAACCAACAAACCAGTCAGTCAGGTGAAGGGGGTAGCTATAGACCCCAAATCTTGCTTGACCTCGCAATAACCTTAGAAATCCTCCATTTCGAAGATGGTCAAGACTTTAATAGGTCCCTAATAGCATTTTCTAGGTTCCATTTAAAATAAGGAGTGTTTTTTGAGAAAATAAAAATCAAAAATATTGTCAGAAACGTCGGATGGCCGTCCAGGCTAACTAGACAGTCGTCCATGCTTATTACCAAGCAATGGACGACCGTCCATTTGGACCAGACGGTCCTCCATGCCTATTTTACGCCATGGATGACCCTCTATGTTAAATAGACGATCGTCCATGCTTATTTTAGGCCATGGACGGCCGTCCACTTAAGCTAGACAGTCGTCCGATTTTCCTCGCTCGTTTCCTTATAAATAGGACCCTTATTTCTCACCTTTCCACACACCTCACACTCTCCTATGCTCTAGAGAACCTATTTTGGGACTTCTGAGCATTATTCCAGAGTACGAGTGATCTTTTGACACTCGAGGAGTCTAGTTCTTAATTTTTTGTTTGAGGGAGGAGTGTCTCTGTAGAGAGCGAGGACTACCAAAAAGCATCCCCAAGTTCAAGATTTATAAAATCCCGCTTCGAAGATTCTTCTTCATAACTCTTCTCTTTTATTGCTTTCCTTTACTACTTTCCTTTACTGCTTTCCTTTACTACTTTCCTTTACTGCTTTCCTTTTGTGTGCATTAAGGAAACCCGAAAAGGGTGTTGTGGGGTGCTAACACCTTCCACACATGTAACTAACTACCTTACCCAACTCTGGTTATAATGGCCAAAGTTATTTTTTCTTAAACCAACGCCTTCTTTTATTTTCCTTTTCCAATGTTTATGGTAAAAACATTAGTGGCGACTCCAGAGCCTTATGTTAGAAAAGGAGGCTGAGATCAAGAGGGGGGGTGAATTGATTTTTGAAAGATTTTCGCAATTTACAGATTATCTATTTCAAAGATTAAGAGTTCTAACCAATTATTGAATCAATCAAAACAAGCAATTGAAATAAAGACAACAACAGAATTAAAGAGAGTAAGGTTTAGAGAAATACAATGAGGATTTATACTGGCTCACCCAATCCCAGGGCTACATCCAGTTCTCAGCCAAATTCCAGCTGAGTTCCATTAGATTGAATGATTTACAGATTACAGATTCCAATCACACACCCAACCTACCAAAAGAACCAAAATTCCAGTCCTTGCACCTAAACTTTCACCAATAACCAACTTCCAGTTCTTGAACCAACCTACAGCCAAATTCCAGCTATAGAACAAGTGCCCAAGTATTCCAGACACCTAACATACAGTAAAGAAATGTAAAGAAACAAAGAGAAGAAACTAGAACAATCAAACTCGGATTATGCAATCCCTGCAGTATGAGTTTCTTCACAAAAAAGAATGCAAAAATTGCCTCAAGAAAGAACTTTGAAAAACTCCACAAAACTTGCGTGATTCTTTCTTGAAAGTAGCTTTTATGATTTCTTGATTGATTACTCAAAAGTATCTTTTAAAAGACTGAAGCAATCCTGTTTATATAGAGATTTGTTCTAACTGCTGGTTTAATTAATCTTTTAAAACAATTTTTTAATCTGTTAAAAGTCTTGAATTAATCTGTTAAAACTTCTTTTAATTTGTTAAAATGTTCTTGATCATTTTTCAAATTTGTTTTAACTGATATGACAACGTTTCAATCGATTAAAACACTTTGTAAAAAATCCCTTAAGTTGTTTTAATTGATTAATTCGCATTTTAATCGATTAAAAGTCTGCCAAATATTTTCATAAAACATTCTGAGTGATTTTAACTAATAACAACCAATTTTAATCTATTAAAACAGTTAGTAGAAATTCTCTTAAGTTGTTTTAATCGATTAAATCACAGTTTAATCGATTAAAATTATTCTGATCGATCAAAAACTCATTCTGATCGATCAAATGCTCGGATTACATCGATTAAAAAATACTCCAAGTGGTTTTAATCAATTATTTCGAAGTTATATCGATTAAAATACTACCAGAACACTTTCCTGAACATTTTAAGTGATTTTAATCGATTATTTCGAAACTATATCAGTTAAAACACTGACAGAAGGTTTTCAAAAGTTTCTTTAATGAAAACAATCGATTAATTCAAAGATATATCGATTAAAACAGTTCAAGTGAATGTTTTAAAAGGTTTTAATCGATTATTTTGAAAACCTATCAGTTAAAAACATGTTATGTAAGTGTTAAGAACATTTTAACTGATAAAGCTCATATAATATCAGTTAAAACAATTTCTTAAAAACCATTTAACCAATTACATTGGTTTTTAACAGATTAAACATCTTTAAAGGCATTTTCAAAATCTTTTAAATGATGAAACCTCATGCAGCAGAGAGATATGAATGATTAAGCCTATGTATAGATGCAAACTCACTAATCACTTCTACCCTTTTAACCAAGTAACCTTTGACTTCACTAGAATAGTCTTTGACTTCATCAAATCAACAAGATCTTCGTTTTATCAAATGATTCAATAAGATCTTCATCACTTTCAGTCTCCCCCTATTTGATGAAGACAAACATCCCTTTGAACGATTCTGTAGAAGAAGTCACTTGAATATATAGATTAGTGAGTATTCAAAAATAATCATTTCTCCCCCTAGATTTCTCCCCCTAAAATAGTGAGTATATCAAAATGTAGATTTCTCCCCCTAAAATAGTGATAATAATTTCTCCCCCTTTGACTTCATCAAAAATAGGGAAGAGAGGAGTAAAACAAGTAATATGCATGGCATGTAACAAAATTTATTTTTAAAACAGTATTATAAAAAAAATTCATGATACCAATGAGATGTATTATTCATTTAAAAACCAATTAAAGTGGATTCAAACTTATCTTTGTTAACACGTTTGTAATGAATATAATATACACGTGTAAAGATAAGGGAACCATGCTTTAGTAGCATGTTACAAGAACAACCATTAACTAAAGCCTTTAATTTTCTTTCCAGAATAATAATCGATTAAAAACAAGACATAATCAATTAAATTGATCATGTTAATGATTTTAATTTATACAGATAACATTTTAATCGATTAAAATAGATGTACATTGAAATCCTGGGAGCATTTAATCGATTAAATTGAAATTTAATCGATTAAATCAAAATTTAATCGATTAAATCAAAATTTAATCGATTATAACAGTACGAACAATAGTATTATTAATGAAATTAATTGATTAAGACTAGTTTATATCAATTAAAACACTCAGAAATGGGAACTAAGTGATGTTTGATGCATCTAAAATGCCTAATTCAGTTCGGATTTTATAAAATCGATCATGAGCAAGAGGTTTTGTGAATATATCAGCTAATTGTTTCTCAGTTTCTATAAAGAAAATTTCACAATCACCTTTTAAAACATGATCTCTAATGAAATGATGTCTAATTTCTATATGTTTTGTCCTAGAATGCTGAATTGGATCTTTTGTTAATATAATGGCACTGGTATTATCACATAAAAGAGGGATTTTATTGAGAATTAAACCATAATCCTCAAGTTGTTGTTTGAGCCATAGGGATTGAGCACAACAACTTCCAACTGTAATATACTCGACTTCAGCTGTAAAAAGAGCAACACATGATTGCTTTTTACTATGCCATGAGATTAGACTGTTTCCTAGGAGATGACAAGTACCACTGGTGCTTTTTCTGTCAAGCTTAAACCCTGCAAAATCTGAGTCAGAGTATGAAATTAGATTTAGTTTGGACTCACCAGGATACCACAACCCAACATTTAATGTTCCTTTGAGATATTTGATGATCCTTTTTGCAGCAGTAAGATGAGATTCTTTTGGTGCAGATTGAAACGTGGCACACATACAAACACTAAACATAATGTCAGGTCTACTTGTTGTGAGATATAATAAAGAACCAATAAGCCCTCTGTATTTCGTTTGATCTACTGGTTTTCCCTTTTCACCAACATCAAGATAGCAATTGGTGGACATTGGTGTTGATGCCTCTTTGCAATGTTGCATCTCAAATTTCTTTAGAAGCTCTATGTAGTATTTTGATTGATGAAGAAAACTTCCTCCTTGAAGTTGTTTAACTTGTAACCCAAGAAAGTAATTAAGTTCCCCCATCATAGACATCTCAAATTCTCCCTGCATATCTTTGATAAATTCTTTACATAAAAACTCATTAGTGGGTCCAAATATGATGTCATCAACGTATACTTGAACTAGAATAATATCATTATTTAATTTCTTAAGAAATAAGGTTTTATCAACCAAACCTCTTTGATAGCCCTTTGATAAGAGAAAATTACTTAACCTTTCATACCATTGTCTTGGGGCTTGGTTGAGACTGAAAGTGATGAAGATCTTATTGAATCATTTGATAAAACAAAGATCTTGTTGATTTGATGAAGCCAAATGAAGTCAAAGGCTATTCTGTTGAAGTCAAAGGTTCTTCGTTAAAAGGGTAGAGTGATTAGTGAGTCTGCATCTATACATAGGTATAATCATTCATATCTCTCTGCTTCATGTGGTTTCATCATTTAAAAGAATTTGAAAATGCCTCTAAACATGTTTAATCTGTTAAAAACCAAAGTAATTGGTTAAATGGTTTTTAAGTAATTGTTTTAACTGATATTATATGAGCTTTATCAGTTAAAATGTTCTTAACACTTACATAACATGTTTTTAACTGATAGGTTTTCGAAATAATCGATTAAAACCTTTTAAAACATTCACTAGAACTTTTTTAATCGATATACCTTCGAATTTATCAATTGTTTTCATTAAAGGAGTTTTTGAAAACCTTCTGCCAGTGTTTTAACTTATATCGATTCGAAATAATCGATTAAAATCACTTAAGATGTTTTGAAAAGTGTTCTGGCAGTATTTTAATCGATAAAACTTCGAAATAATCGATTAAAACCACTTGAAGTATTTTTTAATCGATGTAATCCAGCATATGATCGATCAGAATGTGTTTTTGATCAATCAGAATAATTTTAATCGATTAAACTGCGATTTAAATGATTAAAACAACTTCAGAGAATTTCTGCTAACTATTTTAATCAATTAAAGCAGACTATTATCAGTGAAAATCACTTAGAAAGTTTTATGAAGATATTTGGCATAATTTTAATCAATTAAAAGGAGAATTAATCGATTAAAACAACTTAAGGGATTTTTTACAAAGTGTTTTACTCGATTGAAATGATTTCGCATCAGTTAAAACAAATATGGAAAATGATCAAGAACATTTTAATAGATTAAAAGAAGTTTTAACAGATTAATCCAAGACTTTTAACAAATTAAAAGATTATTTTAACAAATTAATTAAACTAGCAGTTAGAAATATTCTCTATATAAACAGGATTACTTGAGTCTTTTAAAATATACCTTTGAGCAATCAATCAAGCAATCATAAGAGCTACTTTCAAGAAATAATCACGCAAGTTTTTGTGAAGTTTTTCAAAGTTCTTTCTTGAGGCCATTTCTGCATTTCTTTCGTGAAGAAACTCATTCTACAGAGCTGCATAATCCGGGTTTTAGTGTTCTAGTTTCTTCTCTTTATTTCTTTACATTTCATTACTGTATTGTGGGTGTCTGGAAGTGCGGGCACTGGTTTCTGTGGCTGGAATTCTGCTGTAGGGTGGTTCAAGAACTAGAAGTTGGTTCTTGGTGAAGGTTTAGGGGCAAGGACTGAAATTTTGGTTCTTGTGGTAGATTGGGTGTGTGATTGGAATTTGTAATCTGTAATCTGTAAAACATTCAATCTAGTGGAACTCAGCTGGAATTTGGCTAAGAACTGGACATAGCCCTGGTATTGGGTGAACCAATATAAATCTTGGTTGTATTTTTCTAAACCTTACTCTCTTTAATTCTGTTGTTGCCTTTATTTTGATTGTTTGTTTTGCTTGATTCAAGAATTGGTCAGAACTCTTAATCTTTGAAATAGATAATCTGTAAATTGCAAAAATCTTTCAAAGATCAATTCACCCCCTCTTGATCTCAGCCTCCTTTTCTAACAATTGGTATCAGAGCAAGGTTCTTGAAATTTACTCAAGTCTTTCGATCCAAATGGCTGAAAATAATTTTTCTGAGGGTGCTTGTATTAATAGACCTCCATTGTTTTGTGGTACAGATTATTCATTTTGGAAGATAAGAATGAAGATCTTTATTAAATCTATTGATATAAATGTTTGGAATATTATTGAACAAGGATCTTATTTTTGTAACAGAGAATGGTCCAGTTTGAATGATTATGAAAAGAAACAAATTCAAGATGACTATATTGCTAAGAATATCATTACATCTGCACTTAACAGGAATGAATTTTTCAGGGCATCTCATTGCCAGACTGTTGAAGAGATGTGGAAAATTCTTGAAATGGCTTATGAAGAAATAGCAGAGATGTGTTTGATGGTCAATTCGAATTCTCCCATGTCCAGTGTATGTTCTGATTCTTCAACAACTACTATGAATTACTGTTCATTACAAGTTGTTTTTTATGAAATGCATGCAGTAGCTAAGAAATTAGAAATTGAAAACAAAAGATGAAAAAGTATGAATAGTTTATTAGAAAACAAAATCATCCTTCTTGAAAAGAAAATTCTTGATGAAGAAACTAAGAATGAAAATCTGGAAATAGGTAATAATAATTCTGATTGCATGTGTAATGATAAAAAAGATTGTGAAAATTGTCCTGAGTTACAAAAGAAATTAGCATATTTAATAAAAACTGCATCTAAACTTGCACAAGGAAAAACTAGTCTTGATGTTATACTTGATTCTCAAAAGTTGGTTATTGATCTGGTGGTATTGGTTTTACACCTCTTGTTAGAAAGAAAACTAGAGCGTTTAAAAACTATTTTGCATACAATAAATCTGTTTCGTCACCATTTATTACATGCTTTTATTGTATGAAAAGAGGTCATTCTGTTAAATTTTGTAGAATCAAGAAGTATGTTATACCAAGAGGTAGAATGAAGTGGATTCCCAAGAATTCATTTCAAATAACTTGATTGCACCTAATGATTATAAAAAGGGTACCAGATATATGTTAAATATGTTTTGCAAGAACAAAATCTGGAAGTTCTTTGGTACCCAATCAGCAAATATTGATTCTGGATTCATGGACTGAGTATTTTAATTGATATAAAATTGTTTTAATCGATTAATTTCACTTACAGAATACCAGAAAAGTTGTTCATACAGTTTTAATCGATTAAAATACTAAATTAATCGATTAAAATGTTCTTAGGATTTTTAGTTTAGTTGTTTTAATCGATTAAAAATGATTTACATCAGTTAAAATAATTAAAAGACCAAATTTAATCGATTATTTCTCGTTTTAATTGATTATTATTCTGATATATTTTTTCCAAAACAAGATTAATCGATTCAAACTCGAATTAATCGATTAATATTATGCTTTCAGTACAGAATTAATCGATTACTTCTTCATTTAATCGGTTAGTACTGCAACTACACTAATTTCTCTTTCAGGCACAACAAACTGAAGATCTATGGTACCTTGACAGCGGCTATTCTAAACATATGACAGGAGATATTACAAAGTTTCACAATTTAAAACCAAAGAATAGTGGGACTGTCATCTATGGGGATAATAACAAAGGAAGAATTCTTGGAATATGTGACATCAAATGCACATAATCAGGTATTATTAACAATGTACTATATGTTGAGGGTTTAAAACATAATTTGATCAGTATTAGCTAGCTGTGTGATAAAGGACACAAAGTTATCTTTGGACAAGAACAATGTCAAATCATCAAATCAAATTCAGACCAAGTACTGATCACTGGTAAGAGGATCAACAACATTTACATGTTAGATACTAACTCTGCTAAAAATTGTTGTTTAATTTCTAAGGAGAATGATTCCTGGTTATGGCATAGAAGATTAGCTCATCTTCATATGAATCATCTCAATAAATTGATTTCTAAAGATCTTGTAATTGGCTTACCTAAACTTAAGTTTGTGAAAGACAAAATTTGTGATGCATGTCAAAAGGGCAAGCAAGTAAAGAATTCTTTTTCACAGAAAAATAATGTTTCAACATCAAGACCACTTGAACTTTTGCACATGGATCTCTTTGGTCCTTCTAGAACTATGAGTTTAGGAGGGAATCTATATGCATTGGTTATAGTAGATGATTACTCAAGATTTACCTAAATAATGGTTTTAAAATTAAAATCTGATACTTTCCATATGTTTAAGAAATTTGCGAAACAAATTCAAAATGAAAAATGCTATTTCATATCTTGTATTCAAAGTGATCATGGGGGAGAGTTTTCAAATGAAAATTTTAATAAATTTTGTGAAAAACATGGTATTAAGCATAATTTTTCTGCTCCTATAACTCCTCAACAGAATGGTGTAGTTGAGAGGAAAAATAGTTCTCTTGAAGAGTTAGCTAGGACAATGCTTAATGAAAAAGCATTACCAAAATACTTTTTGGCTGATGCCGTTAGTACTACTTGTCATGTACTAAACCGTGTTTTAATTAGACCTTTTCTCAAAAAGACTCCCTATGAATTATACAAAGGTAAAAAGTTTAACATAAACTACTTTAGAGTATTTGGATGTAAGGTTTTTGTCTTAAACGATGGAAAGGAAAATCTTGAAAAGTTTGATTCTAAATTAGATGAAGGTATTTTCTTGGGTTATTCATTAAATAGCCATGCCTATAGAATCTTCAACAAAAGACTAAATACTGTAGAAGAATCTGTTCATGTTGTATTTGATGAGACTAACCCAAGTATGCAGAATAATTCTGAGTGTAGTACAAAAGATGATCTTTTAGCTGATAAAATGTATCAGTTAAAATTACCAGAATCAACAATTTTTCAAAAACAGGAGGAATCTATTGAAGAATCTGAGGAACAATTGCCCAAATAATGGAAGACTCCAAGAAATCTTTCAATAGACAACATCATTGGTGAAATAAATCAGGGAGTTTCTACTAGAAGATCTTTAAACAAATTTTGTAATCACATGGCATTTGTATCACAAATAGAACCAAAAACCATATCTGATGCATTAAAGGATAATAACTGGATTAATGCTATGCATGATGAATTAAATCAATTCACAAGAAATGAAGTATGGGAATTAATTCCAAAACCAAATGATGTCAATATTGTAGGAACTAAATGGGTTTTTAGAAATAAAATGGATGAAAATGGTATAATTACAAGAAATAAGGCTAGATTAGTTGCTAAAGGGTATAATCAGCAAGAAGGAATTGATTTTGATGAAACATATGCTCCTGTTGCTAGATTAGAAGCTGTTAGACTTCTACTTGCTTATGCCTCAATAAAGAATTTCAGGTTATTTCAAATGGATGTCAAAAGTGATTTCTTAAATGGCTACTTGAATGAAGAAGCTTTTGTAACACAACCACCTGGTTTTGAAGATCATATTCATCCAGAATATGTCTACAGATTAAAGAAAGCATTGTATGGTCTCAAACAAGCCCTAAGACAATGGTATGAAAGGTTAAGTAATTTTCTCTTATCAAAGGGCTATCAAAGAGGTTTGGTTGATAAAACCTTATTTCTTAAGAAATTAAATAATGATATTATTCAAGTTCAAGTATACGTTGATGACATCATATTTGGAGCCACTAATGAGTCTTTATATAAAGAATTTATCAAAGATATGCAGGGGGAATTTAATATGTCTATGATGGGGGAACTCAATTACTTTCTTGGGTTACAAGTTAAACAACTTCAAAGAGGAAGTTTTCTTCATCAATCAAAATGCTGCACAGAGCTTCTAAAGAAATTTGAGATGCAACATTGCAAAGAGGCATCAACACCAATGTCCACCACTTTCTTGGTTTTAAAAGGTGATTGTGAAATTTTCTTTATAGAAATTGAAAAACAATTAGCTGATATATTCACAAAACCTCTTGCTCGTGATCGATTTTATAAAATTCGAACTGAATTAGGGATTTTAGATGCATCAAACATCACTTAGTTTCCAAATCAGGTTGTTTTAATTGATATAAACGAGCTTTAATCGATTAAAATTACTTTACAAAACTTTTTCATTCTATTTTAATCGATTAAATGTCAATTTAATCGATTAAATGAACTCAAGTTTTTAAACTTCATCTTTCTTTATTGTTTTAATCGATTAAAACATTGTTTGTATCAATTAAAATCAGTAACAAGAACAATTTAATCGATTATGTCCTGTTTTTAATCGATTATTACTCTAGAAAGAAAATTAAAGGCTTTAGTTAATGGTTGTTCTTGTAACATGCTACTAAAGCATGTTTCCCTTATCTTTACATGTGTCTATTGTATTCATTACAAACGTGTTAATGAAGATAAGTTTAAATCAACTTTAATTGGTCTTTAAATGAGTAATACATCTCGATGGTATCATGATTTCTTATAATACTGTTTTCAAAATAAATTTGTTACATGCCATGCATATTGTTTGTTTTACTCCTCTCTTCCCTATTTTTGATGAAGTCAAAGGGGGAGAAATGATTGATTTTGATATACTCACTATTTTAGGGGGAGAAATCTACATTTTGATATTTTCACTATTTTAGGGGGAGAAATGATTAATTTTGAATACTCACTAATCTATATATTCAAGTAACTTCTTCTGCAGAATCGTTCAAAGAGATATTATTCAAAGAGGTGTTTGTCTTCATCAAATAGGGGGAGACTGAAAGTGATGAAGATCTTATTGAATCATTTGATAAAACAAAGATCTTGTTGATTTGATGAAGGCAAATGAAGTCAAAGGCTATTCTATTGAAGTCAAAGGTTCTTGGCTAAAAGGGTAAAGTTATTAGTGAGTCTGCATCTATACATAGGTATAATCATTCATATCTCTCTACTGAATGTGGTTTCATCATTTAAAATATTTTGAAAATGCCTCTACACGTGTTTAATCTGTTAAAAACCAAAGTAATTGGTTAAATGTTAATTGATATTATCTGAGCTTTATCAGTTAAAAAATTCTTAACACTTACATAACAAGTTTTAAACTAATAGGTTTTTGAAATAATCGATTAAAACCTTTTAAAACATTCAATGGAACTGTTTTAATCGATATACCTTCGAATTAATCAATTGTTTTCATTAAATGAGTTTTTGAAAACCTTCTGCTAGTGTTTTAACTGATATAGATTCGAAATAATCGATTAAAATCACTTAAGATGTTTTGAAAAATGTTCTGGTAGTATTTTAATCTATATAACTTCAAAATAATCCATTAAAACCACTTGAAGTATTTTTTTAATCGATGTAATCCAGCATATGATCGATCAGAATGTATTTTTGATCGATTAGAATAATTTTAATCGATTGAACTGCGATTTAATCGATTAAAACAACTTAAGAGAATTTCTACTAACTGTATAATCGATTAAAACAGACTGTTATCAGTTAAAATCACTTAAAAAGTTTTATGAAGATATTTGGCAGAATTTTAATCGATTAAAAGGTGAATTAATCGATTAAAACAACTTAAGGGATTTTTTACAAAGTGTTTAATCGATTGAAACGATGTCGCATCAGTTAAAACAAATCTAGAAAATGATCAAGAACATTTTAACAGATTAAAAGAAGTTTTAACAGATTAATTCAAGACTTTTAACAAATTAAAAGATTGTTTTAACAGATTAATTAAACCAGCAGTTAGAACAATTTTCTATATAAACAGGATTGCTTGAGTCTTTTAAAATATACCTTTGAGCAATCAATAAAGCAATCATAAGAGCTACTTTTAAGAAAGAATCACGCAAGTTTTTGTGAAGTTTTTCAAAGTTCTTTCTTGAGGCAATTTCTGCATTTCTTTTGTGAAGAAACTCATTCTGCAGAGCTACATAATCCGGGTTTGAGTGTTCTAGTTTCTTATCTTTATTTCTTTACATTTCATTATTGTATTGTGGGTGTCTGGAAGTGTGGCCACTGGTTTCTGTCGCTGGAATTTGGCTGCAGGGTGGTTCAAGAACTGGAAGTTGGTTCTTGGTGAAGGTTTAGGTGCAAGGACTGGAATATTGGTTCTTGTGGTAGATTAGGTGTGTGATTGGAATCTGTAATTTGTAAAACATTCAATCTAGTGGAACTCAGCTGGAATTTGCTAAGAACTGGACGTAGCCATGGGATTGGGTGAACCAGTATAAATCTTGAATGTATTTCTCTAAACCTTACTCTCTTTAATTTTGTTGCTGTCTTTATTTTGATTGTTTGTTTTGCTTGATTCAAGAATTGATCAGAACTCTTAATCTTTGAAATAGATAATATGTAAATTGCGAAAATCTTTCAAAGATCAATTCACCTCTCTTTATCTCAACCTCCTTTTCTAACAGCGACCATAAAATGCTTTCTTTAATCTGTGACATATTCTGGGTGGATATGATCTTCAAAACCAAGTGGTTGTGTAACAAAAACTTCTTCATTCAAGTAGCCATTTAAGAAAGCACTTTTGACATCCATTTGAAATAACCTGAAATTCTTCTAGTAGAAACTCCCTGATTTATTTCACCGATGATGTTATCTATTGAAAGATTTCTTGGAGTCTTCCATTCTTTGGGAAACTGTTCCTCAGATTCTTCAATAGATTCCTCCTATTTTTAAAAAATTGTTGATTCTGGTAATTTTAACTGATACATTTTATCAGCTAAAAAGTCATCTTTTGTACTACACTCATAATTTTTCTGCATACTTGGGTTAGTTTCATCAAATACAACATGAACAAATTCTTCTACAGTATTTAGTCTTTTGTTTAAGATTCTATAAGCATGGCTATTTAATGAATAACCCACGAATATACCTTCATTTGATTTGGAGTCAAACTTTCCAAGATTTTCCTTACCATTGTTTAAAACAAAGACCTTACATCCAAATACTCTAAAGTAATTTATGTTAGGCTTTTTTCCTTTGTATAATTCATAGGGAGTCATTTTGAGAAAAGGTCTAATTAAAACACGGTTTAGTACATGACAAGCAGTACTTACGGCACAACCCAAAATTATTTTGGTAATGCTTTTTCATTAAGAATTGTCCTAGCTAACTCTTCAAGAGAATGATTTTTCCTCTCAACTACACCATTCTGTTGAGGAGTTCTAGGAGCAGAAAATTATGCTTAATACCATGTTTTTCACAAAATTTTATTAAAATTTTCATTTGAAAACTCTCCCCCATGATCACTTTGAATACAAGATACGAAATAGCCTTTTTTATTTTGAATTTGTTTCGCAAATTTCTTAAACAAATGGAAAGTATCAGATTTTAATTTTAAAAACATTTTCCAGGTAAATCTTGAGTAATCATCTACTATAATTGATGCATATAGATTCCCTCCTAAACTAATAGTTCTAGAAGGACCAAAGAGATCCATGTGCAAAAGTTCAAGCGGTCTTGACGTTGAAATAGTATTTTTCTGTGAGAAAGAATTCTTTACTTGCTTGCCCTTTTGACATGCATCACATATTTTGTCTTTCACAAACTTAAGTTTAGGTAAACCAATTACAAGATCTTTAGAAATCAATTTATTGAGATGATTCATATGAATATGAGCTAATCTTCTATGACATAACCAGGAATCATTCTCTTTAGAAATTAAACAACAATTTTTAGCAGAGTTAGTATCTACCATGTAAATGTTGTTGATCCTCTTACCAGTGATCAGTACCTGGTCTGAATCTGATTTGATGATTTAACATTGTTCTTGTCCAAATATAACTTTGTGTCCTTTATCACACAGCTAGCTGATACTAATCAAATTATGTTTCAAACCCTCAACATATAGTACATTGTTAATAATACCTGATTCTGTGCATTTGATGTCACTTATTCCAAGAATTCTTCCTTTGTTATTATCCCCATGGATGACAGTCCCACCATTCTTTGGTTTTAAATTGTGAAACTTTGTAATATCTTCTGTCATATGTTTAGAACAATTTTTGTCAAGATACCAGAGATCTTCAATTTGTTGTGGCTGAAAGAGAAATTAGAGTAGTTGCAGTACTAACCGATTAAATGAAGAAGTAATCGATTAATTCTGTACTGAAAGTAGGATATTAATCGATTAATTCAAGTTTGAATCGATTAATCTTGTTCTAGAAAAAATATATTAGAATAATAATCGATTAAGACGAGAAATAATCGATTAAATTTGGCCTTTAAATGATTTTAACTGATATAAATCTTTTTTAATCGATTAAAACAGAGAGAATAAAACTATACTAAAATCTTGAGAACATTTTAATCGATTAATTTGTAGAATAATCGATTAAAACTGTACGGACAACTTTTCTGGTATTCTTTGTAAGTGAAATTAATTGATTAAAAATAGTTTTATATCAATTAAAATACTCAGTCCATGAATCCAGAATTAATATTTGCTTATTAGGTACCAAAGAACTTCCAGATTTTGTTCCTGCAAAACAGATTTTGCATATATTTGATACCCTTTTTATAATCATTGGGTCCAATCAAGTTATTTGAAATGAATTCTTGGGAATCCACTTCATTCTTCCTCTTGGTATAGTATACTTCTTGATTCTACAAAATTTAACAAAATGACCTCTTTTCATACAATAAAAGTATATAATGAATGGTGACGAAATAGATTTACTGTATGCAAAATAGTTTTTAAATGCTCTAGTTTTCTTTCCAACAAGAGGTGTGAAACCAATACCACCACGATCAATAACCAACTTTTGAGAATCAAATATAACATCAAGACTAGTTTTTCCTTGTGCAAGTTTAGATGCAGTTTTTATTAAATATGCTAATTTCTTTTGTAACTCAGGACAATTTTCACAATATTTTTGATCATTATACATGCAATCAGAATTATTATTACCTATTTTCAAATTTTCATTCTTAGTTTCTTCATCAAGAATTTTCTTTTCAAGAAGAATGATTTTGTTTTCTAATATACTATTCATGATTTTTAATCTTTTGTTTTCAATTTCTAATTTCTTAGCTACTGCATGCATTTCATAAAAAGCATCTTGTAATGAATTTTAATTCATAGTAGTTGTTGAAGAATCAGAACTTACACTGGACATGGGAGAATTCAAATTGACCATCAAACACATCTCTGTTGTTTCTTCAGAAGCCATTTCAAGAGTTTTCCACATCTGTTCAGCAGTCTGGCAATGAGATACCCTGAATAATTCATTCCTGTTAAATGCAGATGTAATGATATTCTTAGCAGTACAGTCATCTTGAATTTGTTTCTTTTGATAATCATTCAAACTGGACCATTCTTTGTTAAAAACATAAGAGCCTTGTTCAATAATATTCCAAACATTTATATCAATAGATTCAATAAATATCTTCATTCATATCTTCCAAAATGAAAAATCTGTACCACAAAACAATGGAGGTCTATTAATACAAGCACCCTCAGAAAAATTATTTTCAGCCATTTGGATCGAAAGACTTGAATAAATTTCAAGAACCTTACTCTTGATACCAATTGTTAGAAAAGGAGGCTGAGATCAAGAGGAGGGGTGAATTGATCTTTGAAAGATTTTCGCAATTTACAGATTATCTATTTCAAAGATTAAGAGTTTTGACCAATTCTTGAATCAAGCAAAACAAGCAATTGAAATAAAGACAGCAACAGAATTAAAGAGAGTAAGGTTTAGAGAAATACAACCAAGATTTATACTGGTTCACCCAATCCAAGGGCTACATCCAGTTCTCAGCCAAATTTTAGTTGAGTTCCACTAGATTGAATGATTTACAGATTACATATTCCAATCACACACCCAACCTACCATAAGAACCAAAATTCCAGTCCTTGCACCTAAACCTTCACCAAGAACCAACTTCCAGTTCTTGAACCAACCTGCAGCCAAATTCCAGCTACAGAACCAGTGCCCAACAATTCCAAACACCTAACATACAGTAAAGAAATGTAAAGAAACAAAGAGAAGAAACTAGAACAATCAAACTCAGATTATGTAATCCCTGCAGTATGAGTTTCTTCACAAAAAAGAATGCAAAAAGTGCCTCAAGAAAGAACTTTGAAAAACTCCACAAAACTTGTGTGATTCTTTCTTGAAAGTAGCTTTTATGATTGCTTGATTGATTACTCAAAAGTATCTTTTAAAAGACTGAAGCAATCTTGTTTATATAGAGATTTGTTCTAACTGTTGGTTTAATTAATCTGTTAAAACATTCTTTTTATCTGTTAAAAGTCTTGAATTAATCTGTTAAAACTTCTTTTGATCTGTTAAAATGTTCTTGATCATGTTCCAGATTTGTTTTAACTGATACGACAACGTTTCAATCGATTAAAACATTTTGTAAAAAATCCCTTAAGTTGTTTTAATCGATTAATTCACATTTTAATCGATTAAAATTTTGCCAAATATTTTCATAAAACTTCTAAGTGATTTTAACTTATAACAACCAGTTTTAATCAATTAAAATAGTTAGCAGAAATTCTCTTAAGTTGTTTTAATCGATTAAATCACAGTTTAATTTATTAAAATTATTCTGATCGATCAAAAACTCATTCTGATCGATCATATGTTGGATTACATCGATTAAAAAATACTTCAAGTGGTTTTAATCGATTATTTCGAAGTTATATCGATTAAAATACTGCCAGAACACTTCCTAGAACATTTTAAGTGATTTTAATCGATTATTTCGAAACTATATCAGTTTCAAAAATTCCTTTAATGAAAACGGTTAGAATCGCGCAGCGGAATGTTCGCGTGGTCGGACAAAAACCAAGAGGGGGGTGAATTGGTTTCTTAATAAAAATTAGGTTTTCAAAATTTTCCCCAAATTTTACCAATTAAAAACTGTGTAAATGTAAATAGAGAAGAGAAGAGAATCTTACACAGGAAATTTATACTAGTTCGGATCAAAAGACCCTACGTCCAGTTGCTAATCACTCAAACAGAGGATTAACGTTGTCACTATAATCAAGTTGTTACAAGCAAATTACAATTGAAAAGATAAAGATAAGAAAACACCTCTCTTGAAATCCACAAGAGATGATGAACAGCTTTCCCTAGAGACGGCACAACACACAATCCACTAAGAACTCCACTTAGTGATTCTTATCGCTTCTAGCCCACACCAGGTTCCAAAAGCCCCTTTTTCTTGCAACAAACAGTTCTCTGGCACTACAACACTTAACTTTTGTATGAAAAAGGTTGTTCTACTTTTCTGAGTGTCATAGAGAAGCTTAAGTAGAGAAATTAGGGTTTGGGAATTGGGAATTTCGGAATTAGGGTTCTTGGAAATAGGGTTTTCGAAAATAGGGTTGATTTGAAGTTAAAAATCAAAATCTGACTGAAATAATCGATTAAATGAAGTGTTAATCGATTATTACAGAGCCAAAATCAACAGAACCCCAAAACTCTCTATTTTAATCGATTAAAAGGGTTGTTAATCGATTAACAGGCCTGTTAATCGATTAACAGGTGGTTTAATCGATTAAACCAGTGAGCAGATACAGAAAATGGTTTTTCTCACTGTTTTAATCGATTATTTCCCTATTTAATCGATTAAAGCCGAGCCTGGATGATAAATTTGAGCTTTTTGAAGCTTCTAAGGTGCAGACTATGTACCGGCTATCTTAAACTCTAATATTACAGACTCAATCTAATTGAAACAGAGTTATTACAATACAAAACAAGTCTTCAACACTCTAAGTCTTTGAGTTCTTGAATCATCATCAAAATCAACAATCTTAATGTTCATTAAGTGCAACATCAAATCCTTGAATGTTCAACAAAAACAATCGATTAATTCGAAGATATATCGATTAAAACAGTTCCAGTGAATGTTTTAAAAGGTTTTAATCGATTATTTCGAACACCTATCAGTTAAAAACCTATTATGTAAGTGTTAAGAACATTTTAACTGATAAAGCTCATATAATATCAGTTAAAACAATTTCTTAAAAACCATTTAACCAATTACTTTGGTTTTTAATAGATTAAACATCTTTAGAGGCAATTTCAAAATCTTTTAAATGATGAAACCTCATGCAGTAGAGAGATATGAATGATTAAACCTATGTATAGATGGAGACTCACTAATCACTTCTACCATTTTAACCAAGTAACCTTTGACTTCACCAGAATAGCCTTTGACTTCATTTGACTTTATCAAATAAATAAGATCTTCGTTTTATCAAATGATTCAATAAGATCTTCATCACTTTCACCTTATTACGAAAACCTTGATCTTAAGGGTAGTTCGATTATCGAACATCCTAAGAGCGATGACCACATTTTTAAAACAAAGGCAAGTCATCAAAACCATCGCGTCGCTCCGACCGCTTTTTTACGGCGGCGATAATGATCCTTAAAGTCAAGTTAATCATGCCAAAAAAAATCATACAGATGAATATTGATAGAACAAGATTTAAAAAATGCATATATAACAAAATGTAACAACTCAGTTAGTGAATTTAATTGATGTAAATCACTTTTAATCGATATAGTTCCACAACCTAGAGCTCTTAATCGATTAATTCACAAAATAATCGATTAAAAACAGGACATATGGCCAATGTGGTCTTCTTTGTAAATGATTTTAATCGATTAAAGTTCGAAATAATCGATTAAACTAGTATGAATTATTTATGTGAACATGTCTGTAAATGAATTTAATCGATTAAAATTTTTTTATATAAACTAAAACTACCAGAATGTTTGAATTATTAATTGCTTGGTCTATCTAGGATTTCTAATTTAGTTCTAAAACATTTGCATTATATTAATGGAAGTTCAAGGAGTGTTTCTGGTCAAAGACTAGTTAATATTACAGACAAAAAAATAGTAAATAACAGAGACAAAAAAAACTTGTGATACAAAAAGACCCTTCTTGATGAAAATTAATCCTCCCAGTTTCCTTGATTGAGTTGCATGTCCTCCATCTTGGTGTACAGATCAACAATTTGGTTTCCAAGGTTGGAGAATTGTGTGTTGTTCTGCTAGAAGTGTTGATAGGACATTTGCATGTCTTTTGTGGTTCTCTTGTAGTGAAGCCATCTGGGAAAGCATTGTTTGTTCAAACAGTGAGAGTGGAGCTCCACGGTCAGGTTGTTCAATGAAGGGGATAATTTCCATGTTCTCATATGAAGGATGATCTTCAGTGGATTGAGGAACCTCAGCAGCTGGAGAAGAAGGAATTCCAACTTGTTCTAGTTCATCTTCATCCTCATCTTCATCTTCGGACATTCCAGCTTCAACTTTTGAGATCCATTCCCCATCAATCTTGATGAACCCCATCTTTCACAGAGTTGAGTCATCAACTTCATTGGAGGCCTTTGGAGTCTCCACGTATTCTCCTATAAGATCCATTGCAAAATACCTAAAAAATTGATTAATTAACATACCATATGGAAATTTGTAATCAGCCAGCCTTTTTTCTTTAATCATGTGATCCTTGATGACATAAATCCAATTGACACGGATACTGTTTGTAATACAGTACATGAGTGACAAATCTCCTTCATTGAGTAAGGCATGATTGCTCCCCCTTGGTGTGAGTATCCAAGCAATAATGAAGGCAAGAATTCTCTGTTCAAATCTCATTTTTCTAGCATTGAGGATCCTCACCGAGTCATTGTGATCTTTGAGGCAAGTGCGGAAAAATTGAATTTTATTGAAGTCTAGTAATTCTACAATGTTTCCTCTGGACACCTTGACACCAATATCACGAAATCCAACCACTTGTTCCCATACTTCAGGAGTAATCACCATGTTGACTCCTTTGACTTGTGATCTAATAGTGGAGCCACTTACAGTGAGGTTGGCATAGAAGACCCTTACAAGGTCAGGTTGAATGTTGCCTATGTACTCCAATAAGGTCTTCAATTTTTTGCTCTTCAATTGTCTTCTCAGTGGAGTAAAGCCTTCTTCATCCAGCCATGCAAACTGAATGTATTTAGGAATCACAAGTTGTTTTTGGTTAAAATGAGTGATGAAATTATTCATCTTCTCTACATCACCATTAAACCAATTTTCAAGGTGGCTCCCTTAATTTCCAGTAGCTGAGGAGGATTCCCCCTTTTGCCTTTTTCTACTGGATTTCAATCTTTTGAACATATTCACTCAAAATTTTGAAGAAAAGATTGATTTTGGTTGAAGGGAAGAAGGAGAATTGAATTGAGACGATAATAGAAACTAAAATTGACATGGATTTGCAGAACCTGGATTTGTACAGAAAAAAAAATAGAGACTGCATTTGATAAATTTCTATTTTAAGTTTCCAGCTTCTGTGATCCCTTGACCGTAAACAAGGTACAAGTCTTGAACAGTGAGTGCACAAAATATATTAGCTAATTTGATCTTTCGAGGAGATAAGGTTTGACTGGTCAACAATGTTGTTGAATTCGGTAGAGAATCAAATCTTGAGATTTGTTTAATGATTTGCTACTTGAATTACAAAATTTTGCAATTAAGATATACTTGAAACATCTTCCAAGAACGAATTAATTGATTAATTATCATTTTAATCAATTAATTTGATCTAGATTTAACAGATTAGAAATAACAATAGTGTAATAATCAATTAAAATAGAAAAGAATCGATTATTTTTGTATTGGATATGGTTAATGAAATAACAACAAAATTTTAATCGATTAAAATGAAAAAGAATTGATTAATTTTAACCATTTAATGATTTTAACTTATGTAATTATTTTTAATCGATTAAAACAGAGATCTGAAATATTAGTTATAAACCCGAGAGCTTTTAATCGATTAATTCGATGAATAATCGATTAAAACTGTACGGACGACTTTTCAGAATTTCTCTGTAAGTGAATTTAATCGATTAAAAATAGTTTTATATTAATTAAAACAACTAGTTCCTGAAAAATTTTAAATCCTTCATATCAAGAATACTTGTTTGTTGACCGAGTACCGATAGATCTCTAGATTTTTGTTCCTACAAAAAATAACACAATCTGGTACCCTTTTTAAGATAATAGGGTCCTATCAAGTTATTTGAAATGATTTCTTGGGAACCCATTTCATTCTTCCTTTTGGGACAACATATTTCTTGATTTTACAAAATTTAACAGAATGACCTTTTATCATACAATAGAAACATGTAGTAAATGGTGATGTATTGGGTTTATTGTATGAGAAATAATTTTTGAAAGCTCTAGCTTTCTTTCCAACAAAAGGTGTGAAACCTATATCGGCGCCGTCAATAACCAATTTCTGAGAATTAAGAAGAACATCAAGACTGGCTTTACCTTGTGCAAATTTAGAAGCATTTTTTATTAGATATGCTAGTTTCTTTTGTAATTCAGGACAATTTTCACAATCCTTTTTTATCTTTACACATGCAGTCATAATTTTTATCAATCATTTTCAAATATTCAACATCAATTTCTTCATCAAGAAGATTGATTTTGTTTTCTAACCTGTTGTTCAAGCTTTTTAATCTTTTGTTTTATCTTTCAAGTCTTTTTGCTATTTCATGCATTTCATTAAAAGCATCCTGTAATGAGCTACAATTCATAGAATTAATAGAAGAATCAAAACTTATACTGGTGGTTGGAGAATCCAGATTAGCCATCAAGCATATATCTGTTGTTTCTTCATAGGTCACCTCAAGAATTTCCCACATTTCTTTGGCAGATTTGCATTGAGACACCCTGAAAAATTCATCCATGTTAAGTGCAGATGTAATTATGTTCTTTGCAGTGCAATCACTTTGAACTTTTCTCTTTTCTTCATCATTTAAACTAGACCATTCTTTTTTTGTAATTACTGGACCTTTTACAATTACATCCTAAACATTCCTATCAATAAATTCAATAAAGATCTTCATCCTTATCTTCCAAAATGGATAATTTGTACCACAAAACAGTGGAGGTCTGTTAATAGAAGCACCCTCAGAAAAAGGTAATTTGTTTTCAACCATGAAAAGATTTGGACCAAAAGTCTTGATTGATTTTCAAGACCCTGCTCTTGACCAATTATTAGAAATGTAGGTTGAGATCAAGAGGGGTGGTGAATTGATCTTTGAAAGATTTTTACACTTTTAAAAATACAGATTATCTATTTCAAAGATTATGAATTCTAATCAAGTTTTGAATCAAGAAAATCATGCAATTCTATGTAAGATACAAGTAGAATAAAAGAGAGTAAAGGTTTAGAGAAAGACACACAAGATTTATACTGGTTCACCCAAACCACAGGGCTACATCCAGTTCTCAACCAAATTCTAGTTGAGTTCCACTAAGATTGATTATGTTTCTTCTGATTACAAACCCGAATCACAAAACACCCAATCCACACCAAGAACCAAATTCCAGTTCTTGCACCAAACCTTCACCAAGAACCAAGTTCCAGTTCTTCAACCAACCTGCAGGAAAATTCCAGCAACAGAACCAGTGCCCAACACTTCTAGACACCCATAATATAGTAAAGAATTGAAAAGAAACAAAGAGAAGAAACTAGAACAATCAAACCCGAATTATGCAGCTCTTGTAGAATGAGTTTCTTCTCATGTAAGAAAGTAAAAATGCCTCAAGAAAAAAACTTTGAAAAACTTCACAAAAGTGGTGAGCTTCTTTCTTGAAAAACTTCTCTAATGATTGCTTGATTGATTACTCAAAGATGTATTTTAAAACGCTGAAGCAATCCTGTTTATATAGAGTTATTTTTCAACAACTGGTTTAATTAATCGGTTAAAAATTTCTTTTAATCGATTATTAAATCTTGATTAATTGATTAATACTTCTTTTAATCGGTTAAACTGTGCTTAATCATTTTCCAGATTTATTTTAACTTATGCGATGACGTTTTAATCGATTAAAACAGTTAAAGAAAAAGTCTCTAAGTTGTTTTAATTGATTAATTCGTGTTTTAATCAATTATAATTTTGTCAAACATTTTCTCAAAACTTGATAAGTGATTTTAACTGATAAAAGCAAGTTTTAATTGATTAAAACATTTGACAAAAATTTCCTTAACTTGATTTAATTGATTAATTCGATATTATATCGATTAAAATTCTGGCAGAACACTTTTCAAAACATCTCAAGTGATTTTAATCGATTAATTCGAAGTTATATAATTTAAAATACAGAAGAACACTTTTCAAAATATTTCAAGTGACTTTAATCGATTAATTCAAAGTTACATCGATTAAAATACTGAAAAACATTTTTCAAAACGTTTCAAGTGATTTTAATCGATTAATTCGAAGTTATATCAGTTAAAATACTGTCAGGAATGTTTCTAACTTATTTTAATTGATTAACCTTAAGGAGTATCAGTTAAAACTATTTCTTAAGAACATATTAATCAATTAATTCGGTTTTTAACAGATAAAAAACTTATTAGAGGCATTTTCAAATTCTTCCAAAATGAATAATCCTCATGCAGTAGAGAGATAGGAATGATTATACCTATTAATATTGATGTTGACTCACTAATCACTCTACCCTTTAACCCAAGTAGCATTTGACTTCATCAAATTATTAAGATCTTCAATATATCACATGGTTTAATAAGATCTTCATCACTTTCACTAACAACATGGAGCTCCCATGTTTTCCAAATTTGATCTGAAGAGTGGATATAATCAAATTAGAATTAAAGAAGGAGATGAACGGAAAACCGCTTTCAAGACCAAATTTGGACTATACGAATGGTTGGTCATGCCCTTTGGCCTAACCAATGCTCCGAGTACATTCATGCGGCTAATGCATCACGTGCTTCGGTCTTTTATAGGCAAGTTTGTTGCGGAATACTTTGATGACATCTTAGTCTATAGCTTGTCTGAGGAAGAACATGTGTATCACCTTAGGAGTGTACTTGGAACCCGTAGGAAAGAGACCTTGTATGCAAATAGGTAGAGGTGCATTTTTGGCATGGATCATGTACTCTTCCTAGGGTTTGAGTGAGTTCAAAGGGAGTCCAAGTGGAGGAAGAAAAAGTGGCAGCAATTAGGGATTGGCCAACTCCCACAAATGTGAGTGAAGTGAGGATTTTTCATGGGTTGGCTAGTTTCTATAAAAGATTATTAAAGATTTTAGTACAATTGTGGCCCCCTTGAATGAAATAGTGAAGAAGGTTGTAGGTTTTCAATGGGGCAAGGATCAAGAAAATGCTTTCCATACACTTAAAGAAAAACTTATTAATGCACCACTTCTAGCCCTTCCTAACTTCACCAAGTCATATGAGGTTGAGTGTGATGCTTCAAATATAGGCAACCTCATTTCTTACTTTAGTGAGAAGCTAAAAGGGATTCATCTCAATTACTCTACCTATGACAAAGATTTGTATGCTCTTGTTAGGGCTTTGCAAACTTGGCAACATTATCTTCTTCAAAATGAGTTTGTGGTCCACAGTGATCATGAATCCCTTAAATTTTTGAAAGGCCAAAGCAAGCTTAGCAAGAGACTTGCTAAGTGGGTAGAGTTCATTGAACAATTTCCCTATGTGATCAAACACAAGCAAAGGAGGAGTAACATAGTGGCTATTGCTTTATCAAGGAGACATTCTTTGTTAAGCCTTTTAGAAACAAAACTTTTAAGCTTTGATCATATTTGGGAATTGTATCCTAGAGATGATGACTTTTCCAAGATTTATAGGGAATGCCTAAAGGGGGGGTCACAATGACTTTTACATCACAAAGACTATCTTTTCAAAGGAAAAATGATTTATGTACCCCAGGGGTCCTTAAGGGCTTCACTTCTTAGTGAGTCTCATGAGGGTGGTTTAATGGGACATTTTGGGGCATCTAGGACTTTAGAAATCCTAAGTGAACCCTTTTACTGGCCACACATGAAGAAGCATGTTGAAAAATTTTGTGAAAACTGCATTGCATGTAAGAAAGCCAAGTTTAGGGCCAAACCTCATGGACTTTACACCCATTTGCCCATTCCTACTTTGTCTTGGGTAAACATATCCATGGATTTTGTACTGGGGCTTAAAAGGACAAAGCGAGGAATGGATTCCATCTTCATGGTAGTGGACCAATTTTAAAAAATGGCCCATTTTATTTCCTGCCACAAGACGGATGATGCGTGACTAGTTACAAATCTCTTCTTTAGAGAAGTTGTTAGATTGCATGAGATACCTAGGACAATTGTATCTAATAGAGATAATAAGTTCTTGAGTCACTTCTAGAGGACACTATGGGAAAAACTTAGAACTAAACTCCTTTTTCGACCACTTGCCACCCCTAAACAGATGGTCAAACAAAAGTGGTGAATAGAACTTTGTCTCAACTATTAAGATGCATGATTTCTAGGAACCCCAGAGAGTGGGAGAACATAATTCCCCATGTAGAGTTTGCATATAACTGGGTGGTTCATTCCACTACCTCCCACTCTCCTTTTGAGGTTGTTTATGGGTTTAATCCCTTAACACCTTTAGACCTCCTTCCTCTACCTACCCATGAAGCTTGGACTAGTCAAGATGGTCTAGAAAAATCTAAGATCATTAAGGACCTGCATGCCCGAGTTAGAGCCAACATAGAGAGGAAAGTAGGTCAATGTAACAAGCATGCCAATAAGGGAAGGAAGGAAGTCATCTTCCAACCTGGAGATTGGGTATGGCCTCACTTGAGAAAGGAGCGATTCCCGACTCAAAGGAAGTCCAAACTCAACCCCTGACGTGACGGACCTTTCCAAATAGTTAGAAAAATAAACAATAATGCATATGAGTTCGTTCTACTAGCCGAATATAACATAAGTAACTTTTTTAATGTTGGTGATCTTACTTCTTTGATGCAGGTTTTGCAAATTCGTGGACAAATTCTCTCCAATCCAAGGAGGAGAGGATGATGAGTCCCTAGCTGCCCCAAAGGTGGGAGAGGTCATCCCTAGGAGGATTACTAGAAGCATGACTAGAAGGGAGACCTCCTCTTCACCTTCCATTTTGAATTTACTTAGTATTTTTACTTAGTATTTTCTTTTTCTAAGTTTTTCACTTATTTTTGCTTTCCTTTTGTAGGCTCACTTTTTGCACCTCTTTTTTGCAGAATACCAACTCCTTTTGGTGGAAAAGAAGCCTTGGATCCATAGGATACATGCATGGGCAGCCCAAAGGTGTAGGACACTCCTTTTTCATGTCCTACACCCCTTTTTGGAGAGGAAGAAGCTTAGGATGCGGAATTGGTAGGCTTGGGACAACCCAAAAGGAAGCACACCTCTTTTTTTTATGTTCTCCGCACCTTTAGAGATATTTTTGGTGGTCTAGGACGAATTTGACATATTTGGGCCATGGGGACTCTAGCCTTTAGGTTTAGGTTAAGTTTATGTCTCCTTTTGTAAGTCCATCTAGGTCCCTCCCCCAAAAGCCTATAAATAGAAGGTTTCCCCTCATGTATAGGTTAAACATTTATGACAAGTTTGTGAGGTTTCTTAGAGTTTTCTACTCTTTGAGTGTCTTATCTTGAACCTTGGTTCAAGTGGCAGCAACCACCACTTATCTAGGGTTGCTTGTCCCTTGTGGGGTGCCAACACTCTACCACCACCATACTTCTTTTCTTTTTCATCTTTTTTTCTTTATTTCTTCACTCCATTTATTTATCCAAGGGGTTGGTCCTTTTCCAACCCTTGTCTTTATTCTTTTCTAGTTTCATTCCATTTCCTTCTCCCCCTATAATCCTTGGAAATGAACCTTTACATCTAGATAGGTAACTATCTTAATGTCCAGTGGGAATTTTTCGTGGGTTTGCTTACTTTATTGCTTAAAATTCTGCATTTTACTTTATTTTACATTAGGATCCCTCATTTTCTTGGAACAGTTCAAAGTGAAAGTGATGAAGATCTTATTGAAATACTTTGGCAAAGATCTCATTGATTTGATGAAGTCAAAGATGAAGTCAAAAGCAACTTTGCAGTGGACAAAAGTTACTAAGATAAAAGAGTAGAAAGATTAGTGTGTCCGCAGCTATGCTTAGGTATAATCATTTTATCTTTTCTGCTGCATGAGGTTTCTTCACTTAAAAGATTTTGCAAAATGCCTCTAAAAACGTTTAAGTAGTTAAAAACAAATTATTTTAACAAAAGCTTTCTTAAACAAATTTTTAACTGATATAATTTCGAAATAACCGGTTGTTTTCATTAAAGAAAGTTTTGAAAACCTTCTGTCAGTGTTTTAACTGATAAAGCTTCGAAATAACCGTTTAAAATCACTTAAAATGATAAGAGAAGTGTTTTTTCAATATTTTAATCGATACAACTTGGTTTTAATCGATTAAAACCACTTGGAGTTCAGGATGATCGATCAGAATGCAATTATGACCGATCAGAATTAGTTATGATCGATCAGAATTTAGTTATGACCGATCAGAATCAGTTATGATCGATCAGAATTTAGTTATGACCGATCAGAACTCTTTTAATCGATTAAATCTCGTTTCAATCGATTAAAACAACTTAGAAAATTTCTACACAGCGTTTTAATCGATTAAAACTTATTTTTATCAGTTAAAATAACTTGAAAAGTTTTACAAGAAAGTTTTGCAGTATTTCAATCGATTGAATCGCGGAACAATCGATTAAATCAACTTAGAAGATTTTTTGTAAAGTGTTTTAATTGATACAAACGTTGTCGTATCAGTTAAAACAAATCTGTTAAAGAATCAAGAACGTATTAATGGATTAAAAGAAGTTTTAACAGATTAAAACTGCACTTTTAACAGATTAAAAGAATCTTTTAACAGATTAATTAATACAGCTGTTTTGAAAATCTTCTATAAAAACAGAGTTGCTTGAACTTTTAAAAAAAAAAAAAACATTGAACATCAGTTTTTACACATCCTTGAGCAATCAATCAAGCAAACTTTAACACTCTTTTCAAGAAAGATTCGCATCAGTTTTTGAGAAGTTCTTTGAAAATCTTTCTTGAGGCAACTTGATTTCTTTTGAAGAAGAAACACTTATAGCAGAATTGCATAAACTGGTTTGAGCATTCTAGTTTCTTCTTTTTCATTTCTTTACATTCTTTTTGTATTGTTTGGTGCCTGGAATTTGGGCACTTGGTTTCTCTCAGTTGGAATTTGGTTGTAAAGGTTGTCAAGAAGCTGGAATTTGGTTCTTGGTGAAAGGTTAGGTGTTGGTGCTCGGAATTTGGGCACTTGGTTTCTCTGCGTACTGGAACTTGGTTGTAGAGGTTATCAAGAACTGGAATTTGGTTCTTGGTGAGAGGTTGAGTGCGAGAGCTGGAATTTGGTTCTTGTGGTAGATTAAGTGTAAGATTGTAAATGCGTAAAACATTTGATCTAGTGGAACCCAGTGGAATTTGGTTGGAGACTCGGACGTAGCCACGGTATTGGGTGAACCAGTATAAAACACCGGTGATATCTTTCTTAACCTTTCTCTATTTTAATTCTGTCGCTGCATTTATATTGATTGATTGCTTTGTAATTCAAGAACAGATCTGAAATCTTAATTTTTGAATTAGATAATCTGTTATTTGCGAAAAAACTTTCAAAGATCAATTCACCCCCCCCCCCTCTTGATCTCAGCCTACTTTTCTAACACAAAGAACTCTTGATGGAAATATTCTTCTTCATTCCACCATGGATGACACTGAAACCTTGAGCACCCAAGGTGAACCAAAATTCTTTGCCAAGTTTTTAGAGAAACTTGGCACTAACTCCTCCAAGGAAGGTTCCTTGTTAGGACAATAGGAGAAAGAAATCTTCAAAGACATTTTAAGATAGGTCAATTCGGGGTACAAGCAAAATATGCAAGTTTCATAAGTTTTTGAAAGTGATGAAGATCTTATTGAATTACTTAAACAAAGATCTTGTTGATTTGATGAAGTCAAAATCAGTCAAAGGCTACTATGTTGCAGTCAAAGGTCAATTAGATAAAAGGGTAGAGTGATTAGTGAGTCTGCATCTTCACTTAGGTATAATCATTCTTATCTCTCTGCTGCATGAGGTTTCTTCATTTAAAAGATTTTGCAAATGCCTCTAAAACGTGTTTAATATGTTAAAAAATAAAGTATTTTGTTAAATGGTTTTTAAGTAACTATTTTAACTAATAGTATATGATCTTTATCAGCTAAAATGTTCTTAACACTTTAGAAACAGGTTTTTAACTGATATGTTTTTGAAATAATCGATTATTTTCATTAGAAGGAATTTTTGAAAACCTTCTGCCTGTATTTTCACTGATATAGAATTGATATAATCAATTAAAATGACTTAGAATATTTTGAAAAGTGTTCTGGCAGGATTTTAATCGATACAAACTCGAAATAATCGATTAAAATAACTTGAAGTGGTTTGAAAGTTGTTACATCGAGTATTTTAATCGATACAAATGCGAAATAATCGATTAAAACAACTAAGATTTTTCCAGAATGTTTTAATCGATTAAAACAAGTATGTTATCAGTTAAAATAACTTAGAAAGTTTTATGAAATCTTTTGGCAGAATTCTAATCGATTAAAATGCGTTTCAATCGATTAAAATAACTAAGTGAACTTTTTCCAAAGTATTTTAATCGATTAAAACAAATTGTTATCAGTTAAAATCACTTAGAAAGTTTTATGAAAACCTTTAGCAGTATTTTAATCGATTAAAAGACGAAACAATCGATTAAAACAATTTGAAGGATTTTTTACAAAGAGTTTTAATTGATATAAACGTTGTCGTATCAGTTAAAACAAATCTGGAAAATAATCAAGAACATTTTAATAGATTAAAAGAAGTTTTAACTGATTAAAACAAGACTTTTAATAGATTAAAAGATTATTTTAACAGATTAAATAAACCAGCAGTTTGGAAAAACTTCTATATAAACAGAATTGCTTGAAAATTTTAAAACACATCTTTTGGCAATCAATCAAGCAATCATAAGTGCTACTTTCAAGAGAGAATCGCGCTAGTTTTGTGAAGTTCTTAGAAGTTCTTTCTTGAGGCAATATTTGCATTCTTTTGGTGAAGAAACTCATTCTACAGAGCTGCATAAACCTGGTTTGGGTGTTCTAGTTTGTTCTCTTTGTTTCTTTACTTTTCTTTTCTGTATTATGGGTGCCTGGAAGTGTGGGCACTGGTTTCTATGGCTGGAATTTGGCTGCAGGGTTGTTCAAGAACTGGAAATTGGTTCTTGGTGAAGGTTTAGGTGCAAGGACTGGAATTTTGGTTCTTGTGGTAGATTGAGTGTGTGATTGAAGTTGTAATCTGTAAAACGTTCAATCTATTGGAATCCAGCTGGAATTTGGCTGGAAAGTAGACGTAGCCCTGGGATTGGGTGAACCAGTATAAATCTTGGTTATTTCTTTCTAAACCTTTCTCTCTTTAATTTTGTCACTGCCTTTACTTTGATTGTTTGCTGTGTTTGATTCAAGAATTGGTCAGAATTATTAATCTTTGAAATAGATAATCTGTAAATTGCGAAAATCTTTCAAAGATCAATTCACCCCCCCCCCCCTCTTGATCTCAGCCTACTATTTCTAACAGTTTTGACTTCATTCAAATGTGATTCAAAAAGCTACATAAGGGGTCATATATATAGTTGTTCCCCTCTCATTCACTCACTCACCTAAGGAATGTGGGACTAATTTTGCCTTATACAAGTGATGGTCGAAGCTCCTAGCTTCAAGTCCCACCTATACCACTTTTAATTACATTTATGAGTTTATATAGCAAAAAACTCTCAAATGTTGCAAACAAGAGTTGAACGTTGGACCTCCTTGAGTGTTTATAGTACTTTGGCTGAATTTGAGAATCTAAAATGATGTATTCCCTTTTGTTGTAGCCAAGATTTGAACCTTATCCTCTTTTTTTAAGTGTAGCCCCTTCAAGTCCCATCTCCTCTAAATTTGACTTTCTTCAAGTGTTTATATGCGTGATAACTCTCCAAAGTTGCAACCAAGGCCCAATGTGTTATGGCCTAGACGGTCCTCCATCAGACCCCCCCTCTTGAGAAGGATCTGACCTCAGATCCAAAGTGGGAGATCTAATCTAGGTATTTATTAAAAGTGGTACATCTAAGCTAGGTATTTATTAAAAGTGGGAGATCTAATCTAGATATAACACAAGGACTAAGGCTCTCCTTGATCTTAACCCTTCTTCAACAAGTCACTTACTTGATTTTCTATCAGAAGGAATACATTCAATGTTCTATTCCCTAAAAGTGGAAGTCCATAAGGTACTTCTTGTTAGAATTATAGGCTGAGATCAAGAGGGGGTGAATTGATCTTTACAATTTTTTTCACAACTTACAAATACAGATTAAAAATTTCAAAGATTAAGAAATTTGTATTGAACCAGGAAAACCAAACTGAAGTGAATAAAGTTCAAGCAGAACTAAAGAAAGTGATGTAAGAGGAAAAGAAACACTAAGAATTATACTGGTTCACCCAAACCACAGGACTACATCCAGTTCTCAACCAAATTCCAGTTGAGTTCCACTAGATTGAATAGTTTGATTTATAGAATTAAATTACATAAAATCCAACCTGAACCAAGAATCAAACTCCAGTTCTTGAATCCAACCTGCAACCAAATTCCAGTTCTTGAATCCAACCTACAATCAAATTCCAGTTGCAGAACCAAACCTGCACCAAGAACAAATTTCAGTTCTTGAATCCAACCTACAACCAAATTTCAGTTGTAGAACCAGTTCCCAATCTTCCAGACACCAAGACAATACAAAATAGAATTGAAAGAATGAAGAAACTAGAACAATCAAACCCGATTATTCAGATGCAGAAATCCCACTACAGAATGAGTTTCTTCACAAGAAAGAATACAAAAATCCCTCAAGAAAGAACTTCGAAAATTTTCACTGAAAATAGCATGCTTCTCTCTTGAAAAATTCTTAATTGATTGCTTGAATGATTTTTAAAAGATGTATGTTTAAAATAGTGAAGCAAATCTATTTATATAGAGATTTTTCTAACAAACTGGTTTAATTAATCGGTTAATTCGTGTTTTAATTGATTAAAAAATCTTAATTCTAACGGTTTTAAGCGATAAAAATATCATTTAATCAATTAGAATGTTCTACAACACTTTTCGAAATATTTTAACTGATAAAAACGTGGTTTAATCGATTAAAATAATTACTTAAAAATCCTTAAGTGATTTTAATCGATTAATTTGAAGTTTAATCGATTAAAATACTGACAAAATATTTTCTATAGCTTCTTAAGTGTTTTTAATCGATTAATTCAAATATGTATCGATTAAAACTGCAACGTAACATGCTTACACTTAGTTTAAAGTGGTTCTAATCGATTATTTCGAAAATACATCAGTTAAAAATGTGTCAAAAGTGTTTTTAGCTTATTTTAATCGATTAATTTGTAAATATATCAGTTAAATTCGAGACTTAAGAGCATATTAACCGATTAAAAGATTTTTAACATATTAAAATGATTAAAGGCATTTTTATTCCTTTCAAATAACACTACTACAAAATATACTTTCAACGTCGTCATTTAACGTCGGTTAAAGCTGAGCCGACGTTAAATACACTTTCAACGTCGGTTGGTTAAAAAACGACGTTGAAAGTGGAATGTTGGACACATTCTACGTCGGTTCTTAGTCAACCGACGTAGAAAGCACTTTCCACGTCGGTTCTAGTTGAACTGACGTTGAAAGTCTTTTAATTTAGACATTCAACGTTGGTTCCCAGATGAACCGACGTTGAATGTGTTTTTACCAAAAAATTCTCTTAATTTCAAGAATTGTCACTGACAGGATTCGAACCCAGTATTTTAAAGTTGAAAGTTGATACTCCAACCACTAAACTACTGTAATTTTCTCGATAATAACTTACAAATTAACTATATTTATATACAAATAAATATATATCTGTGTAAATATATATTTATTTATATATATTTTCTGGAAAGTGTTTTTATTTTTTTTCAGCCAAAAATTTACTTAAGTTCGAGAATTGTCACTGATAGGATTCGAACCCAGTATTTTAGAGTTAAAAGTTGATACTCCAACCACTACCTGTAATTTTCCGATAATAACTTACAAATTAATTATATTTATATATAAATAAATATATATCCGTGTAAATATATATATTTTTCGGAAAGTGTTTTTATTTTTTTTCAGCCAAAAATTTACTTAAGTTAGAGAATTGTCACTAACAGGATTTTTTGAACCCGAGTATTTTAGAGTTGAAAATTGATACTTCAACCACTAAACTACTATAATTTTTTTATAATAATTTACAAATAAATTATATTTATATACATATAAATATATATTCGTGTAAATATATAAATATAGAATATATAAATACAAATATATTTATATATTTTGATATATTTATATATATTTATATAGTTATATAGTTATATGAAGGCGCGTTCGAGGGTGAAAGTGAGATTGACTCTCGCTTGAGTCAAAATACGTTAAAACTCACGGAAATTCACTCGTTCAAGCCTCGCTTGAGCGAAAATTGGTATTTTTCGCTTGAGCGAATGATGCGTTTCTCATATTTATTTTATATCATTAATAAATTATAAATATTATATTCTAGTCATTAAATTACAAACCCATATAAAGAGACTCGCTCACAAATTTGACATCAAATTTTGAAAACTCACTCGACACACTTTCACCTTCGAGCGTGCCCTCACATCCAACATATAAATATATAATTATATAAATATATCAAAATATATAAATATATTTGTATTTATATATTTATATATTTACACGGATATATATTTATTTGTATATAAATATAATTTATTTGTAAGTTATTATCAAAAAATTCGAGTAGTTTAGTGGTTGGAGTATCGGCCTCCAACACTAAGGTACTGGGTTCGAATCTGTCGGTGACAAAAAATTAATTTGGTAATGCTCTAAACTTTAAAAAAAGATGATAAATAATAAAAATATAATATAAAAGAGAGAGGGACCTAATAAAAATATAATATAAAAGAGAGGGTGGATTTCTAGATAAATAGAGAGAGGGGAGAGGGGTTGGAAATAAATAAAAATTTTCGATTTGAAAGTCAGGACTTTCAACGTCGGTTCTATTTAACCGACGTGGAAAGTCTGATATTAACTTTCCACGTCGGTTAGATAGAACCGACGTTGAAAGTCCCGACTTTCAACGTCGCCGATACAACGTCGGTTCCGGAACCGCCGTTGAAGGCCTTCCGAACCGACGTGGAAAGCCTTATTTGTAGTAGTGTAATAGAACCTCATGTTGTAGAAATGGATAGATGATTATACCTACTTATATTGATGCATACTCACTAAACACTACATCCCTTATTCCATAAACCCTTTTACTTCATCAAATCTTCAAGATCTTCACTTATCAACAAACTTCTTTGGAGAAATAGATCATTATTCTCAAAATTATCTTATACCCCATGTGGTAGAAAATTAAGTCTGTGACTTGTGGTAGCAAGTGTCTTTTTTATGAGAGAAGGAAAACAGGTTGTTCAAACTTTAGAGGAGAAATTTATTTTGAAAAGTTTTTCTTGAACAACCCTATTGAAAATACAAGGATATGATGACTAAAGATTTTGATGATGATTCAAGAACAAAGGACATCAAGATTAGAAGACTTATATTCAGTTGAAATTGCTTGTAATAACTCTGTTTTGTCGTCTTGAGTCTGTAAAAATATAGTCCATGATAGTCAGCACTTAGTCTGTCCACAAAAGGTTCATTTTTATCAAGGACACACTGGAATAATCGATTATCACCTGTTGATAATTGATTATCTCTAGTTGTTAAGGGTTTAAATTCGAAATTGGTTCTGTGATAATCGATTATCCTGTGTAAAACTTGTTTTCCTATATCTGGCTCTGTGATAATAGATTATCACTTATGATAATCGATTATTTCTGTCAATTATGAATTTGAATTTTGAATTCTGACCTAATTTTCAAAAATCCCCAAAATTGAAAACCCTAAAAATATATTTAAAGAACTCTCATGCTCTTTACAAGATGACAAACCTTTTTCATACTTAGAAAAGTTAAGAGTTGTGATTGCTGGGAGAACTTTGAGTAGGGAAGAAAAAGGGGCTTTGAAAACCTAGTGTGGGCTAGAAGCGATAAGAATCATTGAGTGGGATTCTTAGTGGATTGAGTGTTGTGTCATCTCTAGGAAAGTTGTCTTCATCCTTTGTGGCTTCAAAGGAGGTTTTCATCTCTTGTGTGACTCAAGAGAGGTGTTTTCTAATCCTTGTTATTTGTAATATGTTATTTGTTTGAACGATTATTTTAGTTCCTGAGTTAATACACTTTTAGAGTGATTAACAACTAGACGTAGGGTCTTTTGATCCGAACCAGTATAAATTACTTGTGTAATTTTCTTTCCCTTATCTCTTTAATTTACAAGTATTTTTAATTGGTGAAATATTGCGAAAAGTTTTTAAAGAGATAGTGTTTATAAGAAACCAATTCACCCCCCCCCCTCTTAGTTTTTGTCTTTCACGCAAACATTCTGTTGCGCGATACCAACAAGTGGTATCAGAGCTTGCTTTGATAGTTTTTCAAATTTTCAAAAATGGCCGGACAAAACCAAACTTTTGCTGAGGGTGCCTCGATTAACAGACCACCACTTTTTGTTGGTCAAAATTATCCTTTCTGGAAAGTTAGGATGCAAATATTTTTGGAGTCTGTTGACAGGGGTGTTTGGGAAGCGGTTGTAAATGGTCCTTTTATTCCTAAAATGATTATAAATGAAGTAGAGGAACCAAAATCATTTTCTAGATGGACTCCTGAAGAAAATAGAAAGGCCCAATATGATGTTAGGGCTAGAAACATTATTTCATCTGCTTTAACCCTTGATGAGTTTTACAGGATATCAGTTTGTAAAAGTGCTTAGGAGATGTGGAAAATACTAAGAGTGACTCATGAAGGAACCGACGATGTGAAAAGAGCAAGAAAGAACTCCTTGATTCAAGAATATGAAATGTTTAGAATGCAACAAGGAGAAAAAAAAATTGACGTCCAAAAGCATTTCACACACATTGTGAACCATCTCTCTGGGCTTGGTAAGAATTTTGATACTGACGAATTAAATGTTAAAATTTTAAAATCTTTGGACAAGAAATGGCAACCCAAAGTGACTCTCATCACGGAGTCACAAAATCTGGAAACTATGACTATGGCGACTCTCTTTGGAAAATTGAGAGAGCATGAACTTGAATTAGGAAGGCTAAATGATGAGGAAGGCCAAAATAACAAAAGAAACCTAGATTTTAAGACTAAGGTCTAATAAGAAGGAAGATGAAGATTTCGAAAATGAAGAAAATGAGAACTTAAGTCTCATGATCAAGAAGTTCACTAAGTTCAGGAAATCAAAAGGAAAGCAGCCTTTCAAAGAAAGAAAAGAAAAGGAAGGATCTTCATCAATATTCAAATGTTATGTGATGAGCCATTATTTTCCCGCATTTTCTTATCTTTATGTACTTATCTTAATTGGTGCATTGTGTTTAATTGTCTATTATTAGTGCATTTTCATTGATTGGGCTTCATTGGGCCATTTTTCCAAATTTTGCTTAATTTAGCATTAATTGGTCTAATTTTCGTTTCTAATTACTTTTAGGTATTTTTGGTGAAATAATTTTGGAGCATGGACATTAATATTGAGATGAAGAGAGTTTTCACATCACTGCCACGTCACCTATCATGTCACTGCCACGTCACCTGCCATGTCAGCTACTATTTCCATGTCATATTAATGATTGCCACGTCAGCTAGGGTTTGTTTGATATGTAATCCCATGCGGGCTAGCTTGGGCCCATTCCTAGGGGAATCTAGGGTTAGGGTAGGCTGGTATTTTTAGAGGAGCAGTAGGAGGAGGGGAGGCAGCCACTGTAGTTCTGTTTTACGTTTGTTTTCATGCTGGTTTTCTCTTCATTTTAATTTGGACTGCTCAAAGCTCATTGAAAGTTTGGTTCAATTTCGTTTTCTGCTGCCATGAAAGTTTGTATTCTTTCACTTCTATTGCAAATTTAATTTATGTAGTTCAGTTTCAGCTCATTCTTGTATTTCAATTTCTGTTGCAATCCATTTTGTTATTCTGTTGTTCCATCTTAGATTTTTATTGTAATTTCGTGTTAATGGACAACCACCATAATTTCTGATATTCTCTTGTGTAATTTCTGCATTTACATTTTGTTCTTCTTTTTATCTGCACTGGATTTTGTTTTTATGTTTTCTGCTGCATTTCTGAATTAATGGAAGGCTAAACCCCTTAAGATTGGCTCCTTGAACAGATGATAATTCTCTTTGAGGATATTGCGTTTCATGTTAATTGATCTCTGTTTTATTTAGCTTTCCAATATATTGTCCCACAGATTGCATTCAATCTACGTTGATGCTTAATGAACTTGGGTTGTGTGTGAACTGCAACTTCAGTCCCATAGTTTACTTAATTCTGTGGGCTGCGATAATATGTTCTGCATGTTGCTTAATCGTGTAGGGAAATCCTGATCAATCTCCGCTTAGTGGATTGGTGTTGGATGGAATAAGGTTGAGTAGGGCAGAGAATTTGTTGTTACCCAAGGATAAGAGTCTTGAATCTAATCAAGGAGCCAAGCTATTTCTACTACCATTTAGCTGTTAATCATTCGGAATTCTGCAACCCCCCCATTACTGTTTTATCTGTTTGATGTGTGAATCTTTGATTGAAACTAATAGTCCTTGGGAGATGACCTAGGAGTCTATTGCCTAGTAATACATTTAATCACATTTATTTGACTGGATACGGGTTTGATCAAATTTGGCGTCGTTGTCGGGGACTCATTGGTTTCTGTCAAAGTTGGTGTGTTTTGTTATGTTGAGTCTGCATAATTCGTATCAGTCAATGTGTCTGCATAATTCAAATTGTGTTTTGTTTTAGTTTAGGGTTTAGGGTAGTGATTTACTGTTGTGGTCAATTTTATTTTCAATTTGCGGTTTGTTATTGAAGGTTGTAGGTGCAGCAATTTGGAGCAAGGAAGAAATTCAAATTTTGCTGCACAATTCAACTTGGAAGGCAATGGAACAGTAACCTCAATTGCTGTAAAATTGTTGCTGCTATTTTCTGCAAAATTTTTCTGTCTGCTGTTTTCTGTTACTATTTCTGGTTGTTGTTTCCTGGATGGTGTTTTGTGCTCTTCTGTGATGTTCTGAAGTGTGTTAACATTGGTTAATTGTGGCCCTCTGTGCTGTTAGATTGCAAGTTTACAAAGAATTGGAGTTGTTAAATTTTGGTAGCAGTAAAAACCAATGAAACAGTAAACTGACCAATGGAACATTGATTTTTCCTTATGTGATGCTGTGTAATGAGACTTGATCATATGTTGTGTTGTGTTTACGGTAGCATAGAAGAGGGCATTTCAGTTTCAAGTTGAGGTGGTGCAGATTTCAGAAGTATAGGTTGCAGAAAACACCCTTTACTAGATTAATAGTGCCAATAAATAGTGCAAGTTTTCACTACTTTTCGGAAAATCTAAAAAATACTTCCTCAACAAATTTTTCTCTCATTTTTGGTGTCCACACTTATTTCATCATGTATTTAATCGGCGTTGATTTTCCCTGCTGGAAATTCAAAAAAATGGCCATTTAATATTTCTTTTTTATTTTTGAAGTTTTATTGCCCTATTTTTCTAAACTTTTCTTGGGTGATTCACTTAGGTAGACTTAGCATTTTACCTTGATGATTTTTCTAGTGAATCTTATAATTCTAGGTGCATGATGACCAAAGGGTTTGATAATTTGAGTTTTGTAGCTCAAGATTTGAATTTTTGAGTGATTCTGTTGACTTTTTTAAGGTAAGGTTGACCCTTTTGTGCATGTACTTAACCTTTGAATTTTTCTCTAAATTTTTTTGTGGAAGTCTTACATGTTTTTAGGGTGCTGCATGCAAAATTTCATGTCAATTGGACATCGTTTGCAAAAATTTCCAATTTTACCCCTTGTTTAAGCTTGCTTGAGAACTACTTGATATGTTATATATAGTGCATGACTAGGGGTAATCCAGGAATTTTACAACCCTTTGATCCTGAAATAGATAAGACCTTTCATAGACTAGTTAGGCATTCTAGGAACGTGTCTTTAGATGATGAACATTTAGATAGCATTAGTTTAAGTAGTTCTGACCATTCTCCTCCTTTGTCTACCAACCTCAACTCTGTGCATACTGCTTCTATTTCTGATTCTGATTTTCCCTCTGTTTCTGGTTTTTCTATTGAGAACAACATGGGTGAGCAACACAATTTTGGACCTCGTGAGAGGACTCTTAGGGAGATGGCTGCACCTGATTTCACTTATGCAAATTTATGTATCCAATACCCTGAAGAGGATGTACCATTTGTGCTTAAAACTGGACTAATCCATTTGTTGCCCAAGTTTCATGGTCGTGCAGGTGAGGATCCACACAAGCATCTCAAGGAGTTCCATATAGTCTGCTCCACCATGAAGCCACAAAATGTCCCTGAAGATCACATATACCTGAAGGCTTTCCCTTTCTCTTTGGAAGATCTTGCCAAAGACTGGTTGTACTACTTAGCTCCTGGTTCCATAACGAGCTGGGATGATTTGAAAAGAGTCTTTCTAGAGAAATTTTTCCCTGCTTCCAGGACCACTGCCATCAGGAAGGATATATCAGGAACCAGACAACAGATGAGAGAGAGTTTATACGAGTATTGGGGGAGGTTCAAGAGACTTTGTGCAGGTTGCCCTCACCACCAAATATCAGAACAACTACTGTTGCAGTACTTTTATGAGGGGATGAACACAATGGATAGGAGTATGATAGATGCAGCTAGTGGAGGAGTTTTAGGAGACATGACACCTGCTGCTGCTAGAGGTTTAATTGAGAAGATGGCGTCCAATTCCCAGCAATTTAACATGAGGAGTGATGCCATAGTCCTTAGAGGTGTACATGATGTGGGTTCATCAAATTTAGTGGAGAAGAAGCTAGAAAGTAAGATTGATGCCCTCACCACCCTAGTCTCCCAACTTGCTGCAAATCAGAGATCTGCACCACCTGCAAGGGTTTGTGGCATTTGTACTTCAAATGAGCATCCCACTGATTGCTGCCAATTATTGCATGAGTCTACAGGTTCTGGAGCTCCGCAAGCTTATGCAGCAAACATTTTCAATAATAGGGCTCCGAACCAACAACATAATTCTGACCTCTCAAGCAATAAATACAATCCAGGGTGGAGGAATCACCCAAATCTGAGATGGTCCAACCAGCGGCACCAACAGCAGCAGAATCCTTTGCCACCACCACCATTTCAGAATTTTGTTGGTCCAAGCAGACCTTATGTGCCTCCACCAATGCAACAACAATATTAGAGGCAACAAAATGAAGCACCAGCTCCTCAACCTTCTTCACCTTCATTAGAGGAATTGGTCAAACAAATGGCTGAGATGAACATACAGTACCAACAGAAAAATTATGCCTCCATTCAGAGTTTAGCCAACCAGATTGGTCAACTAGCTACTACTGTGAATCAATTGCAAAATCACAACTCAGACAAGCTTCCTACACAGACTGTGATTAATCCTAAGAATGTGAGTTCCATCAAATTGAGGTCAGGAAAACAAATTGACATAACCACTGCAGTACCTCCACCCTCATCTATACCTGCCTCAGTTCCTGCACCTGAGCAACCAGTTGGTAGCCGAAAATTGTATATAGATGGACCTTCTTCCAGCACCAGTTTTGACCTGCAACAACAACCTCCTATCCCTCTTCCATTCCCTCCCAAAGTAATTCCAAGCAAAAAGATGGAAGAGGTCGATAAAGAGATTCTGGATACCTTCAGGAAAGTTGAGGTGAACATACCTCTGCTTGATGCCATCAAGCAAATTCCCAGATATGCTAAATTCCTAAAGGAGTTGTGCACCCACAAGAGGAAGATGAAGGGCAGTGAGACAATCAGCATGGGCAGAAATGTGTCTGCTTTGATAGGTAAATCTGTTCCTAACATTCCTGAGAAATGTAAGGACCCAGGTACATTCTGCATACCTTGTATTATTGGCAATAATAAATTTGAGAATGCCATGCTTAATTTGGGTGCTTCAATTAATGTTATGCCTTTGTCCATTTTTAATTCTTTATCTCTTGGACCTCTGCAACTTACGGGTGTGGTGATACAATTGGCAAATAGGAGTGTAGCCCACCCTACAGGTTTCATTGAGGATGTCTTAGTTCGGGTTGGTGAATTTATTTTTCCTATTGATTTCTATGTGCTTGATATGGAGGAGGGATTCTCCCATGGATCTGTCCCAATCATTTTAGGCAGACCATTTTTGAAAACAGCCCGAACCAAGATTGATGTGTATGATGGTACATTGTCCATGGAATTTGGTGATATTATTGTCCATTTCAATATTCTGGATGCCATGAAACATCCATCTGAGTGCCATTCTATTTTTCATGTTGAGATCATTGATGATGTTATTGATGAGTATGTTTCTGATTTTCATTCCTTACATGCTAGGAAACATTGTTTTCTTTCTAATTTGTATACTTCTTTTGCATGCACCGAATCTGAATATGATTTTCATATTGACATTGATCTTCATTCTAATCCTGAGTTATATTCTGAATTTAATTCTGATCATATGTCTAATGTTTTGGGTGTTGTACCTCCTGTGGATATGAGTTCTTTAGAGTCAGAATGCACTAACCATGTTGCAGGAAGTATACATGAATCTGACTTGCAGGTTGAGGTACAGGATGTGGAACCCATTCTTCTTCCCTCTCTGGTTCCTTCTATTCAGTCAACACCCACTCCAGAACTAAAGACCCTACCAGAAAACCTCAAGTACGCTTATTTGGAGGATGATGAGAAGTTTCCAGTGATCATTTCCACCTCCCTTGATGTTGTTCAAGAGGAGAAACTGTTGCATGTTCTGAAAAGGCATAAGAAAGCCATCGGCTGGACCCTAGTGGACATTCTTGGTATCAGCCCATCCACATGCATGCATAGGATATTATTGGAGGATGGAGCCAAACCAGTGAGACAGCCACAGAGACGACTCAACCCCGTGATTTTGGATGTTGTGAAGAAGGAGGTGACCAAGCTTCTTCAGGCTGGGATCATCTATCCTATATCAGATAGTTAGTGGGTGAGTCCAGTCCAAGTGGTCCCCAAAAGACAGGACTCACTTGTGAAGAATGAGAGGAATGAGCTTATTCCCACCAGAATACAAAACAGTTGGAGGGTCTGTATCGACTACCGAAGGCTCAATCAGGCAACACGGAAGGATCATTTTCCACTGCCTTTCATTGACCAGATGCTTGAGCGTCTGGCAGGTAAATCTCATTACTGCTTTCTGGATGGTTTCTCTGGTTATTTTCAAATCCATATTGCTCCTGAGGATCAGGAGAAAACCACATTCACCTGCCCCTTTGGCACTTTTGCCTATAGGAGAATGCCTTTTGGCCTATGCAATGCCCCTGGTACCTTCCAGCGATGCATGCTTAGTATATTTTCATATTTCCTTGAAAATTGTATAGAGGTGTTTATGGATGATTTCACTGTGTATGGATCCTCGTTTGATGCATGCTTAGATAATTTGGATAGAGTGCTTAATAAATGCATTGAAACTAATCTTGTTCTGAATTTTGAAAAATGTCACTTCATGGTAGAACAGGGTATAGTTTTAGGGCATATCATTTCTAGTAAGGGCATAGAAGTGGATCTTGCAAAAATCTCTATTATTTCACAATTGCCTTACCCCTCTTGCGTGCGAGAGGTTCGATCATTTCTTGGCCATGCAGGTTTCTACCGGCGGTTCATTAGAGACTTCAGTAAGAAGACCCTTCCACTATCCAATCTGCTTCAGAAAGATATTGAATTTGATTTTGATGACAGGTGCAAAAAGGCGTTTGATTGCCTCAAGGAAGCATTGACCACCACTCCTATCATCCAGGCACCTGACTGGACAGTCCCATTTGAGTTGATGTGTGATGCATCTAATTATGCATTGGGGGTTGTCCTAGCACAGAGAGTTGATAAGCTGCCTCGGGTAATATATTATGCTTCCAGGACTTTAGATGTTGCCCAAGCTAACTACACCACCACCGAGAAAGAGCTTTTGGCCATTGTTTTTGCTTTGGATAAATTTAGATCATATCTGCTTGGTTCTCGGGTTATTGTGTTCACTGACCATGCAGCTTTGAAGTACCTACAAAAGAAGGCTGAGTCAAAGCCTCGATTGATCAGGTGGATGCTCTGGCTCCAAGAATTTGATTTGGAGATCCATGATAGGAGTGGAGCACAAAATTTGGTTGCAGACCATTTGAGCAGAATAGAGAGGTGTGTTGATGATGCTTCACTAATCCGGGATGACTTTCCCGACGAGGGTTTGTTTGCACTTTCTGCTTCTTTTCCAACACCTTGGTTTGCAAACATTGTTAATTATCTTGTAGCTTCTGTTTTTCCTCCCTTAGCATCCAGAGCTCAATGTGATAAACTTAAGAGCGATGCTAAGTATTATATTTGGGATGATGACCCATATTTGTGGAAGTTATGCAGTGATCAGGTTACTAAGAGATGCATTCCAGACCATGAGATTGACTTGGTCCTGCAATTTTGTCATTCTTCTGCAACCGGTGGTCATCTTGGCATTCAGAGACAACTCGCAAGGTGCTTGACTGTGGTTTCTATTGGCCCACCATCTTCAAGGATGCGTTGAGAATTTGCAACACTTGTGAGCAGTGTCAGAGAGAAGGAGGGTCCCTTACATGGAGACAGTAGATGCCCCAACAACCCATGTTGTTTTGTGAGGTGTTTGATGTCTGGGGTATCGATTTCATGGGTCCCTTCCCTGTTTCTTTTGGTTTTTATTATATTCTACTTGCTGTTGATTATGTTTCAAAATGGGTGGAAGCCAAAAGCCACCAGGACTAATGATGCTCGGGTTGTTGTGGATTTTGTCAGATCTAACATCTTTTGCAGATTTGGAGTACCTAGAGCCATTGTTAGTGATCAAGGCACCCATTTCGTAACAGGTCCATGCAGGCCTTGCTCAAGAAATATGGGGTTGTTCACAAAGTCTCTACACCTTACCACCCCCAAACTAATGGGCAAGCTGAAATCTCAAACAGGGAGATCAAGAGGATTTTAGAGAAGATTGTCCAGCCTAACGAAAGGATTGGAGCAACAGACTGGAGGATACTCTTTGGGTGCATAGGACTGCTTACAAGGCACCTATAGAGATGTCTCCCTATCGAGTTGTCTTTGGTAAGTCATGCCACCTACCAGTGGAGATAGAGCACCGAGCATATTGGGCTGTGAAATCATGCAACTTCTCACTTGATGAAGCTGGATGAAGCACTTGTTGGATTTGATGAAGACATATAGAGTTTATAGAGTTTAGGTTCTGGGTGTGTAGGTGAATAGGTTATAGGTTTAGAATTTAATCTCTTGATTGTTCAATAGATCTTGTGATAAGCGCCTTTAAATGATGCATCTCATTGAACTTATTTTACTGCATGAAAAACCAACCTTTAAGCATTAAAAGAACAAAATGAGTTTTTCAATATGTTAAAAAGAAGTTTCAATCTGTTAAAATCACTTAAAATAGGAAATGTTCATATGTTGTCAAAATTTTAATTGATTGAATCGCAGAATCAACAGGTTAAAATGTTCTTAAATGATTTTTCCATATTAAAGGTTTCGCAATTTTAATCTGTTGAAATCAAGTTCAATCTGTTGAAACAGAGAGATGTTATTTTTCACTTTGAAGTATCTCAGAATTTCAATCTGTTGAAATGAGTTTTAATCTGTTGAAACAGAGAGATCATTTTTTTTATTCTAAGGTATCACAGGATTTCAATCTGTTGAAATAAGTTTTAATCGATTAAAATAGAGAGCTATCATTTTTTTAAAACTGTTTCAATCCATTGAAAACTCGAAACAACCGATTGAATTAGTTTTAAATGAAATCAATCGATTGAAACGTCATTTTAATCGATTGAAAAATATTCTGATCGATCACAACTCAATTCTGATCGATCATATCTGGTTCTGATCGGTCATAAAGCTATTTTGATCGGTCATCTACTAGTCCAAGACATTTTAATTGATTGAATCTATCATTTTCTCTCTTTTACTCTATAAATACTGTTTTGATTTCTCTTTTGAGAACATAATTTGGAAAACATTTGAAAGCAATCTTAGAGCTCTCATATTCGTGCATTTCTCTGTGCATTCATAAAACTTTTCATATCATAAGGCGTTTAGATCAAGATTGTTAAAAGTTCATCAAGACAGAAAGTTCGAGTTAGGGAAATTGCTTCGGACTTCTATATTGTTAAAGTCTGCAGTCCAGGTTTATTCTTTTCATACACTTGTACAAAGGTTAATTGTGTAGATTGGGTTTGAATGCACTGACTGGTTACGATGACTCGGGTTTGGTTACTCGGGTGGTTAATTCAAGAGTCTATCTTGTGGTGTTGTAAGATAGTTCTTGGGGTAGATTGGTGTATATCTACTAGTTTGTATTTTAACTTGGAATTAGTGGAACTTGGCAGATTTGTCAAGAACTGGATGTAGCTCTGGGAAAGAGTGAACCAGTATAAACTCTTGTGTTGAATTTCTACTTTCATCTCTTTTCAATTCTTGCTTTGTTTAAAACCAAATCTACCTAATAAAAGATTGGATAAAGATTAACCATTCTTCCAAAAGAAAGAGTGTTTTTCGAAAAAGATTTCAAAAGTTCAATTCACCCCCCCTCTTGAACTCAACCATTAATTCTTACACTAGAGAGGATAGGAAGCTACAGATAAATGAATTGGATGAGATCCGTTTGGAAGCTTATGAGAACTCCATGTTCTACAAAGAGAAAACTAAGAGATTCCATGATAGCTCCATAGCTAGGAAGGAGTTCTTTGTTGGTCAGCAAGTGTTATTGCACAATTCCAGATTGGGTCTCATGGGTGGTAAGTTGCGTTCAAAGTGGATTGGACCTTTTATTGTTACTAATGTTTATCCTTATGGTGCAGTTGAAATTAAAAGTGAATCCACAGAAAAGAGCTTCAAGGTTAATGGCCATCGACTGAAACCATTCCTCAGCAATCCTTCTCTAGTGGATGTAGTTGTGGAGGAGATATCCCTGATTGATCCCACATACCTTCCACCATGACTTAGGGAGTTTTTTTTTTTCCTTCTCTTTACTTTTATTGCACTTTTCCAATTGGTGATTTGATTGCTTGACTTGATGCTATGCTACATTGGGACAATTTGTAGTTTTTGTTGTATTTCAGGTTCGTGTTTTGTGTACAGTTTGCATGTTTCTTTTGGATCTCTGGGTTTTGTTTAGGTTTTGGGCACTTTCTTCACTCTTGGATAGGAGTTGCTTTATGCTTTTTGGATTGAAATCCCTGTTTTTCTCTGCTTGTCAAGTTGGTTACGATGTTTGAGAGGTTGAATTGAAGGCGCCAATCTTACTCTTTGTGAGGAATTGAGCCACTACCTGTTCTTTCTTGTGTGTTATGCCTCTTGATTGCTTGCGCAGTAGCCTTGGCTTGACTCTGATTGATACTTCTTGATTCACATGCATGTTTGGAGATGATTAAGGCCTTTTTGTTCTGATTAGCCTCTAGCCAAATGAGCCTACCTTGAATTAATTCCTTTGATAGCCCCTTTGAGCCTATGTGTCCCTTTATTTCTTTTGAAGCTCATTAAAAGCCTTAAGTGAAAAACCATGATTACCTTAACCTTAGGGATTTTTGGAGCTTTGGAATTTTTTTGGGAATAAGTTATTGAATAAGTGTGGGGGTGCATTTTGTATTTCATTGGATGATGTACTGGCTAGTTGGTTATCTCTCGCTGTACAATTTTTGTGTTTTCCTTTCAGTGTATTTCATGTAGTTCCAAAAAAAAAAGATATATTAAAAAAAAAAAAAAAGAAGAAGAAAGGAAAGTTGTGGTTGAGGCAAAAGACAATAGAGGAGGTTTGATATTAGAGGTTTGTTAGAGGTTTTTGGGCATGCATCTTGTGCTTATTTTTGACTTATTCCCCATTGCTCCTCTAGTTCCTCTGGTTCACAGCTACTTATCCCATATGATATCCTCTACCCTGTCTCTACCCCCATTACAACCTGAAAAGACCTTTTGATCTTTTTGTGCATGTGCGTTGGGTGTTGAGTTTAGAGGCTTGTCAAGTGTATCTGTTGTTTGCTTTTCTTGAGCATTTTGAGATTATACAGTAGCCTAGACACATGAGAGATACAGTGCATCTTGTGAGGTTTTGTCACTTTGATTCACCTTTTGACCTGATTGACCTCTTGCCAGGTTTTGAAATGCTTGGATGATTTCCATGAGTATCTGGTTTCTCTGACTCTTTGTGTGTTGGATGTTGTCTACTCCTTTCTTTTCCCAGGATTCATTAAGGATTGTGTAAATTTGTTTGTGTTTTGTGTGTCTTCTTGTTCCTGCTCCTTTTTGTTGTGCCACTCTCTTCGATGTCTTTGGAAGTGCTCCTTGCTTTGCTCTTGATTTTGCCCGAGAGTGCAAAAGGCTAAGTGTGGGGGAATTTGATGAGCCATTATTTTCCCGCATTTTCTTATCTTTATGTACTTATCTTAATTGGTGCATTGTGTTTAATTGTCTATTATTAGTGCATTTTCATTGATTGGGCTTCATTGGGCCATTATTCCAAATTTTGCTTAATTTAGCATTAATTGGTCTAATATTCGTTTCTAATTATTTTTAGGTATTTTTGGTGAAACAATTTTGGAGCATGAACATTAATATTGAGATGAAAAGAGTTTCCACATCACTGCTACGTCACCTGCCATGTCACTGCCACGTCACCTGCCATGTCAGCTGCTATTTCCACATCATATTAATGATTGCCACGTCAGCTAGGGTTTGTTTGATGTGTAATCCCGTGTGGGCCAGCTTGGGCCCATTCCTAGGGGAATCTAGGGTTAGGGTAGGCTGGTATTTTTAGAGGAGCAGTAGGAGGAGGGGAGGCAGCCACTGTAGTTCTGTTTTACGTTTGTTTTCATGCTGGTTTTCTCTACATTTTAATTTGGACTGCTCAAGGCTCATTGAAAGTTTGGTTCAATTTCGTTTTCTGCTGCCATGAAAGTTTGTATTATTTCACTTCTATTGCAAATTTAATTTATGTAGTTCAGTTTCAGCCCAATCTTGTATTTCAATTTCTGTTGCAATCCATTTTGCTATTCTGTTGTACCATCTTAGATTTTTATTGTAATTTCGTGTTAATGGACAACCACCATAATTTCTTATATTCTCTTGTGTAATTTCTGCATTTACATTTTGTTCTTCTTTTTCTCTGCACTGGATTTTGTTTTTATGTTTTCTGCTGCATTTCTGAATTAATGGAAGGCTAAACCCCTTAAGATTGGCTCCTTGAACAGATGACAATTCTCTTTGAGGATATTGCATTTCATGTTAATTGATCTCTGTTTTATTTGGCTTTCCAATATATTGTCCCACAGATTGCATTCAATCTACATTGATGCTTAATGAACTTGGGTTGTGTGTGAACTGCAACTTCAGTCCCATAGTTTACTTAATTCTGTGAGTTGAGATAATATGTTCTGCATGTTGCTTAATCGTGTAGGGAAATCCTGATCAATCTCCGCTTAGTGGATTGGTGTTGGATGGAACAAGGTTGAGTAGGGCAGAGAATTTGTTGTTACCCAAGGATAAGAGTCTTGAATCTAATCAAGGAGCCAAGCTGTTTCTACTACCATTTAGCTGTTAATCATTCGGAATTCTGCAACCCCCCCCCATTACTGTTTTATCTGTTTGATGTGTGAATCTTTGATTGAAACTAATAGTCCTTGGGAGACGTCCTAGGAGTCTATTGCCTAGTACTACATTTAATCACATTTACTTGACCGGATACGGCTTCGATCACTATGGATGTGGTGAAACAGGTCATGTAAAATCCGAATGTCCTAAAAAAAGGGGTGATGATTCTAAAGGAAGGAAATCTTTCAAAAAGAAAGCCTACATAGCGTGGGAGGGTAGTGACTCTAGTTCAGAGTCAAGTGATTCCGATGTTGAAGCAAACCTTTGTTTAATGACAAACAACAATTTCTATTCCGACTGTGAGGTAAGTGATTTTGACTGTTCTTCTAGTGACAATGAAAATGATTATGATGAATTACATAATGCATATCAAGAACTATTTATTGCTTTTAAAGATTTGAAATCTGAACATAAAACCCTGAAAAAGAGTTTGATTAAATCAGAAAAGGAAGTAGAATCTTTAAAAATGAAAATTGAATCTTTAAAAGAAAAAGAAGATGAACCAAATGCATGTGCATCATGTAAGAGCTATGAATTTGACATATGTATACTTGAGCATTTACTAGAAAAAGCAAGGAAAGATGTGATTGATGATAAAAACAATGAAAATCAAAATTTTATGGAAACTAAAGTTAATAGTCATGTTCCTTTGAAAAGATCTAAAAATCAAAGAACCTGAAGAGTATGGGTTGTGAAAGGAATTGTACCTCCATAAAATAGAGTTAAATCTTTTTCAAATATAAAATCTCCAAATGTATGTTTTTATTGTATGAAACAGGGACATACTTCAAATAAATGTAGAATTAAGCATTTTGGTGTTCCTAAAGGAAAATATATTTGGGTTCCTATAGTTAAATAATTTTATTGTCTTTAACCCGAAGGACCCAAAAGTTATGGAGACCTAAGATCTTTGTGTTCTTATTTTGTAGGCAATCTCAAAATCCAAGAAGTCTATGTGATACCTTGATAGTGGATGTTCTAGAGACATGACTGGTGATAAAAAGAAAATTGTAAGTTTCAATAAGAAAGAACAAGGATATGTTACTTATGGAGATAACAACAAAGGAAAAATCCTTGGAACCGAGAACATTGGTGGTGCAAATACTTTGGAGATAAAGGATGTGCTCCTTGTTAATGGACTAAAGCACAATCTTCTTAGTATAAATCAACTATGTTGTAAAGGACTTAAGGTAATTTTTGAAAGCAATTACTGCACCATACATCTTAAGGATTCTAAAGAAATTGCATTAAAAGGTATTAAGCATAATAATATTTATTTGATTGATTTGGATTGTGCATCTAATGTTGATATAACATGCTTGGTTGTTAAAGAAGAAAATCTTTGGTTGTGGCATAAAAGAGCAGCTCATATTCATATGCATCAATTAAACAAATTAATCTCTAGAGACTTAGTTTTTGGTTTTCCTAAGTTAATATTTGAAAAAGATAAATTATGTGATGCATGTCAAAGAGCAAGTAAAATCATATTTTAAAACTAAGAACATAGTTTCAACTTCAAAGCCTTTAGAACTTTTACATTTAGATCTTTTTGGACCATCTAGAATTAAAAGCCTTGGAGGAAATTATTATGCTCTTGTGATTGTTGATGACTTCTCTAGATTTACTTGGACATTCTTCTTAACTTTGAAAATTGAAGCCTTTAAGGTTTTTAGAAAGTTTGCAAAACAAATTCAAAATGAAAAAGAGTTAAGATTTAAAGTGTTAAGAAGTGATCATGGTAGAGAATTTCAAAATGAGTCTTTTGAAAAATTTTGTGAAGAAAATTGTATTTTGCATAATTTTTCTGCACCTAGAACACCACAACAAAATGGTGTAGTAGAGAGGAAAAATAGATCCTTAGAGGAACCAGCTAGAACTATGTTAAATGAATCAAAAGTTCCTAAATATTTTTGGGCAGATGTTGTAAGTACTATATGTTATGTTTTAAATAGAATACTCATTAGACCTATCTTGAAAATGACTCCTTATGAGCTATTTAAAGGGAGAAAACCAAATGTAAGTCATTTGAAAATATTTGGTTGTAAATGTTTTGTGTTAAATAATGGTAAAGATACCCTATGTAAATTTGATTCCAAAGTTGATGAGGCTATCTTTTTAGGCTATTCTCTTACTAGTAAAGCATATAGGGTATTTAATAGAAGAACATTAAATATAGAAGAATTTATGCATGTTACTCTCGATGAAATTATAGACCTTGAGGAAAATCCTCTTGAGTCAAGAAAAGAAAATGCAGGTGATGAAGAGTACCTTAAGGAAGCATTAGAAGAAATGTACTTAAATGAAAATGAATCATCTCAACCATCCGAGTTAGTAATAGAATGGAAATCACCAAGAGGACTATCACTTGACAACATAATTGGTGATATTTCAAAAGGGGAAAGTACTAGAAATATGTCTAATTTCTGTATGACTGTAGCTTTTGTCTCACAGATAGAACCCAAGAATGTTGAGGAAGCCCTCAAGGATGATCAATGGTGTATTGCAATGCAAGAAGAATTAAATCAATTTGAAAGAAATCAAGTCTGGGAATTGATTCCAAAAGAAGAACGTCATCAAGTAATTAGAACTAAATGGGTATTTAGGAACAAGCTTGATGAAGATGGAAACATAAATAAGAATAAAGCTAGACTTGTGGCAAAAGGATATTGTCAAGAGGAAGGTATAGATTATGATGAGACCTATGCTCCTGTTGCCAGGTTAGAGGCTATATGCCTACTTCTTGCTTATGCTTCAATGATGAAATTTAAAGTATATCAAATGGATGTAAAAAGTGCCTTTCTAAATGGTTTTATTAAAGAAGATGTATATGTGCAACAACCTCCAGGTTTTGAAGATTTCAAATACCTTGATCATATTTTTAAATTGAAAAAGGCACTTTATGGATTAAAAAAAGCTCCTAGATCATGGTATGAAAGGTTAAGCAGTTTTCTCTTAGCTAATGACTTATCTAGAGGAAAAATTGACTCAACTTTATTTATTAAGAAAATAGGTGAACATATTTTGTTAGTTCAAGTATATGTTGATGATATTATTTTTGGATCTACTGATAACTCTCTATGTGAAGGATTTGCAGTTATTATGCATAATGAATTTGAAATGTCCATGATGGGGAATTAACCTTCTTCCTTAGACTTCAAATTAAGAAATTAAAAGATGGCACTTTTGTGTCTCAAACAAAATACTGCAAGAAGATTCTCAAGAAGTTTGGAATGGATACTTCAAAAGAATCTAGTACACCAATGGGAACATCCTACTATTTGGATAAGGACGAATCAGGTTTGGAAATAAATCAATCTATGTATAGAGGTATGATAGGTTCTCTATTATACTTAACTGCAAGTAGGTCTGATATTATGCAATTTGTTTATGTGTGTGTTAGATTCCAGGCTTGTCCAAAAGAATCTCACTTAATTGCAGTAAAAAGAATTTTAAAATATCTTAAAGGAACCATAGGTTTTGGGTTATGGTATCCTTCTCGTGCTTCACCTAGTTTAATAGGTTTTTCTGATGCTGATTATGGTGGTTGTAAGATTGGTAGAAAGAGTACTAGTGGAACCTGTCATCTATTAGGATCTTCCATAGTTTCCTGGCACTCTAAGAAACAAGTCTGTGTTGTTTTATCCACAATTGAGGCCGAACATATAGCGGCTAGAAATTGTTGTGCACAAATCCTTTGGATGAAGCAAAAATTAGAAGATTATGATATCTTTGTTAGTGTCATTCCTCTGAAATGTGATAATACAAGTGCAATTAATCTTACTAATAATCCTATTATGCATTCCAGAACTAAGCACATAGAGATTTGACATCATTTCTTAAGAGATCATATTAGTAAAGGAAATTGTAAGATAGAATACATTGATATAAATCATCAATTAACATATATATTCACAAAACCTCATCCCAAAGATAGATTCTATGAACTTAGAAGAGACTTAGGGATACTAGAAATATCCTAACTTTTGCAAAAATTGTAAAATTATAAAATCTCAAAGTTCATTCTGGAATAATCGATTATCTCAGGTTATAATCGATTATCCCATGTTTCATAAAACTTAAGAATTAAAAACCTTTCTAGAATAATAAATTATCAAGGGCTATAATCAATTATTCTGTGTCATACATCCTATAAAATGCAAAACTCTCTGGAATAATCGATTATCTCAAGTGATAATCGATTATCCATGCATTCTGGAAAAATTCTGGGTAGGTGATGATCAAATAATCGATTATATGCTGTTGAAAATCGATTATCTCACGATGTTTTTGAAAAACTAGTTGTTGTGAACGGATCTCTTGCCTTGATTCTTGTTATTATAGCCATTTATAGTCGTTTATAGTCGTTAGAAGTGTTCTCTATTTATATAGGGACTCAGAAACTCATTTCACTCACATCTTGCCTCTCTTCAAAGTGTTTTGCTTTGATCTCAAGCTCCATTCTTGTATCTCTTGAGTTCTTGCCTCTCCATTCTCTCTTAAAATTCTCATCTCTCCTTATTAAAAATGGTTGAATCTTCAAGAAGAAAGATCTCCACCAGAGAGAAGATCTTGTTGAAACATACAAGGACATGAATGTTGAAGTTACATGGACATGAAACTTGTTGATTTTGATAATGATTCAAGAACAATGGACTTAGAGAGTTGAAGGCTTGTATTCTTGTGTAATAACTTTGTTTTGATGATTTTGAGTCTGTAATATTAGAGTCTAAGATAGCCAACACATAGTCTACTCTTTAGAAGCTTCAAAAACTCATTTTTATCAAAAACACACTGGTTTAATCGATTAACAGGCTAAATAATCGATTATTACAAAGAGAAAAACCATTTTCTGTATCATCTCTCTGGAATAATCGATTAACAGCTGAAATAATCAATTAACAAGGTTGTTAATCGATTAACAGCCCAAATAATCGATTAAAATAGTGCGTTATGGGCTCCTGTTGATTTTGGATCTGTAATAATCGATTAACACTTGAGATAATCGATTATTTCAGTCAGATATGCATTTTGAACTTCAAATTAAACCTATTTTCGAAAACCCTAGTCCCAATACACCAAGTTTTGAAAATCCCCAATTCCCAAACCCTAATTCATCTACTTAAGGTTCTCTGAAAATTAAACAACCTTTTTCAAACAAAAGTTGAGAGTTGTGATTGCCAGAGAACTGTTTGTTGGAGGAAAAAAGGGGCTTTTAGAACCTAGTGTGGGCTAGAAGAGATAAGAATCACTAAGTGGAGTTCTTGGTGGATTGTGTGTTGTGTCGTCTCTAGGGAAAGTTGTTCTTCATCTCTTGTGTGACTCAAGAGAGGTGTTTTCGTTACCCTATCTTTTTATTTGTAATATGCTTGTATAACTTTAATTATAGTGACAACGTTAATCATCTGTTTGAGTGATTAACAACTGGACGTAGGGTTTTTTGATCTGAACCAGTATAAATCTTCTGTGTAAGACTCTATCCTTATCCTATTTACGTTTACACAACATTTTAATCGGTAAATTTGGGGAAAATTTTTAAAACCTAATTTTTGTTAAGAAACCAATTCACCCCCCTCTTGGTTTTTGTCCGTTCACGCAAACATTCCGCTGCGCGATTCTAACAGATCTGCTCCTACGTCTCAACCTTGTCCCAATTCTATTGAAGGATGGATCTCCGATGATGAAGAGAGACAAGAATTTCTTACATTTTGGAAAGAAAAGAATATCATCACTCCAAAATTCTTAAAAGGATTTCAGTTCCTTGATCGGGGTTTCTGCTTTCTGACTCTTCTTTTCGTTGAGATGGAAGACACTTTCTATCCTGATTTGGTACGTGTCATCTACTCTCAATTCAAAATCAAAGACAATGTTGCTACATCTCGTGTCAAAGGCGTAATCATCATCCTTGATGATGACATATGGGAGAATGTAGCAAGATTTCCTATTCGTGATGACGCGGTCAATGTGTTGATGGACATGGACGACTTTGACCGGATCATGACATACCGTTCTTTCCTGCGTAATTTTGCTCTGCTGATTGGGTGTCAACTTCTTGTTGGACCATTAAAGAAAGATGAACGTCTGCTTCTCCATCTCATTGTTTGTATCCTTTGTCCACGAGCCACCAATCATGCTCAGTGCTCTGCTGTTGATCTTCGCATCATCCATGTGATTATGAACAATGAGCCCATTGATTGGCCAAGTCTCATCATATCCACTATGCTCAAAGCCAAGCAACATCCTACATTTAAAATCCCCTATGCACTCCTCATCTCCAGAATACTTGAATACAAAGGAGTCAATCTTGAAGGGGAACAAAGGTTTCGCACGTTGAATTCCAACCACATGCTTAATAGTACACTATCTCAACTACAAATGGTCAAATTGGTGGAATTTATTTTCATAAGGATGATGCGCCAAATGACGTTGTTGCTGTTGTTGATTCTAATGATGATGAGATGACTGTTGTTGATGCTCCTGTTGGAGGGACTTCATCTGGTACTCATACTGAAGCCCGCTCCTCTATTGAAGACATGGTCTCTACCATGAACCAACATATGTAGAATTTCTTCTCCATCTCTGAAAGATGGCATCAAGAGATCGTGGGTCTCATTTCAAATGTGGACTCACGTGTATCATCTCTTGAATACAAATTTGATTTAGAATTTGGATATGATTCTCATAGTGATGAATTCTAAAAATATCATGTAATCAATTTAGTTCTCTCTCAATATATATATTGTACTATTTTAATTTCTTAAATAAATCTTCATTCATTTGCATTCTTGAGGGGGAGTCCATTATTTTCTAGCATTAATTCAGGAGAGCTTCTGTCTATATTTACTACTCAATTCTTTTTGTTTATGATAAAAAAGGGGGAGAATATATTTAAAGCATCATATGTTTAATTTTTTGTTTTCTAAGTTGTGACAGAAAACAGGTTATTACAAAGAAGCTTTAAAGTAAATTTTGATCATCATAAAAAAGGGGGAGATTGTTGAAAATATAAGGATATGATGAATAAAGATTTTGATAATGATTCAAGAACAAATGACTTCAAGATTTGAAGACTTATATTTAGTTGAAATTTCTTGTAATAACTCTGTTTTGTCTTCTTGAGTTTGTAAAAATAGAGTTCATGATAGCCAACAATTAGTCTGTCCACAAAAGCTTCATTTTTATCAGGGACACACTGGAATAATCGATTACTGCTGAGGATAATCAATTATCCTGTTTAAATCTCAAGTTTTCTGAAAGGCCCACTGGAATAATCGATTATTACCTGTTGATAATCGATTATCTCTGGTTGTTAAGGGTTCAACTTCGAAATTGGTTTTGTGATAATCAATTATCTCAGGTGATAATTGATTATCCTATGTAGAACTTGTTTTCCTATATCTGGCTCTGTGATAATCGATTATCACTTATGATAATCGATTATTTGTATCAATTATGAATTTGACTTTCGAATTCTGACCTAATTTTTGAAAATCCTCAAATTTGAAAACCATAAAACTCTATTTAAAGAAATCTCATGCTCTTTACAAGATGACAAACCTTTTCATACTTAGAAAAGTTAAGAGTTGTGATTGTTGGGAGAACTTTGAGTAGGGAAGAAAAAGGGGCTTTGAAAACCTAGTGTGAGCTAGAAGTGATAAGAATCATTGAGTGGGATTGAGTGTTGTGCCATCTCTAGGAAAGTTATCTTCATCCTTTGTGGCTTCAAAGGAGGTGTTTTCTAATCCTTGTTATTTGTAATATGTTATTTGTTTGAACGATTATTTTAGTTCTTGAGTTAATCCACTTTTAGAGTGATTAATAACTGGATGTAGTGTCTTTTGATCCGAACTAGTATAAATTAATTGTGTAATCTTCTTTCCCTTATCTCTTTACTTTACAAGTATTTTTAATCGGTAAAATATTGCGAAAAGTTTTTAAAGATATAATTTTTATAAGAAACCAATTCAGCCCCCCCCCCTTTTGGTTTTTGTCTTTCACGCAAACATTCTATTGCGCGATAACAACAAACCCTTTTGGAGGGGACACAAAACCCCCAAACCCTATTCCTTCTCAATTCAATTTTTATTTAAAAGATAATGTTTTGTTTTGACTTTTCTTTCTCTTTTTAAAATTTATTTTTGATTTTTATTTGGTCATCCCTCACTTGTTGAGGTGTAAGAGGACACAATTATTTTTCTGTCATTGTGAAGGAAACTTATCTTGTTGGTGTGGCCATCATGGATAGTTTCTCTATCATGTTGCCATAACCTATCAAGTAGAATATGCCCAGCATCCATAGGAACTACATTGCATAAAATATTTTCTTTGTAAGTTCCTATAGATATTGATATATCTACTTGTTTATTAACTAATATACCACTATCTTCATTAATCCATTGAAGTTTGTAAGGTTTGGATGGGGTGTAGTAGTTAGGGCTAGTTTTTCCACCAACCTAGAACTACAACAATTATAATAATAACCACTATCCATAATTAAAGAAAAAGTGTTTTTGAAAACTTCACATCTTGTGTGGAACAAGTTTTCTCGTTGTGATTCTTCTAGCTCATAATGTTAGCTTTCAAGAAGCTTCCTCACCACAAGTAATTCTCCTTCACAAGGGAGAATTTCTTCCTCAGAGTTTAAAACTTCCTCTTCACTTGGAACACTTAGAAGCATAATGCCCTCTACTAAAACATTGAAAGCATTGAATGTCTCTAGTCCTAAGCCCTTTAAAAGGTTCTTTATTTTTATATTTTTCTTTTTCTCTTTCTTTCTATTTTTCTTTTTCTTTTTCTCTTTGTGACTCTTCAACCTCAGATTTGGAGGGGTGCCCTCCCTTTTGTATTCCTCATTAGGGGTATAGGTGGTAAAGTAGTCTCTCCTGTGGGAATATTTTCTCTTTATTTGTTGTTCTACCCTTATACATAGTTGAACTAATTCATTTAAAGAATTTTAAGGTAGTAGTTCAACTCTATCCCTAATGTCTAGGTTAAGGCCACTCTAAAACCTAACAACTGTGATTCTTGGCTCTTCCCTAATCCCTGACCTCATCATTACGAGTTCCATTTTTTGCCTATACTTCTCTACTGACATGTTTTTTTGTTGGAGTCTTTGGAGCTTGTCCATTAACTCCCTATCATAGTATGAGGGTACATGCCTTTTCCTAAGGGCACTCCTTAATTCATTCCAATATCAGACTTGAGGTTCATGATGTATTCTTCTCTCTCTCACTAGGAAAGTCCACCAATATAAAGCATGACCTTGAAAACTAAGGGTTGCCATGAGCACCCTTCTTTCTTCATTAATTTTATGGCACTCAAACAGTTGTTCTACCTTCATCTCCCAATCTAAATATTCTTCAATATTATCCTTGTCATGGAAGGGATGAAGGTCTACCTTAGGTTCCTTATGATGTTCCACTCTAGGTCTATGTCGCCTAGGTCTTGAGGGTTGATAGTAATCATCATTGTGATGACTACTATAATCCTCCACATGTGAGTGGGGTTCCTCATGGTGTTCTTGTATTCTCCTAGAACCCTCACTTCTATTTCTATTTTTGTTTTTATCATTTAAAAGTTGGGCAAACATAACCCTTATTTCCTTATCTCTTTTTTCAATTTTCTGTTCTAAAGTTCTAAGTTTGTTTTATGGTAGCTCCCACCTGAAAGTGATGAAGATCTTATTGAACCTTGTGATAGATTGAAGATCTTAATGATTTGATGAAGTCAAAGGCTACTTGAGTTAAAGGGTAGAGTGATTAGTGAGTCAGCATCAATATAAATAGGTATAATAATTCCTATCTCTCTACTACATGAGGATTATTCATTTTGAAAGAATTTGGAAATGCCTTTAAACGTTTTAATCTGTTAAAAACTGAATTAATCAATTAATATGATCTTAAGGATTAGATTTAACTAATACACTTTAACGTTAATCGATTAAAATGAGATAGAAACATTCATAACAGAGTTTTAACTGATATGTTTTCGAAATAATCGATTAAAACCATTTAAAACATACACTGGAGTTGTTTTAATCGATGCACATTACTCCTGCATATAGTTGTCTCCTCGGCAGGTCTTGGATTCATGACGCTAAAACAGTACCTTCAACGCTCCACCAGAAAGTCAAGTTTATAATGGATGACAAACTGGTCACGGTCCAAGCAGAAGACGATATCCTGATCAGTGGACCATCTACCCAACCTTATGTGGATGCGGCTGAAGAGGCCCTTGAAACATCTTTTCAAGCGCTCGAAATTTCCAGTATAGAGAGACTTCCCAAAAATACGAAGGTAGCCCGCATGATGATGAGGCATGGTTACCATCCTGGCATAGGACTAGGGGCAGATTCCCAAGGAATAAGGGAACCCCCAGAATTCAAAAATAACCCCTTTAAGTATGACCTAGGATATGACCCTACAAAGGGCCGAGCAGAAAGAAGAAAAGGGAAGTCTCCCCTCCACACACTCAAACAAATATTCCAAAGCGGAGGGATGTAAGAGTCAAGAGCTACCCTAGTCATTAGGAGATCTTTTTCTTTGCTTAAGGGATATAAACCCAGTGATTGTTAGAAATTATCCATCGGGGCTAGCCCGAACCCCGAGCATTTTAGGGCACATATTCCCTTATTAATTAATAAAAAATACATTTCTTACTATCTATTTATCTTCTTACTATTTCATGACTAGACCTCGCAATATCCTTGTCTAAACAAACAAAAAAGAAGAATAAAAGCGTGTCCAAATAATCAAAATGTACCATTGCCATAATAATCAAGCTGGTCGATTAGAAGCACAAAATAAGGTTTTACCTCGCCATAAATAAAGTTGTGTTTCGCCAATATTATGAAAGAAAAAAAAATAAAAAGAAAAGAAAAAGCTCATAGGAGCCAAAGGCCAAAAGAAAAGGGCAATATACCCGGTAGGAAACCCACAAAGGGGGTTACGCAAAAGATAGGGTCAACCCATTAGGACACTCGAACAAAAATAAAGGGTAGCCTAGGCAAAAGTTAGGGTTACAAAACAAGGTCCGCTAGGATTCCCTAAACAAAAAAGAAAAAGGAAGGAACCTAGACAAAATATAGGACCAAAACACAATATCCTAGTTCGAAAACCCAAAGGGCGATCTATGGAAATCAATCAGCCATAAAAGCAATGGAAATAGGCTAAGGCGCAAATCCAAACAAAAGAGAGAAAAATGTTTGCTTAGACAAAAGTTTAAACACCTAAGCCTAACCCTAGCCAGCCATGCTTACAAAATCCTTTCCGAATAAAATCAACCATCTAAAACACAAGCCGTTGAATTTATCCTTTACTTCTTTTCTCTTGACCCTCACAACATTATTCTAATAATTAGTTTGGGAATATGGAGGCGTATAGTCAACAAGAGAATTGAAACTCTTAAAGGGAAGAAAAAGAGACACCAACATGGCAAAGCGTGCTCTCCGAAAAAAGGAAGAAAAAGGAAAAAGAAAAGAAAAAAGAAAAAAGAAAGAAAGAGAAAGTCATTCTTCGGTCACATTAAGTCCGGAACGGTACAGCCAAGTACAGCAGAAAATGATCATCAGAGGGCATCCATCTCAACAAGACACACCAGTTAATCCTTTTGAAAAACTAATGAAATAGGCATTATAGGACATCAAACATGAAAACATTGCATGCATAAAATGTTTTTGAACAAGGTCCTATTTTCTCCAAAAAAAAAAAACGAGACCGTCGTCTCGTCCTCCCAGATCGCCGTCTCGATTCACGCTGAAATGAGACCGTCGTCTCGATTTGGACAAAGACGAGACCGCCTTCTCGCTTGACGAGAGGGCCGTCTCACCAGAAACCAAATTCGAAACCGCCATCTCGAAGTTCCAGATGGAGGTTTCGAACCCCGCGAAATCGAGACCGTCGTCTCGATTTTCCAGACGGCGGTCCCGAATCCGGTCGAAAACTCTATATATAGGAGGCCTTGGGGGGGGGGGGGTTCAAACACTCTCTCCTGCACTCCTACACTCCTTTCTCCTATATTTGAGCATCCTCCTACCATAAATGCATAGAGGTGAAGCTTCCAGGAAGAGAAGGGGTTCTTCTGGCCCAAGTAGTTCCATGGCCCCAATTCCGCAAGATGCAACTCAACTCTCGCCCCTACACCAGGCCCGCCTGGAGCACATTCAAGGGTACACATGGCACCCTATGCTAAGTTTGTACTTTGGCATCCTCGCCGAGTTCGGTTGGGAAGATGAGGTTCCCGCCTACCTCAATAGCATTGGATGGCGTTTCCTCCTCCAGTCTCCCCCTACCCACGTCTACACACAAGCAGTGATGGAATTTCTCGCCTCCATCACGTATTACGAGCTCCCCACAATGGTGTCAGGACTCCCGCCGGCCAAGATGGTGTCCTACTTCATGGGTGGGTCGTACCGGACGACAACCCTGGACGAGTTCAACGTATCTATTGGATTCGTCCGGCTTGAGGACGTCCTGATCCGGGAATACCGGGAGGCCATCTACGAGCGCCCCACTACCCTCACTGCCGGCGAGATGTGGGAGGAACTCACCGGGATGCGCACCTTGCCATCCCTGCTGAAGGGGTCCGCACTCACCCCCGCTCTCCGTATCTACCACAAACTGCTGGCTGGGACTGTCCACGGGCAGAAGGAGAGTCAGGGTAAGGTCACCTACCCAGACCTCTTCGCCCTCTACTGCATGAGCCAAGGGCGCTAGAGCAATCCCGACTACTTCTTCGTGAAGGCCCTCAAAGACTTCGGGAGTCGTCCCGTGGGAGTCATCCTCATGGCTCCCCTCATCATCCCATTGGCAGAAAAATGGGGGTGCAGTGGCAGAGAGGACCTCTCCTCCAATCTTCGACCCGAGACTATCAACAGGTCCATCCTCGTCAGCATGGGGATGCTGCTCCGCCAAGGGTCTCGGTTGATCCTCCACCCCTCACTAGACATAACCTTGGACCTCTAGGACATAATGGCGATGCAAGATCTCCCGACACCCCCGGAGGTCCAGCAACAATAACAACAGCAGCAACAACATCAACAACAGCAGCAGTACACGGACGACTTTGCTGGCATCAATCGCAACATCTACAGCTTGCACCAGCAATTCGACCAGATGTCCCTAAGACAGGACTAGATGTCCTTAAGGCAGGACGTCTTTGATACAAGGATGGAGACCTTCGGCCAGATACCAGAGGGAATAAGACAAGACCTGGTAATGTTCCAGCAGGAACATCTCGACGCGATCTGAGACCAGGCAGAATTTCAGAGGCACATGTACCTGCAATTCCCTCCTCCCGGATCGTCTCCCAGCTCAAGTCCACCGTCTTAGGGATAGTACTCAAAAAATAAATGTTGTAATCAAAATTTTATCATAAATAAAAATTTATTTCATCCATTTTTGTTCTCTTTTCGAAAAAGTCAGCGTAACGAGAAGAAACTAAAAGGTAAAAAGACTTACGCTTAATCCCGGAAAAGCCAAAATCCGAAATCGCAAGAAAAAAGATATAACCGCGGAAAAAGGCAGGATTAAAAGACAAGACAAGTCAACCACATTGACCAAGAGTCTTCGACAACCAGCAAAGTCGAACTACAAAACAAAGAATCCCCAGCAATCAACAAGCTGGATGAACCAAAAAACAAAGAAAATACATCTCAACACCGGCGCATGAGCTAGAGCAGTAAGTCGCCACCACAGCCAAAGGGTCAACTACCGCAAGAAGGAGCATCCTGAGGCACCTAACCAGACGAGGGTTCGTACTCGTCAACCAAGGGGTCAGCTACCGCATCAAAGGAGCATCTTAAGGTTTCCCAACTGGCGCATGAGCTAGAGCAGTAATCCGCCACCACCAGCAGTCCTACAAAGTAAACTTAACACCAGATGGGGGTGTGTACTCATCAGGCCTTACAAAAGGGGGCTTACTAGACGATGGTTCATACTCGTCAAACACTAGATGGGGATGTGTACTCATCAGGCCTTACAAAAGGGGGCTTACCAGACGAGGGTTCATACTCGTCAAACACCAGATGGGGGTGTGTACTCATCAGGCCTTATAAAAGGGGGCTTACCAGACGGGGGTTCATACTCGTCAAACTGGATGGGGGTTCATACTCATCAACCAAAAGGATCAGCTACCGTCAGAAGGAGCATCCTGGAGGCGCACCACATTTTTTTCCCTGAGGATCAGCCACCGCGAGCCGGACCATCCGAAGGGCAACCGGGCAAGAGGGTCAACTCCTTCACCCTCCAGCCGATCCTCTTGGCACAACAGGCCAACAGTCGGCTAGTCAGGTGAAGGGGGGGGGGCAACTATAGACCCCAAATCTTGCCCGGCCTCAAAATAAGAGCAGAAGATCTCCTATTCGAAGATGGACGAAGCCTAAAAAGCCACTAGGAGAGACTATTAGGCCCCATATTAGAGTAGGAAGGATTTTCTGTGCAAAAATAAGGATTTTCGCCTTCAGGAGTCGAGATCGCCGTCTCGCTTTTCGGGATTACCGTCTCGCCACTTGGCAAGTCGAGACCGCCGTCTCGCTTGGCCAGACTGTCGTCTCACCACTTACTAATGGCGAGACCCCCTCCCGTTTGGCGAGAAGGCCTTCTCGCCACTTGGCAAGTCGAGACCGTCGTCTCGCCAAACGAGACCGCTGTCTCGCCATTGATGTAAGTCGAGACCGCCGTCTCGAATGGCGAGACAACCGTCTCGACCTTGTAGTCGAGACTGCCGTCTCAACCTGACAAGCGCGAATCCCTATAAATAGTGAGCGCTCCCCCCTTCATTTCACACAATTCTTCCACTTTCCCTTCTACACTTTCTCCAAATTCTTCTCCTAGAGCCCCTCCGAAGCATTTCCGAGAGTGATTTCAGCATTGTAAGAGGGAAGGGCTGCCAAAACGCACCCTATTTTTCAAGAGAATTAATCAAAAGCTCGCTATGGAGATTTCTTCACTCTTTCCTTCTCTTTTAATGTCATTTTATTTATATTAAATTGTACAATAGTTGTTAGGGCCATGTAGTAATTATTTTAATTCCGCAAATAAAAAGGGTAAAAGCGTCTTTTCGAAAGTTTATCTATAAAATAATTGGCCTGTCATAGGGAACCCGAAAGGGGCGTTGTAAGGGAACTAACACTTCCCTTACACGTAACTAACTCCCTTACCGAACTTTGGTTTTAACGACCAAAGTTGGTTTTCGAAAAACCAACGCCTTTTCTCTCCTTTTTCGATGTTTCCGGTAAAAACATCGGTGGCGACTCCATAAGAACCCTTTCAAATTTGTTCTTAGGTCAGCCCGGTTATCGGACGATCTAAGAACACCCTTTCAAAAACCTCGCCCTTAGGTTCAGCCCGGTTATCGAACAACCTAAAGGCGTTGTAACATCACCCATAAAAACACGAAAAATGGAAAGTCGGAATCATCGCGTCGCTCCGACCGCCTCTTTTGACAGCGGTGACACAGACTAAAACGTGTACTATTACAATGTTTAAGAGATAAGATCGTACCAAAGAAATTTTCCCAAGACACTCATAAAAGCAAAATTTACAACAAGAAATATAAAAAACAACAAAATCTGTGACAAAATTACAATAAAGATTTTAGCAATGGAAATTTTTGTAGCAACACTTTTTATGACGAAAATTTCGCTGCAAGGCTTGTTTTGTGACAAAAAATGATGAATTTTTCCGCCACTACTTTAGGGTTCCTCACTTGGTCAAGTGTTTCACTCTTCTTGCACTCCAATTCTTGCTTCCCAAGCTTCCTTAAAAGACACCTTCTCCTTTCTTCTTAACAACACCTAAGATGCTACCTTGAAGAAGAAGTGAGTTTCCAAGAAGCAAGGAAAAGTAAAATGGTTATCTTGTTTCTTTGAGTGCTCAAGATGCAAGAATAAAAAAATACATAAGGTCAAACAAAAATTGGACACAATCAAGTGATTAGAATTATTATTTGACAAACTTAAGAAATTCAAAAAAGACAAGTAAGAAAATTTGACAAATTTTAAAAGAAGGCACTTAAACGAAGCCTAAGAATGAATCTAGAATGAGTTACAAAAATAAAATACTCAAGTTGAATCACTTATAAGCTCAATTTAAGCTTGGCCAAATTATAAACTCCCTTAGCCTCTTTTAATACATGCACATTTCAATTCCACTTTTGTTTTTAAGGAGTGTGAGACTTATGTAAGAATTACAAGCATATTTTCAACTTTCTTTTCTTTTAATCTCAGCTTTTCCAATTCTTCATTGTATTTTCAATTTCACAATTTCAATTGTTCTTATGAGACTTTAGCCTTTTTGAAATCAAATTTAAACTCAAAATTTTAATTGACACAAGTCCGAACATATCACATATGGCATATTAATCAACACTTGATTCAACTTTCAAAACTTTTAAGAAAACTTAAACTAACATAGCTTGTACAAGAATTTTATGATTTAGAACTTTGCTAATGGTCTAATAGCAAAAGATTACTAAAAAACACAAGCCATACAAATGCATCGTTGGTTCGGTTCCTAGCATACAAACTTGGTTTTATTATTTTTCTCAACAACAATTTCTATTTTCTAATATATGTGGGACAACATCTATGGAATTATGACATATAAGGACTAAACATGACATCTAATACAACATAGAAGATTATAAAATTGAAAGCTAAGTATGAAAATTCTATGGCTACTCATACAACATATTAAGAAATTTCTAAACATACAATTAATTCAAGAAAAGAACTAAGCAATGAATCAATTACAAGAAAACAATTAAAAACTCTATGACTAACGACATGTAACTCAATTAAAGGACTCAAATAATGGCATACAAACCAGAAAATCAAAGACAAGAAGAAGGAAAGATGAAGGTACTTATCTCTTAAATACCTCCATGCCTAACTCATGATACCAAATTGATGAAAATATTTTTTTCTCCTTCTACCATGGATGACGTCGAAACTTTGAGCACCAAGGTGAACCAAAATTATTTCCCAAGTATCTAGAGAAACTTGACACTAACTCCTCCAAGGAAGGTTCCTTGTTAGAAGAATAGGAGAAAGAAATCTCTAAAGACACTTGAAGATAAGTCAATTCTGGGTACAAGCAAAATATTCAAGTTCCACACACAAGTTTTGACTTTATTCAAATGTGATTCAAAAAGCTACACAAGGGGTCATATATATAGTTGTTCCCCTCTCATTCACTCACTCACCTAAGGAATGTGGAACTAATTTTGCCTTATACAAGTGATGGTCGAAGTTCCTAGCTTCAAGTCCCACCTATATCACTTTTAATTATATTTATGAGTATATATGCCAAAAAACTCTCAAATATTGTAATCAAGAGTTGAAGCTTGGACCTCCTTGAGTGTTTAGAGTGTTTTGACCAAATTTGAGAAGTAAAATGATGTATTCCCTTTTTGTTGAAGCCAAGACTTGAACCTTGTCCTCTTTTTTTTAAGTGCAGCCCCTTCAAGTCCCATCTCCTCTAAATTTGGCTTTCTTCAAGTGTTTATATACGTGATAGCTCTCCAAAGTTGCAACCATGGCTCAATGTGTTATGTCCCAGATGGTTCTCCATCAACTTTCATCTCCAATGGATACATAACCTATAGGTTTCATTTCATGATGACCTATTAAAGGTTCAATTGAACCATTAGATTAGAAGATATAGGTTTCATTTCATGATGACCTATTAAAGGTTCAATTGAACCATTAGATTAGAAGATGAATGATAACAAGTATCCCTTATTAACCTATTAAAGGTTCAACTGAAACATTAGATTAGAAGATGATTAAAAGATATAGGTTTCATTTCATGATGACCTATTAAAGGTTCAACTGAACCATTAGATTAGAAGATTAATTATAACAAGTATCCTTTATTAACCTATTAAAGGTTCAACCGAAACATTAGATTAGAAGATGATTAGAAGATATAGGTTTCATTTCATGATGACCTATTAAAGGTTCAATTGAACCATTAGATTAGAAGATATAGGTTTCATTTCATGATGACCTATTAAAGGTTCAACTGAACCATTAGATTAGAAGATGAATGATAACACGTATCCCTTATTAACCTATTAAAGGTTCAACTGAAACATTAGATTAGAAGATGATTAGAAGATATAGGTTTTATTTCATGATGACCTATTAAAGGTCCAACTGAACCATTAGATTAGAAGATTAATGATAACAAGTATCCTTTATTAACCTATTAAAGGTTCAATTGAAACATTAGATTAGAAGATGATTAGAAGATATAGGTTTCATTTCATGATGACCTATTAAAGGTTTAACTGAACCATTAGATTAGAAGATGAATGATAACAAGTATCCTTTATTAACTAACATAACTTTAGTAAGAAGTTTGTAAATTATATTATTTTATTCACATGTGATCATCTAAAAATCATAAGACTCAATTTATAAATTATATTATCTTAGTATCTTATTCACATGTGATCATCTAAGAATCATAAAACTAAAGGAGGATGATAACAAATACTTTTTATTAACTAACATAACTCTGATAAAAAATTTATAAATTATATTATTTTATTCACATGTGATCATCTAAGAATCATACCACTCAGTTTATAAATTATATTATCTTATTCACATGTAATCATATAAGAATCATAAGACTCAAGGAGGATGATAACAAATATCCTTTATTAACTAACATAATGAATGCCAAGAAGTATCAAAGTGTCTTCGCAAATAGACCTTTCATTTTTTTCGTTCATGATAAAGTCAATCTGCTTGAACTTGTTCATACTATTTATCTTCCTTTTTAGTTTATTTGTATTTTTTTTTGTAAGAGCATGTTATATGTAATACTAAATTTTTGGTTAATTAAGTTTTAGTCTTGGTATTTAAATATTAATTAATTCTTTAATTTTTAAAAAATTATGTAAATTATGTAAATTCGTCGGTAAATTCATCTATAAATTACAAACAGATTTATCGACGGATATATCCGTCGGTAACATCAAATTCCTCAAATATTTTATATCCGTCGATAATTTCCGTCGGTAATGATTATTTTTTGACGGCTATAAATTCGTCGGTAAATATCTGTCGGTAATATGCGATTTTCTTGTAGTGAAGATTAAGTCTGAAGACAAGTTAGAATCTTAGAATACTGGATATGGAAGTACAAGTTGATAAAGTGATATTATGCATAAGCCTCTAAAGCACAAGTATATATGATAAAATTTCGTAACATGACATTTTTTACTGTCATAATCGATTATGTGAGGATTATAATCGATTATATCAACAAATAAACTTAATATGACATTTTTCACTATCTTAATCAATTATGTAAGTATCATAATCGATTATGTGAGGTTCATAATCGATTATGTCATCAAATGAAATATTTGTTTTGAAATACACAGTCATAATCGATTATATAAGTGACATAATCGATTATGTAAGTGTAATAATCAATTATGATGCATCAGAAATGGAAAAACGATTTTCTCTTTGTCATAATCGATTACACTGGTAACATAAGTCAGTTCAAATTTGAAAAATATATTCGTTTTGAAGAATAAATGTTTTTAAATACATCCTGATTTTTCTCTACGAATTTATTAATGATCAACGACTATTTTCTGATGTTATTTTCCTATTTAAATGGGTTTTGATGAAAAATTAAAAATACACAATTACAAAATTCGAAAATTCAATTTACATTCAATCAGTTTTGAGTAAAGAATTCTGAGTAAGATAACATAACACTTTTAGGTTTTTTTAGAAAACTTTTTCATATTGTCTTCTGCGCTTTAATTGTCAATCACACTGTGTTCTTGGAGTTATCATTCTACATGCTTATACAATTTGTTGTCTCCATTATCCAGGTGTGATTGTTCTTTTATTGTCTTCATCCTTTGTGGGTTTAGGAAGTTAATATTAAATTCCTTGTTTAGAGTTTAAGTGGTTGCTGCTAAATTCCCTTTTTAGGGTTTAGGTTGTTGCTCTTATTTTATTACCTTCATCTTTTGTGGGTTTAGGTGTGTATATTGTGTATTGAGCAATGTGTTTCTGTATTCGGAGTTTCCATTGTCATCCCTTTGATTTGTTCAGGGAGGTTTTTTCATCCTTTGATTTGTTTATGTTCAGGGAGGTTTTTTCATCCTTTGATTTGTTTAGAGGAAGTGTTCATCTTTAGTGAGATTCTAAGGATATATTTTCATCCCTTTGATTTGTTCGGAGAGGTGTTCATCCTTAGTGGGATTCTAATGAGGTGTGTTAGATATTGTTTAGATATTATTTAATATTGTTAAGATATTGTTAGATATTAACCATAATATCAAACAATATCTTCTGTTTATTCTGTTACTTTCAGTTACTCTTTTAGTTGTATCTCTCTACTATAAATAGACTACCCTATGTGTGATTTATACACAAGGGAGATTAATCCCAAACTATATTTTGTTAGAATCGCGCAGCGGAATGTTCGCGTGGTCGGACAAAAACCAAGAGGGGGGGGGGGGGGTGAATTGGTTTCTTAATAAAAATTAGGTTTTCAAAATTTTCCCCAAATTTTACCGATTAAAAACTGCGTAAATGTAAATAGAGAAGAGTAGAGAAGATTACACGAGTAGGTTTATACTTGGTTCGGATCAAAAGACCCTACGTCCGAGTTGCTAATCACTCAAAAGAGGATTAACGCTCGTCACTAAGAACAAATTGTTAAAAACAAATTACAATGGAAAAGATAAAGTTAAAGATAACACCTCTCTTGAAACCCACAAGAGATGAAGAACAACTTTCCCTAGAGACGGCACGAAGCACACAATCCACTAAGAACTCCACTTAGTGATTCTTATCGCTTCTAGCCTCACACCGAGTTCCAAAAGCCCCCTTTCCTTGCAACAAACAGTTCTCCGGCACTCACGAGCACTTAACTTTTGTATGGAAAGAGTTGTTCCTCTTTTCGAGTGCCAAAGCAGAGTTTAAGTAGGGAAATTAGGGTTTAGGAATTGGGGATTTCGAAACTAGGGTTCTTGGTAATTGGGTTTTCGAAAATAGGGTTTGTTTGATGTTTAAAATCGAAACAGATCGAAATAATCGATTAAATGGAGTTTTAATCGATTAAAACAGAGCCAAATACGTCGAACCCAATCCTCTCGGTTTAATCGATTATTTGGTGAAATAATCGATTATCTCATACTGAACGGATACGAAATAATCGATTATTTTGCTTTTTAATCGATTAAAACAGTGACTTAGTATAGAAAGTGGTTTTCTCACTGTTTTAATCGATTATTTACCTATATAATCGATTAAAGCCGAGCCTGCATGATAAATTTGAGCATTTTGAAGCTTCTAAGTTATAGACTATGTACCTAGCTATCTTAGACTCTATAATTACGAGACTCAATCAAACTAAAACAGAGTTATTACAATACGTAAATCATCAATCTTCAATCTTCAATACTCTAAGTCTTTAAGCTCTTGGATCATCATCAAAATCAACATTCTTCATGATCATTATTTGCAACATCAAGTCCTTGAATGTTCAACAATCTCCCCTTTTTTATGATGATCAAAATTATCTTTTTAAAGCCCTTGTAATAACTCGTTTTATCTGTCATACTAACAAACACATTAAACATACCAGATAACATTTAATATTGAATCATAGGCTTTAAATTCTTCTCCCCTATTTTGATTATAATCAAAAAGAACTTCTGCAACATCAATCATAAGAGCTCCCCCTCAAAATATGCATAAGTTAGAGAAAGCTCCCCCTCAATCATAGCATGAAAGAAACATCATATTTTACAACATCAAGACAATAACAAAAGAAAATTCATCAATTATCTCTACATTAGACAACTTTAATCGATTATTTTCAGTAAATAATCGATTATCAGAGACATTTAATCGATTATTTCACGAAATAATCGATTATTCCAGAGGAGAATACCCTGTTTTGGACGTTTTGAGGTAAAATAATCGATTATCACTTCCAATAATCGATTATTCCAGAGGCTATATCAAGTTTTTAAGGTTTTTTTTTTTTTTTTTTTTTTTTACACATTATAACCTATGAATATCCTGCATCACGAATTTAATCATAACAATCATCCAAAAACAGTCAAATTAAGCAGAATTTAAGCAATTTCTAGTATCCCTAAGTCTCTTCGAAGATCATAGAATCTATCCTTGGGTAGAGGCTTAGTAAATATATCTATTAATTGACGTTTAGTATCTACATACTCTATCTTACAGTTTCCTTTGCTTGATATTATCTCTTAAAAAGTGATGTCTAATCTCAATATGTTTAGTCCTAGAGTGCATTACTTGGATTTTTAGTTAAGTTGATTGCACTCGTATTATCACACATTAATGGAATGTCATTTAAATATATGCTATAATCCTCTAATTGTTGTTTCATCCACAGAATTTGAGCACAACAACTACCAACTGCAATATATTCAAGCTTCAGTGGTAGATAAAGCAACACATGCTTGTTTCTTAGAATGCCATGATATTAAGGATGAACCTAACAAATGACATGTCCCACTAGTGCTTTTCCTATCAATTTTACATCCACCATAATCAGCATCAGAATATCCTAATAAACTAATACAAGCATCAGACGGATACCACAAGCCAAATCCAAGTAGTTCCTTTTAAGTATTTTAAAATATGTTTTACTGCAATTAAATGAGATTCTTTAGGACAAGCCCGAAATCTAGCACACACACGCATGTAATGCATAATATCGGGTCTACTAGCGGTTAAGTATAATAGTGATCCTATCATACCTCTATACATAGTTTGATTTACTTCCAAACCTGATTCATCCTTGTCTAAATAGTATGAAGTTCCCATGGGTGTGTTAGCTTCCTTTGAGGTGTCCATACCAAACTTTTTGAGGATCTCTTTGCAGTATTTAGTTTGAGAGATAAAAGTTCCATCTTTAAGTTGCTTGATTTGAAGTCCAAGGAAGAATGTTAATTCTCCCATCATAGACATTTCAAACTCTCCCCGCATAATCTTAGCAAATTCTACACACAAAGAATTATCGAGTTGATCCAAAAATAATATCATCAACATATACCTGGACCAATAAGATATGTTCTTTAACTTTCTTAATAAACAGTGTAGAATCAATTTTTCCTCTTGAAAAATCATTTGCAGTTAGGAAACTACTTAATCTTTCATACCAAGATCTAGGAGCTTGTTTTAACCCATATAATGCTTTCTTTAATTTGTAAATATGATTAGGATTATTAAAATCTTCAAATCCAGGGGTTGCTCTACATACACTTCTTCTTTAATAAAACCATTTAAAAATGCACTCTTTACATCCATTTGATATAGTTTAAATTTCATCATAGATGCGTAAGCAAGAAGTAGGCGTATAGCCTCTAACCTGGCCACAAGAGCATAAGTTTCATCATAATCTATACCTTCCTCCCGACAATAGCCTTTTGCAACAAGTCTCGGCTTTATTCTTTGTTATATTACCATCTTCATCAAGCTTATTTTTGAATACCCATTTAGTTCCAATAACTTGATGTGACTCTTCTCTTGGGATTAGTTCCCGAACTTGATTCCTTTCAAATTGGTTAAGTTCTTCTTGCATGGCTATGCACCATTGATCATCTTTAAGTGCTTCCTCAATGTTTTTAGGTTCAATCTGTGACACAAAAGCAACAGACATACAGAAATTATTCATATTTCTAGTTCTTACCCCTTTTGAGATATCACCTATGATATTGTCCATTGAGAGTCCTCTAGGTGATTGCCATTCTTTTGCTAATTGAGGAGTTTGAGAAGGCACATTATCTTCCAAGTATAATTCATCAAGGGCCTCTCTTATATATTCATCATCACCTGCAAGTCTTTTATTTGACTCAAGAGGATTTCCCCAAGGTCTACAATCTCATCAAAGGCAACATGTATAGATTCTTCTATATTCAAAGTTCTTCTATTAAATACTCTATACGCCTTGCTAGTTAAAGAATAACCTAGAAAAATGCCCTCATCGGCTTTTGAATCAAATTTTCCTAGATTGTCCTTTCCATTATTTAGTACAAAACATTTACAACCAAAAATTTTCAAATGTGCAACATTAGGTTTTCTACCATTAAACAATTCATATGGAGTAGATTTCATAATTGACCTAATGAGCATTCTATTTAAAACATAACATGCAGTACTAACCGCATCAGCCCAAAAATATTTAGGAACATTAGATTCATTTAACATAGTTCTTGCAAGTTCCTCTAATGACCTATTTTTCCTTTCAACTACACCATTTTGTTGGGGAGTCCTAGGAGCAGAAAAGTTATGTAATATACCATTTTCCTCACAATATTTCTCAAACTTTTCATTTTGAAACTCACCACCATGGTCACTTCTTAAAACTTTAATCCTTAGGTCTTTCTCATTTTGTATTTGTTTAGCAAACTTTCTAAAGACCTTAAAAGCTTCACTTTTCATAGTTAGGAAAAATGTCCAAGTGTACCTAGAGAAATCATCAACAATTACAAGACCATAATAATTTCCACCAAAGCTTTTTATCCTAGAAGGTCCAAATAAATCTAAATGTAATAATTCTAGGGGTTTTGAAGTGGAAATCACATTTTTTTATTTAAATGATGATTTAACTTGTTTACCTTTTTGGCATGCATCACACAATCTATCTTTTTCAAATTTCAATTTAGGCAATCCAATAACTAAGTCTTTTGATATCAATTTATTCAAATGATGCATGTTTATATGAGCCGCTCTTTTATGCCATAACCAAGGATTCTCTTCCTTAGCAACTAAACATGTTATACTAGACTCATGTAAACAATCCAAATCAATATGTTGTTATGCCTAATGCCTTTTAATTCTACTTTTTCGGAATCTACTAAATGTATGGTGCAAAATTTGCTTTCAAAAGTTACCTTGAAACCTTTGTCACACAATTGGCTTATGCTAAGAAGGTTATGTTTTAATCCATCAACAAGAAGCACATCCTTAATCTCCAATGTATTTGCACCACCTATGTTTCCAATTCCGAGAATCTTCCCTTTGTTGTTATCCCCATAAGTCACATATCCTTGTTCTTTGGCTTTGAAACTTACAAATTTCGTTTTATCCCCAGTCATATGTTTTGAGCATCCACTATCAAGATACCACATAGACTTCTTTGATTTGGAAGTTTCCTCAAAATCTGAAGAATTGTTGTCATTTGCCATCAAGCAATTATTTGCTTCTATTTCCGAGTCACTTGATTCTGAATTTGAATCACTATCATCCCAAGCAATATATGCTTTCTTCTTAAATTGCTTTTTGCCCTTGTGTTCATCATTTTTCTTGTTTGGGCATTCGGTCTTTATATGCCCTGCTTCACCACAACCAAAACATTTTATATTAATGGAAGAATTTTCTTTTACCTTTCCCTTACCTTTGAAAGGATGTCTTTCTTTTGCTTTCATCATCTTGGTGAACTTCTTTATAAAAAGACTCATCTCTTCTTCATCAATTTCGGAGTCTTCTTCTTCTTCTTTCTTATTTTTACCTTTTGAAATCTCGGTCTTGAAAGCTAGATTCTTCTTTTGGTATTGACCCTCTTCCTCATTTAGTCTTCCAAGGTCAAGTTCATGCTCCCTAAGCTTTCCAAATAACGCCGCCATAGACATAGTGGCAAGATTTTGTGACTCCGAGATGGCCGTCACCTTTGGTTGCCATTTCCTATCCAGAGATTTCAAAATTTTTACATTTAATTCATCAACATCAAATACTTTACCTAATCCGGTGAGATGATTCACAATATGAGTGAAACGTTTCTGAACGTCGAAAATCGTTTCGCTGGGTTGCATCCGGAACATTTCGTACTCTTGGATTAAAGAATTTTTACGTGCTCTTTTGACGTCGTCAGTTCCTTCGTGGGTCACCCTTAGCATTTCCCACATTTCCTGTGCACTTTTACAAACTGAAATTCTATAAAACTCATCAAGGGTTAGAGCAGATGAAATAATGTTTCTAGCCCTAACATCAAATTGTGCTTTTCGACTTTCATCTGCAGTCCATCTATCAAAAGGTTTAAGAACGTCAACACCGTTCTCTGTAATTTTAGGAACAAATGGACCGTTTAAATTTGCGTCCCAAACGCCTCTATCAACAGACTCTAAAAATATTTGCATACGTACTTTCCAAAAAGGATAATTTTGACCCGCAAAAAGTGGGGGTCTGTTGATAGACGCACCTTCGGCAAAAGTTTGATTTTGTCCGGCCATTTTCGAAAAGTTTGAATGACTATCAAAGCAAGCTCGATACCACTTGTTAGAATCGCGCAGCGTGAATGTTCGCGTGGTCGGACAAAAACCAAGAGGGGGGGTGAATTGGTTTCTTAATAAAAATTAGGTTTTCAAAATTTTCCCCAAATTTTACCGATTAAAAACTGCGTAAATGTAAATAGAGAAGAGTAGAGAAGATTACACAGTAGGTTTATACTGGTTCGGATCAAAAGACCCTACGTCCAGTTGCTAATCACTCAAAAGAGGATTAACGCTGTCACTAAGAACAAATTGTTAAAAACAAATTACAATGGAAAAGATAAAGTTAAAGATAACACCTCTCTTGAAACCCACAAGAGATGAAGAACAGCTTTCCCTAGAGACGGCACAGCACACAATCCACTAAGAACTCCACTTAGTGATTCTTATCGCTTCTAGCCTCACACCAGGTTCCAAAAGCCCCCTTTCCTTGCAACAAACAGCTTCTCCGGCACTCACAAGCACTTAACTTTTGTATGGAAAGAGTTGTTCCTCTTTTCTGAGTGCCAAAGCAGAGTTTAAGTAGGGAAATTAGGGTTTAGGAATTGGGGATTTCGAAACTAGGGTTCTTGGTAATTGGGTTTTCGAAAATAGGGTTTGTTTGATGTTTAAAATCAGAAACAGACTGAAATAATCGATTAAATGGAGTTTTAATCGATTAAAACAGAGCCAAATACGTCGGAACCCAATCCTCTCTGGTTTAATCGATTATTTGGTGAAATAATCGATTATCTCATACGAACGGTACTGAAATAATCGATTATTTTGCTTTTTAATCGATTAAAACAGTGACTTAGTATAGAAAGTGGTTTTCTCACTGTTTTAATCGATTATTTACCTATATAATCGATTAAAGCCGAGCCTGCATGATAAATTTGAGCATTTTGAAGCTTCTAAGTTATAGACTATGTACCGGCTATCTTAGACTCTATAATTACAGACTCAATCAAACTAAAACAGAGTTATTACAATACAGAAATCATCAATCTTCAATCTTCAATACTCTAAGTCTTTAAGCTCTTGGATCATCATCAAAATCAACATTCTTCATGATCATTATTTGCAACATCAAGTCCTTGAATGTTCAACATATTTCTTCTATATTCAACATGGTATCAGAGCCAAAGCCTAATATCTTTCCGGTTATTGTCATGGGCCAAAAGTTTCCCCTTAGTTGGGTCAAAAGTACCCTTTGCCTGGTCCGACAGGCTTCGTTGGAGGGGATGTGTTGAAAGTCTCACATCGCCTACCTCATATCATTTGATATAGTTTAAATACATGTTAGGCTACTCCACATATTGCCAATTGGTTTTATGTTGGAACCTTAACATGGTATCTAGAGCTTAAGGTTATTTTGAATTTTTTTTTTCGCCTTTGACCACTATTGAAACCGCCACCACCGCTGCTATCGTTGTCGGTTATTTGGTAGTGTGAAAGTGCATGTCTAGGAAATTTCTGACAAAGAAAGACTTGGTATTTAAGCGTGTCCATTAGTGACCCACCTCTCTTTCTTGGGAACTTACCTGGTGTACTGGTTCACGCCGCTGTCACTATCACCTTCGCCCTTTATGAGTTCTTCCGCTCCTTTTAGTACTTTCAATTCTGTCAGTACTGCGTCTGATCCTTCCATTTACACTAACTATGTTAATGTGCACTTATCCATTGACAAGTTAACTGGCCCTAATTATGCCTTATGGTCATCAGACGTTAGATTATGGCTTAAGAGTCATAAGTATCTTGATCATCTTGCCCCGAAAGCACCTACTCTCACCCCTGGTGAGGAAGACCGTTGGGACACCATTGATGCTCAATTATGCGTGGTTCTCAAGGGTACTCTTGATCCTTCGTTAAAACAAATGTTTCGTTCCTACGAAACATGTGCCAAAATCTGGGAACATGCCAAGTTATTATACACCAATGATACTCAACGTCTCTATGATGTTTGTTCTAAATTTGTAGATGTTATTGCCTCTATACATCAAGATTTTATGACTAATTATATGGACAAAATTCATGCTCTTTTTCATGAGTTCAATGAGTTATTGCCTCCTTCCCCCGACCCTGCCACCGAGATAGGACAACGATCAAAGTTCTTCATGCTAGGGGCATTACACGGACTTGCTGATCAATATTCACATATTCGTGATCAGATTTTGGGTTCTCCGGTTGTCCCCACCTTGACATCGACCTGCTCCACTCTTTTGCGTATACCAACAAAACTCAACCATGACACACCTGCTTCTGTTAATGATTCTTCTGCATTGGTATCTCACCGTGATGATCGAACTCACCCTCGCAAACAGGGAAAAGGGCGTCCTAAGTGTGAACATTGTGGCAAGCTAGGTCACAAGATTGACCAGTGTTATGCATTACATGAGTGTGAACATTGTGGCAAACTAGGTCACAAGATTGACAAGTATTATGCATTACATGGTCGTCCTACTCGATCTACTGCAGTTGCTCAGACTGATCTTTCCCCACCTTTATCTGTTAAGGATCCTCCTTCTTCTATTTCATCAGACACACCTGCTATGTTCAACAAATTTCTCAAATGGTATAAGGATCAACAGTCTTCTAGTTCCACTGTGTCTGTCGCACACACAGGTACATCTTTTGCTGGTCTGACCCAATCTTCTTCTGGTCCTTGGGTTTTTGATTCAGGAGCCACTGATCATATTACTAGTAACAAATCTTTGTTCTCCTCTTTATCCTCTCCTGATCCTTTACCTTTTGTTACACTAGCTGGTGGCTCTAGAGTATCATCCCATGGTGTTGGAACTGTTAAACTTTTCCCTTATTTAACCATTGATAATGTTTTTTATGTCCCTGGGTCTCCTTTTAACCTGTTATCCATCGGTCGTCTAACTCGTTCTCTTGATTGTGTTGTTTCTTTTACCAACAATTCTGTGTGTTTACAGGACCGGAGTTTGAAACAGGTGATTGGCACAGGATGTGAGTCTCATGTTCTTTATCATCTTCGTCCATTTACACATGTTGGTGCAGTTATAGAGTCTCCCTCTCTTCTCCATGCTCAGTTAGGTCATCCAAGTCTTGCCAAGTTACAGCAACTTGTCCCTGCCTTATCTAAATTGTCTAGTTTGGCATGTGAGTCGTATCAATTAGGCAAGTATAGTCGTACTTCCTTTCCTCGTAGTGTCACACGTGGTGCTTCGTCCCCTTTTGCCGTGGTTCACTCTGACATTTGGGGACCTAGCCACGTTAAGTCTACTTTAGGTTTTCAATACTTTGTTACTTTCATTGATGATTATTCCAGATGCACTTGGTTATTTTTGATGAAAAATCATTCTGAATTATTTCATATCTTTCAAACTTTTTTCAATGAAATTCAAACTCAGTTCGGTGTTTCTATTAGAGTTTTGCGCAGTGATAATGGTCGTGAATATCTTTCTCATTCTTTTAAACAATTCATGGCTTCTCATAGTATTTTGCATCAAACTTCTTATGCTTATACACTTCAACAAAATGGTGTAGTTGAACGTAAAAATAGACATCTTATTGAAACAACTCGCACTCTTTTAATTCATGGAGAGGTTCCTCAGCATTTTTGGGGTGATGCTCTTCTTATTGCATGTTATCTTGTTAATCGCATACCATCTTCGGTTCTAGATAATAAAATACCTCATTCCATTTTATTCCCTCATGAACCACTTGATCCCTTACCTCTAAAAGTTGTCGGGTCTACATGTTTTGTTCATAATTTTAGTTCTAGTCTTGACAAGCTTTCTCCTAGATCACATAAATGTGTTTTCTTAGGGTTTACAAGATCACAAAAAGGATACAAATGTTTTTCTCCTTCTCTTAACCGTTATTTTGTGTCTGCAGATGTCACCTTTGATGAGTTCTCTTTTTATTTTAAAAGTCAATCTTCACCTCTGTCTCCATCTAATCTTGTCAACACTCCTAGTACATTTAATGTTCCTGTTGTTTGTGACCCTCTAACTGTGTCTTCTTCACCATTAGATTCTACTCCGCAGTCAGTTTCTTCTTCACTGCCTCTTCAGGTTTATAGTTGCCGAAACCAACCACAACCACCACCATGTGACTCTACTCAAGTGTCAACTACTCTGTCTCCTCCGGATGTGACACCTGAGTCTGACCTTCCCATTACCCTCCGAAAAGGTATTCTTTCTACACGTAATCCCTCTCTTCATTATATTGGTTTGAGTTATCATCGACTGTCATTACCTTTTTATACATGTCTTTCCTCTATTTCTTCTGTGACCATTCCAAAAACTGTCCGTGAAGCTTTAGCCCATCCTGGTTGGCATCAGGCCATGTTAGATGAACTAAGTGCTCTTCATAATAATGGAACTTGGGAATTGGTCTCGTTACCGTCTAGGAAATTTGTTGTTTGTTGCAGGTGGGTGTTTGCTATCAAAGTTGGACCTGATGGTACTATTGATCGCCTCAAAGCTCGTCTTATGGCCAAAGGTTATACTCAAATTTTTGGGTTGGATTATGGAGATACATTTTCCCCTGTGGCAAAGATGACTTCTGTTCGTTTATTTATCACCATGGCCGCTCTTCAACAATTGTCTCTTTATCAACTAGATGTTAAAAATGCTTTCCTCAATGGTGATTTGCAAGAAAAAATCTATATGGAGCAACCTACTGGGTTTGTTGCTCAGGGGGAGTCTTCTGGGATGGTATGTCGTCTTCGCAAATCCCTATATGGCCTAAAACAGTCTCCTAGGGCTTGGTTTGGAAAGTTTAGCAAGGTTGTTCAACAATTTGGTATGACTCGGTGTGAAGCAGATCACTCTGTCTTTTATCGACACTTAAGTGTTGGATGTGTTTACTTGATAGTATATGTTGATGACATCGTTCTTACAGGTAGTGACAACCATGGCATCTCTCAGTTGAAACAACATCTCTGTCACCATTTTCAGACCAAAGATCTTGGCAAACTTAAATATTTCTTGGGTATTGAGGTGGCAGAGTCCAATGATGATATTGTTATATCTCAGAGGAAGTATGTCATGGATATTTTAGAGGAAACTGGGTTGATGAATTCAAAGTCTGTTGATACGCCCATGGATCCCAATACTAAACTTTTACCAAATCAGGGGGAGCTTATACCTGATCCTGACTAGTATAGAAGATTGGTTGGAAAATTGAATTATCTTACAGTTACTCATCCTGACATTTCCTTTGCAGTCAGTGTGGTAAGCCAATTTCTTAATTCCCCATGTGAAGATCATTGGAATGCAGTCATTCGTATCTTAAAGTATATTAAAGGATCTCCTGGAAAAGGATTGTTATATGATTCTAATAACCATACAAGAGTTGTTTGCTACTCAGATGCTGATTGGGCAGGATCTCCTTCAAATAGAAGATCTACATCTGGATATTGTGTCTCCATTGGTGGTAACTTGGTCTCATGGAAAAGTAAGAAACAAAGCGTTGTGGCAAGATCTAGTGCAGAAGCAGAATATAGAACTATGACCTCAGCTGCTTGTGAACTTGTTTGGCTCAAACAATTGCTTAGAGAGTTACAATTTGGAGATGTCACTTGTGTGTGACAATCAGGCTGCTCTTCATATTAGCTCTAATCTTGTCTTTCATGAGAGGACCAAACACATTGAGATTGACTGTCATTTCATTCGAGAAAAGATTATGTCTGGAGACATCAAGACTGAGTTTGTTAACTCAAGTGATCAGTTAGCAGATATTTTTACTAAATCTTTACGGGGTCCTAGAATTGATTATATTTGTAACAAGCTTGACACATACGATTTGTATGCTCCAGCTTGAAGGGAAGTGTTAGATATTGTTTAGATATTATTTAATATTGTTAAGATATTGTTAGATATTAACCATAATATCAAACAATATATTCTGTTTATTCTGTTACTTTCAGTTACTCTTTTAGTTGTATCTCTCTACTATAAATAGACTACCCTATGTGTGATTTATACACAAGGGAGATTAATCCCAAAATTTATTTCTTCTATATTCAACAAGGTGTTTTCATCCCTTTGATTTGTTCGATGAGGTGTTCATCCCTAGTGTGATTCTAGGGAGGTGTTCTTTGTGTGTTGGTTGCAAATGAGGTGTTTTTCATCCCTTTGATTTGTTCGGAGAGGTATTCATCCTTGGTGAGATTCTAAGGAGGTAATTGTCTTTTTAATTAGTTTACTCTTTACTGGTTCCTCTGCTGAGTTGATTGTAATTTATAAATTGAATTTTAAAGATAGTGAATTGGGGTCACTCTTGTGTTAAAGGTGACTCTGAATGTATGGTTGACTATACCCTAACCAGTATAAATTACTGTGTGTTCATCTCTTCACTTTATGACTCTTGGGTTTATTTTCCTTATATTTGTGCGCTTATATTTTTTCCTATACCTTGTTGATTATATCGTTTCCTCTGAATTCAATCTGATAAATAAAATTGAATTAACAAGCACTAGTGCAAAAATGGGCTTTTACGTCAGGTATTTAGGGCTTTTTACATCGTATTTAAGTCCGACGTTAAAGCGGGAGACGTAAATTTACGTCAGACCCTTTTGCCTGACGTAGATTTACGTCAGTTATCAAGATCCGACGTAGATTTACAATAAACAGACGTAAAAACCTTTTCAATTTAAAAAAAACAGAAAATTTACGTTGTATATGGTATACGCGACGTAAATTTACGTCGCATATACCAATACGCGACATAAATTTACGTCGCATATTGGTATATGCGACGTAAATTTACGTCGCGTATACCATATGCGACGTAAATTTACTGTTTTTTTTTAAATTGGGTTTATTTATTCTGTTTTACAACTAAAACCTGCAAATAGTAATCCAGACAGATCCAGAGGTTCAGCTTTTCTTTAGCTAGTAAATTAAAAATATAATATTATATAATTCAAACTACATAATAAAACAATATAATACAAACATACAAACTAAAAAATCTATTACAAACTAAGCTACCTATAGAAACTAAGCTACCTATACAAACTAAGCTACCTATACAAACTAAGCTAAACTACATAATACACACAATATAATATGAACAAGAACTTAAAAAATAATGTACTAGAATTGTTGAACAAAAAAGTTTGCCCATTGTTCTCTAATTTCGTAATCTCGCATTCTCGTAATGGAGATGGATCTTGAAATACCCGAAACATGAATTTGACTCTTGTAAGCATGCAACATGAATAAAGTTAAATAAACTTAACTAATGTTAAAAGTAATTACCTCCGTCCAAGAATCAATTAAACCCGCACAAACTATGGCTCTCATCCAATACATTACATAATAACCACATTCAAACGAGTCAGCTTTGCTTATTACACTCGAAATGATGAAAAAAACATAATATTATTTTCAAAATTGAAATACAAACAATAATTATGGTATTCACTTATATAAATAAGTTTCTAACCTTAGGATAAATGAACTCGCAAAGTCTTTGTTCTAGGTTTTCCACTTAGAACATTAGTTCCAGACACAATTCTAAGTGAAAAAAAGTCATATATTATTCAATATGTATTCACAATTTAAAAACATAATTAATGAATAAAAGATAAAGTTACCCTTGTAATAAGCTTTTCATTTCTTGACTCTGGTTTCCGATGTAATGAACAAAACCACACCACAAGTGTAATCCCGGGCATGATTACAATTAACTCGCCAATGGGACCTACATTGTATGACATAAAAATTAGTTACAAAAATATAAACTAAAATACAAATTAAAATACTAACCCTTCAATGTATGGAGCCAAATATATATGTCTTCTTGAGTCACTCATCTATGTTTGCATATATTGTTGGATTCCAACCTTTGTATTTCCGGATTTTTGGATGGATTGAGGCTCAATAAATCCGTACACTTCGGATTTTTCTTGTTCCACACTCAAATTGTCAAGGTACCTAAAACAATTAATTATAAGTTGAATATAATTATTATAATCTTAGAAACATAAATGAAAATGACTTACATTGCCCACAATTGTATGATGGAAATGTTTAACATGCAATTTCCCCAAGCAATTTCTAAAGCATCTGGCAAGGAAATGTACAATGGAACACCGGAATTGTCAATTCCAAACACTCTAACATCCCATTAGTATCCGACAGTGGTCTCTTCCTCAACCGTGGTAATACTGGCTAACAACATAGAGATGGGATCATCATCACATTCTGTCAGATCCTCATCAATAATAGGTTTTTTTTATGCTTTGCACGACACAAGTCCTCCTAAACAAATGATAACAATTAATTAAACATTTATATAATTATAATACTAGAAAAGAGTAAATAGACAATATGTATATATATATATATATATATATATATATATATATATATACCTTGGTCTCGTGGCTGATAGTGGCATAACCAAACGTCTTGGCCAAGCCAAGAATGTCCCGCTTGCCTCGCCCCACTAATTGAATCTCTTCATTAGGAAAAGGCACTGGAGCATTAGCATCATGAACTTCATCAACTACTACTCGTGTCCAGGCCCGGTCGTAGAGGGACACCATGGATGGTTAAGCCACCCTCAAAAACTCGACCAACAGCCCACTAGACGCGGGGTCATCTTCAACATATAACTCACACCGGTGTGATGCATCGTCTCGAGTATATTCTCCCGAAGGATCAATGCAGAGTAGCAAGACAACTCCCTTTAGTGCCGACTCGAACAATATCATGTTCAATTGTTTGAGGTGTTCCTTGAGTCTCGTTGTCGAGAGCGGGCGAGAGATTCAATTTTCTCATCAAACTCTTGCCGCAAGGACTCCCTTATTTGATTTAACTTTTCTTCAAACCGCATATCCATTTTATGCAAGGCCTCCCGGCCGCAAGAGTCAGCAGTGGTCCTTCGTGATGTTGGACCAAAGTAATCACGAAGGCCCCGTGTTCCACCAAAGACCACGCACACGTCCCGAGTAATCTGGTTTTCCTATGGTTGTCGCTAATATATCTTGTCAACCATGAGGAATAAATGATCCTTGGCCGGTCCGCTCAACTAAATCATCCTACAACACATTAACAATAATTAAGTCATACACTAACTTTCAAATTAGAATCAATTCAAATTGACATTATAACTTACGATTTTCTCGAGCAATGATTCGTGCGCACTCGAAGTCATTTGTCCATCGATTTTGTCCGGCCGCCTTCCACATCTCGATAACGAGGGGTGGAGATGCAAGGTCGGTAGAATCAACTCCCGCCGACTCTTCTCTCGGATTTCATGAGACGTTGCTCCAATAATGCATACCCTCCTCGTGACAATACATGGGGTGCATCATTCAACCTCTCGACGTTGTTGGGCAGCCTTGTCCTTTATCCCGCCAAGAGGGGTCCATTCTGGTCGGCACAAAACCGTAACCAATCCTCCTCACTAATTTGATACTTTACACAGGGAGATTCATCTCGAAACTTTCCAAATACATACTCCCGTGTAAAGAAAGTCTTAAAGTCCCTCCATCTAATGGCAATGGAGGATAAAATCTTCTTCCTCATCACCTCGATGTTAGGAACATCAAAATTTTGTCGTGAAATGACCAATAAATGTTAAATTCAATTAATAATGATATATAAAGTATTCAACAAATATAGAAATACCCGAACATCCCGCCACATGAGGTTCTTCTCGCTTTCCTCAACATCATCCCAAGATGGAGTAGTAATCGGAACATGGTGTCGAGCTAGTAGTCCCAAATAGCTCTTAAACTTAGCAGCATTTGGGCCAGATGCCTTACCAGAACGTGGATCAACTTCAACTTGAGTTTTCTCTCTAGCTACCCTCCTTGCTGTCAACCCCTTTAACCGAGTGACAGATCTACCTTTATCACCACTTCCGTGAAGCACTTGGTGGATTTGATGAAGACATAGATATAGCTTAGGTTGTGGGTGTGTAGATGATTAGGTTTTTAGTTTAAGCACTTAATCTCTTGATAGTCCATTATATTTTGTGATAAGCGCCTTATAATGTGGCATCCCATTGAAAATCATTTTTCTGCATGAAAAACTAACATCTAAGTATTAAAAGAACAAACTAAGTTTTTCAATCTGTTGAAAAGGATTTTCAATCTGTTAAAATCACTCAACATAATAAGTGGTCATACATAGTCGTATTTTCAATTGATTGATTCGCGGAATCAACAAGTTAAAATAACTCAATGAATTTTTCAATATCAAAGTTTCGGATTTTCAATCTGTTGAAATATTTTTCAATCTGCTAAAACAGTAAAGACTATTTTTTCAGTCTAAGAGTTTTTCGTAAAATCAATCTGTTGAAATATTTTTCAATCTGTTGAAACAGAAAGACTATTTTTTCAATCTAAGAGTTTTTCGAAAATCAATCTGTTGAAATATTTTTCAATCTGCTAAAACAGAGAGGCTATTTTATTAACTAAAGAGTCGTCATTTTTCTAAAAGTTGTTTCAATCCATTGAAAACTCGAAACAATCGATTGAATGAACTTTTAAATGAAATCAATCGATTGAATCGTGGTTTCAATCGATTGAAATGTAATCTGATCGATCATAGTTTCATTCTGATCGATCATAACTCGACCTGATCGATCATACTTCAGCTTCTAATCGATCGTAGTCTCTTCTAAACCGTTATACTCTCAAACTAATCGATCTTGTGACTCTCTGAAACAGCTTTTGACAGATGAAACGTTCTGATTCTTTGTTTTACTCTATATATACAGAATTGATCTATCTTTTGAAATATATACAACACACTACTTGAGAAAACTTGTGAAATCATTCTGTGAAACTTTCATATACGTGACTTTCTCTCGCATTCAAGAATCTTTTCATATCATAAGGTGTCATGGATCGGAATTGTGGTCAATCAAAGAGAGAAAGTGCTCGTTAGAATTTGTTCTGACAATTAGAACTTCAAGTCCAGGTTTTTTCTTTCCATACTCTTTTGTAAAAGTGTGATTGTGCAGTGTTGGATTGTGATCTCGCACTTGGTACAAGAATCGGATTTGGTTATCGGGTGGTTTTCAAGATTCTATCTTGTGGGTTTGCAAGATAGTTCTTGGGGTAGATTGGTGAGTATCTACTGGTTGTAATTTTCACTTGGTATTAGTGGAACTTGACTGGTTTGTCAAGAACTCGGATGTAGCTCTGGATTAGAGTGAACCAAGATAAATTTGTGTGTTAAAATTAATCTTTCATCTCTTTTATTTTCTCGTCTATAAACTTATCGTGTTTAAACCAAATTACCTTCGCAAAGATTGAATAAAGATAACTCATTCTTCCAAAAGAAAGTAAGTTTTGCGAAAAGTTTTAAAGTTCAATTCACCCCCTCTTGAACTCAACCATTAATTCTTTCAATTGGTACCAGAGCTGGTTCTTGTAAGTTACTCAAGAAATCGGTCCAATGGCCGAGGGAAAGATGACTTTTTCGTAAGGAGCCTCCATAAACGAGCCTCCACTTTTTCTCGGTGTGAATTATTCTTTCCGGAAGGTTAGAATGAAAATCTTTATTGAATCTCTTGATAGAGGCATTTGGAAAAGAATTGTTAATGGTCCTTACAAACCAACTCATACAAGAGATGGTAAAGTAGTTGAAAAAGATTGGGTCGAATTAACTCGATGTAGAAAATAGGAGAGTCCAATATGATTATACTCGCAAAAAATATTATTACCTCTGCTTTAAATCTTGATGAGTTTTTCAGTGGTGTCTCAAGGTGCCTCGCCAAAGAGATGTGGGAAATTTTAGAGGTCACACATCAAGGAACATCTCGATGTGAAAAGGGCAAGAAAGCATGAGTTAATCAGGGACTATGAGTTGTTTAAAATGCAGCAAGGAGAAACAATTGCAGATGTGCGTAAAAGGTTCACGCACATAGTCAATCATCTAATTGGGTTAGGAAAGATTTTTGACAAAGAAGAGTTGAACATCAAAATCTTAAAGTGTTTGGACAGAACGTGGCAACCAAAGGTGACAACTATATCGTAATCAAGAGACTTGACTCGAAATGACTACCGCTTCACTTTTTGGTAAGTTAAGGGAACATGAGTTGGAAATCAATCTGGCTCAAAGAACAAGAAAATGCAGAAAAGAAAAGTAGAAATATTGTTCTCAAGACGATTGAAGAAAACAATGGATCTCGAAGAAGATGAATCAGAGAACTTGACTTTGTTGGTTAAGAAATTTGGGAAATTTCTTAGAAGAAAGTAAAAAGGTACAATGATAAAAAGATCGAATCTGTTCAAAATTCTATTACTTGTTATTCTTGTGGTAAACAGGGTCACATAAAGAGTGAGTGTCCTGAAAAGACCAAGAATCGAACAAGAAAGAATCAAGACACAAAGGGAAAAAGGCCTATATAGCCTGGCAAGACAATGATTCATCTTCCAGACTCTGAATCCGAAAGTGAAGAGGTGAACCCGTGTTTGATGGTCGGTCGTGAATCCTCTTCATCACATGTAAGTTCAACTCCTACAGAAAATGAAATGAATTACAAGACATTACTGAATGCTTTCAATGAAATGCATAGTGAAGCCGTAAATTTATCTCATACAAATAATCGGTTGAAAGGTTTAAATAACTCGGTTAGAAAATAGAGTTAAAGTTCTGGAAAATGAACTATTAGAAAGCAAAACAGATTTAGAACATCTAGATATTATCTATTCATCTCATGGATAATGTTGCTGTTAATAAGAATTGTGAAAAGTGTATTGTTTTACAAAATAAGGTTGATTACTTGACTAAAACTTTGACAAAATTTACTCAAGGTAAAGAGAATTTAGATGCACTTCTGGGTCTCAAAACTGTGTGTTTGAACATTCTGGAATTGGGTACAAACCTAAGAATGGGGTAAAAACTAAAAAATATTTGAACTTCTTTTCATACAGAAAAACAACAAGATCCCCTTTCTCATCTTGTCATTACCGCATGAAGAAAGGACATACTATAAAATACTCGTCATGCTAGAAAATATTTTGTGCCGCAAGGTAGGAAGAGATGGGTTCCAAAACATGTTAAACGTAAAATTTGACTCCTAAGGACCCAAAATACGTAAGGGTACCAAATACTTGATGTTTGATCTTTCAGTGAACAGCAACAAGAGTCCCTTTGGTATCTAGACAACGGATGCTCAAGGCACATGACAGTGACATTTCAAAATTCCGTAAGTCGAAATTGAAGAATGGAGGTCATGTGACTTATGAAGACAACAACAGAGGAAGAATTCTAGGTTCTGGAGATATTGGTGATGGTGAATCAGCAATCATTCACAATGTTCTTCTTGTTGAAGGTCTCAAGCACAATCTGATAAGCATAAGTCGCTTATGTGATCTTGGTCACAAAGTCATTTTCAAACTGTAAAAGTGCCTTATCTCAGTGAGCCGTAATCTGACACTGTAATGTTGGTAGGTAAGAGGTTAAACAATATATACATGTTAGATATCAAACAGTCTATATCATCTCAAAGTTGTCTTCTTACTAAAGAAGAAGAATCTTGGTTGTGGCATAGAAGACTTGCTCATATACATCTTAACCATCTTGACAAACCGATTTCAAAAGAATTAGTTTCTGGGTCGCCTAAGCTTCAAATCTTGAAAGACAAAATCTGTGAAGCTTGTTTGAAAGGCAAACAAACTAGAAAATCTTTTTCAAACAAAAACATTGTTTCAACTTCCAAACCTTTGGAACTCGCTTCACATGGATTTGGTTGGTCCTTCAAGGAATAAAAGCCTAGGTGGTAATCTTTATATCATGGTAATTGTTGATGACTTTTCCAGATTTACCTGGACCGTTTTTCTAAAGGCCAAATCTGATTCTTACAAATCTTTCAAAAAGCTTGCCAAGGTTTTACATAATGAAAAAGGATATTTCATTACATCTATTCAAAGTGACAATGGTGGAGAATTTGTAAATGAAAAGTTTGAATCATTTTGTGAAAAGTTTGGCATAAAACACAATTTTTCTCGCTCCAAGAACTCCTCAACAAAACGGTGTTGTGGAAAGAAAGAACAGATCCATTGTGGAACTTGCTAGAACAATGTTGTGTGAAAATTCTTTACCTAAATACTTTTGGGCAGATGCAGTAAACACCGCTTGTCATGTTTTGAATAGAGTCTTGATTAGACCCATGCTTAAGAAAACCCCATATGAACTGTACAAAGGAAGAAAACCCAACATAAACTATTTCGTGGTTTTTGGATGTACATGTTTTGTTTTAAACAATGGAAAAGAAAATATTGGCAAGTTTGATGAGAAATCCGACAAAGGAATCTTTCTTGGTTACTCAACTCACTGGCCATGCATATAGAGTTTACAATTTAAGATTGAAATCAGTTGAAGAATCAAGTACATGTTGTGTTTAATGAGTCTCCTCGAGTAGTGCGTAATAGAACAACAGTATCGCAGATGAAGAAGATTTAACTGATAATTCTTATCAGCTTGAAACATACCAAGTAACACAGATCAGCATGCATCGTTGAAGAAGATGATCCATCAGTAGACCTCGCAAAAGCTGATCCACCAACAATTACCGAAGAACAGGAAGAAGATATTCTGGAAGAGCTTCCTAAAGAGTGGATTGTCCCAAGAGATCTCTCTCTAGACAATGTCATCGGGCAAATCAATAAGGGAGTATCTACTAGACATTCTCTTAACCAATTCTGTAATCATATGACATTCATTTCACAAATAGAGCCTAAGACAGTTAAAGAAGCATTAAATGATGAATAATGGGTTAGTGCCATGCATGATGAGCTTAATCAATTTGAAAGAAATAAAGTATGGGAATTAGTTCCTAGAATTAAAGATATCAATGTAATTGGTACTAAGTGGGTATTCAAAAACAAGCTAGATGAACACGGCATTATTACTAGAAATAAAGCTAGATTGGTAGCCAAAGGGTATAACCAACAAGAGGGTATTGATTTTGATGAAACCTTTGCACCTGTAGCTAGACTTGAAGCTGTTAGATTGCTATTAGCTTATGCCTGTTTAAGTGGTTTCAGATTACTACAGATGGATGTCAAGAGTGCCTTTCTTAATGGACTCATCAATGAAGAAGTATATGTTTCTCAACCTCCTGGGTTTGAAGATCACAAGCATTCCGACCATGTTTACAAATTGAAAAAGGGCCTTTATGGTTTAAAGCAAGCACCTAGACAATGGTATGAGAGGTTAAGTAACTTCTTAATTGATCAAGGGTACAAGCGAGGTGAAGTTGATAAAACTCTATTCATTAAGAAATCTGAACCGACATTATTCCGTGCAGGTGTATGTGGATGATATCATTTTCGGTTCCACTAATAATGCCATGTGTAATAAGTTTGTAAAAGAAATGCAAAGTGAATTTGAAATGTCTATGATGGGAGAATTGAATTTCTTTCTTGGTCTCCAGTGTTAAACAATTAAGAAATGGCATTTTTCTTAGTCAATCTAAATACCGCAATGAATTGTTAAAGAAATTTGATATGCAAAATTGCAAGGTGTCCTCTACACCCATGTCTACTAACTCGTTGTCTAGACTTAGATGAAAAAGGAAAACCCGTTGATCAAACTAAATATAGAGGTTTGATTGGTTCACTACTATATCTAACCGCTAGTAGACTCGACATTATGTTTAGTGTGTGCCTTTGTGCAAGATTTTAGGCAAATCCAAAGGAATCACATCTTACCGCCGCTAAAAGGATTCTCGAAATACCTTAAGGGAACAAGTTAATGTTGGACTATGGTATCCTCGAAGGTGCATCCCTTAAACTTGTTGGATTTTCCGATTCGACTTTGCAGGATGTAGATTGGACGGAAAAAGTACCTCCGGTACTTGTCATTTATCGGGGAGCAGCTCTTATATCGTGGCACAAAGAAAAGCAAGCGTGTGTTGCTCTATCAACCGCAGTAGCTGAATACATTGCAACTGGAGCCGTTGCGCTCAAAGCATTTACCTCAAGCAACAACTCGACGATTATGGAGTGACTCTAAACAAGGTACCTCTGGTTTGTGACAATACTAGTGCAATAAACTTAACTAAGAATCCTATTCAACACTCTAGAACTAAGCATATTGAAATTAGACATCACTTTATTAGAGAACACGTATCTAGGGGTGACTGTGAGATATTATTCATTGAATCTAAAAACAAGCTTAGCTGATTTATTCACTAAACCACTTCCTAGAGATAGACTTAATATGCTTAGGACTGAATTAGGAATTCTAGATATATCTAGTATTGCATAACCGATTCTTTACAGTGATTGTATGCTTTTTAACAGTCGATAACAAGTTCAATCAATTAATAATTGCATGAATAACTTGATATTATTTGTTTCAATCGATTGAAATTGCGAAATAATCTGTTGATTTCCTGATTCTTACTCTCTGGTATTGATATGTTATCAGTTCAATCGATTAGATAAGCTTTTAATCGATTTATTTCATTAACCTTGTAGCTCTGCATACTTTCTTCTATAAATCAATCGATTAAATCTTCGATTCAATCGATTGAATTTACTTATGATACTCTGCATGATTGTCTCTTACAATAACAATCGATTTAATTCTCGATTCAATCGGTTTATTTCACTTATAAGTATCTGCAATTACAAAATAAATTGGTTTCACGAAAAATCAACTGATTAATTAGGGTTAAGTGTATTAGGACTGCATCCAAACATATACTGCAGATTAGGTTGAATACATTTACAATGAGATAAAATTTCAACTACTTTCTTTAATACCGATTGACCCTGATTGGATATCTACTGTAAGGGTAATTAAAGTGTACAGTAGCAATTCTCTCTCCTCCTTTATCATCACTGCGCAGAAACAATAAAACAGTAAAGACAAAAATTTTTGAAGCTGAAAGGTTTGTGTATTCTTATTCCTGTAGTATTATTTCCTTCTTTGAACTTTCTCTTTTCTCGGTTCTTCTCTGTTCTGCTCATCCCAAAAATCAAGTATCCTCAAGCGCACAAAGTCTGGTAGGAAGAAGTCCAGCAGAGGCGAGTCTTCTACTGCAAGGCAAGAACAGAATGTTGAAGGAAGGATTGAAACTTGGTTCAATGGGGACCAAGAGAAAATGGATTTGTTTATCCATGAATTGATGAGGAAGCAAGTCAACATTCCGAAGATGTTAAAGTTTTCCTGGCTTGATGCCGAAGGATTCAGAGGCATTCGAAAGCTACTACAACACCAAAAGCTTCGAAGTTTCGGAGTTAAATGGTAGGATTTATCCCGATTTGATTAAAGTTTTCTTCACAAATTTATCCTTTGAAGGTTCCACTTTGAAAACCCAAGTTAAAGGTGTAGACATTGAAATTACACCCAACATCCGGAAGGAGGTTGCTGGAATAAAGGATGTTGGTGTAAAAGTCACCAAAGGATACACTTCGGATGTGGACGAATTTAATAAGGTCCAAGACTTTCTGGCCATGCATGAAGAATACTCGTGATTCCGTCAGCTTCTTTCAATACTGGGAAGTCGAAGCCGGAAGAAAGGATTCTCGCTTCATTGTGTCCTGGCAGCTCACACCCGGGGAAGCAATCATGCGGTGCTAAACGAAGGAGATTTAGTATCGATGTACCGCATTCACCACGAGATACGGTGAACTGGGTCTTCGTCATCAAGGACCACATGATCAAAGCCAAGAGACTTAGTGATTTCAGTGTATCCTTATGCTATTCTCGATTTCTAAGTTTTTAACACATTTTGGTGTCAATGTAGAAGGAGAACTTGTTGAAACCGTCCGACCAACGAATGAAATAAATAATTCCGTGCTTCACAAAATGGGATTCATTAAAATTGATGGTGAATGGATCTCGAAAGAAGATGCTGGGAGAAGTGAAGAAAGTGAAGAAGAAGAGCAAGAGGAAGGAATCAACACCGATATTCCCGGAACTTCGCAAAGACGTCCGTCCGATCCAATGGAAGAAGTGACCCCACTGGAAATGATTCCATACAATCCACCGCCTAACCATGGCACGCCTCGTCTCAGCTCGAAAGAACAATGTTACATCAAATGAGCGAACCGCATTCGGACCAAAGGAGGCATATGCGAGATGACTCGCCGCTCCGAGGGCTCTGCAGAGATTATTTGGATGAAAATTTCATTGCAAGGTTCCAAGCATATTGATAATCAACTAGAAGACATTTACAACAGGATTGTGGAACCGCAATTCAATCAAGGCCCCTGGGACGAATGAAGACTTTTTATGTTTCTGTTATTCTTTTTTCTTTTCTTAGTTTTTAATGTTCTGTTTTATATTCGGGTACCCATGTGGCCCCATTGGACTCGTAACTAAAACAATCTATTTGATGCAGTCAAATAGGGGGAGAAGTATTTTGCTTAAAACTCGTCACTACACACACACCACAAAATATATGTCTCTCGGTCTCGTTATTTTTTATGCAGGTGCAGTGGTTATTTGTCTCCATCAAATAGGGGGAGATTGAAACACTTGGTGGATTTGATGAAGACATAGATATAGCTTAGGTTGTGGGTGTGTAGATGATTAGGTTTTTAGTTTAAGCACTTAATCTCTTGATAGTCCATTATATTTTGTGATAAGCGCCTTATAATGTTGCATCCCATTGAAAATCATTTTTCTGCATGAAAAACTAACATCTAAGTATTAAAAGAACAAACTAAGTTTTTCAATCTGTTGAAAAGGATTTTCAATCTGTTAAAATCACTCAACATAATAAGTGGTCATACATAGTCGTATTTTCAATTGATTGATTCGCGGAATCAACAAGTTAAAATAACTCAATGAATTTTTCAATATCAAAGTTTCGCATTTTCAATCTGTTGAAATATTTTTCAATCTGTTAAAACAGAAAGACTATTTTTTCAGTCTAAGAGTTTTTCAGAAAATCAATCTGTTGAAATATTTTTCAATCTGTTGAAACAGAAAGACTATTTTTTCAGTCTAAGAGTTTTTCAGAAAATCAATCTGTTGAAATATTTTTCAATCTGTTAAAACAGAGAGGCTATTTTATTAACTAAAGAGCTGTCATTTTTCTAAAAGTTGTTTCAATCCATTGAAAACTCGAAACAATCGATTGAATGAACTTTTAAATGAAATCAATCGATTGAATCGTGGTTTCAATCGATTGAAATGTAATCTGATCGATCATAGTTTCATTCTGATCGATCATAACTCAGTCTGATCGATCATACTTCAGTTCTAATCGATCAAAGTCTCTTCTAAACTGTTATACTCTCAAACTAATCGATCTTGTGACTCTCTAAAACAGTTTTTGACAGATGAAACGTTCTGATTCTTTGTTTTACTCTATATATACAGAATTGATCTATCTTTTGAAATATATACAACACACTACTTGAGAAAACTTGTGAAATCATTCTGTGAAACTTTCATATATGTGACTTTCTCTGCATTCAAGAATCTTTTCATATCATAAGGTGCTGTGATCGAATTGTGGTCAATCAAAGAGAGAAAGTGCTGTTAGAATTTGTTCTGGACAATTAGAACTTCAAGTCCAGTTTTTTCTTTCCATACTCTTTTGTAAAAGTGTGATTGTGCAGGTTGGATTGTGATCTCGCACTTGGTACAAGAATCGGATTTGGTTACTCGGGTGGTTTTCAAGATTCTATCTTGTGGGTTTTCAAGATAGTTCTTGGGGTAGATTGGTGAGTATCTACTGGTTGTAATTTTCACTTGGTATTAGTGGAACTTGACTGGTTTGTCAAGAACTGGATGTAGCTCTGGATTAGAGTGAACCAGTATAAATTTGTGTGTTAAAATTCTTCTTTCATCTCTTTTATTTTCTGTCTATAAACTTACTGTGTTTAAACCAAATTACCTTCGCAAAGATTGAATAAAGATAACTCATTCTTCCAAAAGAAAGTAAGTTTTGCGAAAAAGTTTTAAAGTTCAATTCACCCCCCTCTTGAACTCAACCATTAATTCTTTCATTCCGCTCCTGCCACTGCCACTACCACTACCAGTACCAGCTGTGGAATCCAACATATCCTGAAAAACAAAACAATATTAAGTCAACATACTTTATAAGTTTGAATAAAAAGAACTAGAAAATGTTAAGATAAACACCTATTATGTTGGTATGTTTTCCCATATCCCTTCATCATGATCACTTCGAATTGCATGTATGTCATCAACTTCATTGTCAACTATGTCATCAAATGGTCTACTTGAAAATGAAGGTGTTTCATGTATATCTAGAGACTCATCTTCATGAATTCCGTGCATGTTTCTTCCTTCTAGGACAATTGACCATCTCTCATTACATGGATCCTTGACATAAAATATTTGTCTCGCTTGATATGCCAAAATAAAAGGTTCATCCTTATACCCAACTTTACTCAAATCAACCAAAGTAAATCCTAGGTCATCTGTTCGCACACCCGTATTCCCTTCAACCCATTTACACTTGAAGACAGGCACCCTAAAAGTAACATAATCAATTTCTCATATCTCTTGTATGACCCCAAAATAACTCATAGAAGCTGTGATAGGATTTTTGTCTTTAGAACTAGAAAAATGCATAGATTGAGCTTGAATTGTGACCCCACTATTTTGTACTCTACCTTTATCATCTTCTATTTTTGAGTAGAAACAATAGTTATTAATGTCATACCCACCGAATGTAATGACATCACTATTAGGCCCACGAGCAAGTCTCGAAGTGTTTCGAAGCATTAATCTCAACATATACCCTTTTTTTAAACCAAGAAAGGAAACTTTTGTTATGTTCATTCAATACCCATTTTTCATTCATTCGTGGATGTGTTGCCTTTATTTCGGTTATGTGTTGTGATATGTAAGGGATTACTTCATCGGTGTTGTTCAATATGTATAAATGTGCTTGGTCAACTTCTTTCCGACTAACATTTTTAATCTTCAAATTTCGAGTACCCTTACCTTCACATCTTCCATCATGTCTCATCTTAGGAATACCTATTGGTTCCGATTTTGACATGTATCCTTGACAAAACTCAATGGCTTCTTCTGCAATGTACCTTTCCACAATAGAAGCTTCGGCCTGTACTCGATTCTTCACATATCCTTTTAAGATCTTCATGTATCTCGTCAACAGGATACATCCATCTAAGAAAAATTGGACCACATAACCGAATTTCCCTTACCAAATGGACTATCAAATGCACCATGATATCAAAAAATGAAGGGGGAAAATACATTTCTAACCGGCACACTATCACAATTGCTTCATTTTCTAATTCATCTAACTTTTTTGGATCAATTACCTTTTTACAAATGGCGTTGAAAAACAAACATAATCGAGTAATAGCAATTCTAACGAAGTTGGTAAGATGTTTCGAATAGCCACTAGTAAAAGTTGTTGCATCAACACATGACAATCATGAGACTTTAAACCAACTAATTTCAACTCTTGCATAGACACAAGACTCTTAACATTTGAGGAGTATCCTTGTGGCACTTTGACCTCACGTAAACACTCACAAAAGCTTCTCTTTTCTTTCTTTGATAGAGTATGACAAGCCTGGAGGTAAGTAAGTGCGTTTTCCAACCGATTGTGGATGTAATTCGAACGTATACCCATGTCCGCCAAATCTTGTCTTGCTTTTATTCCATCTTTTGTCTTTCCTTTTATGTTAAGCAATGTCCCAATTATACTATCACAAACATTTTTTTTCAACATGCATCACATCTATACGAGTGTCTAACTTCCAACTTACACCAATAAGGAAGATTGAAGAATATAGATTGTTTCTTCCAAATGTTTTTCTTAGTGGATTTCTTTTGGGTCTTTCCAAACACAATATTAATATTTTTCACTTGTTCATATACTTGTTCACCATTGCGTGGTACTCGATGCAACCGCATTCTCCCGACATCCATTAAATGCTTTTTTCATTTTACGATATGGATGATTAGTAACTAGAAACTTTCTATGCCTATTGTACGCAGCTTTTTGTCCATGTTTCAATTGGATATAACTTGTGTCTTCTTGACATATAGGACACGCTAAATGACCTTTCACACTATAACCGCTCAAATTACCATATGCTCGGAAAATCATTTATAGTACAAAATAACATTGCACGCAACCTGAAATTCACTTCGTGATATGAATCAAATACATCCACTCCTGTTTCCCACAACATTTTCAAATCATCAATTAAAGGACTAAGATATACATCTATGTCATTTCCTGGTTGTCGAGGTCCTGAAATCATCATAGATAACATCATATATTTTCTCTTCATGCATAACCAAGGAGGCAAATTGTAAATGATCAACATAACTCGGCCATGAACTATGTTTACTACTTAAATTTCCATAAGGATTCATCCCATCTCGTAGCTAATCCAATTCTCAAGTTTCTTGGCTCGCACCAAATTCGGAAAGGTTTCATCAATCCTTTTCCATTGTGGAGAATCATCTGGATGTCGAAGAAAATTGTCACATTTTCTACCATTTGCATGCCATGTCAAGTTTCTTGCATCTTCTTTTATGGCAAATAATCTTTTAAACCTAGGTATAATTGGCAAATACCATAACACCTTAGCAGGGGGACCATCTACTTCTTCCTCACCACTACTTTCCTCAACTTTGTTTTTGAACCTCGACAAACCACATGTCGGACACATCTTTAATTTAGCAAAATCCTTTCGTACAATATACAATCATTAGGACATGCATGTATTTTCTTGTACTCTAAACCCATTGGACATAATATCTTCTTTGCCTCATAGTTACGAATAGGTAATGTATTATCTTCAGGAAGCATCTCCTTCAACAACTCCAATAATTCGGTGAAACTTTTATCAGTCCATCCATTTCTTGCTTTTAAAGTAAACAATTTTAAAGTTGCTGATAATCTTGTAAAACTACATCCTATGTACAATTGTTGCGCAAAATCAGATTTCAAAGAATCATATAGATGTGCTTTCATAAAATTTTCGTCACCAATATCACGTATCATATCCTCTAGATTATCATCCATCCCTTCATCAAAATTGTCCGTAGTTGACACAGTTGGGATGTCTAATATTTCTCCATGCCATGTCCATATTGTATAACTCTTAATAATACCATAAACAAACAAGTGATCACGTATATCCTCAAGTTTATGACGAATTTGATTCAAACAACGAACACATGGACAATAATATGTCCCTTTCATAGCTTTTCCATTCTCACTAGCAAATTTCAAAAATTCCTCAACTCCCTTTTCGTATTCTTCACTAATACGACGTGCATTCATCCAACTTCAATTCATATTATGTTATAAAGTTTCGTCACTCCTAAAGATTTAAAAATTATATGTAAAAAAATTAATATACAAACAACAAATCACGTTCCAACAACAATGGAGTGTGTAAACCGAATGCACTCAAACAAATAAACAAATAATTACATTCCAATAACAATGCAGTGGAGACATTCATACTATAACGTGATTGAGATCCCCAAAAACAATCACGGGACATAGAACACTAACCTCGAGTGTAGACGAAAACTGATTTCAAACTCGATTCCAATCGGGCAGAGAGATCAAGTTCGTCAAATGACACGATAATGTAGATGTTTTTCACTGTAAAACTGCTCGAAAATGGTGTGCAGAGGTAGTTGTTGTCGTCGTTCTCAAAAACCCTGGTTGCGCGAGACGAGGAAGTAGGTCTGGAGGGAAATAAAATAGACTTTTTACGTCGCGCATCCCAGCACACGACGTAAAAAGCCATCTTTTACGTCGCACCTGGAGGGCGCGACGTAAAGAGGCTTTTACGTCGCATACTGGGATGTGCGACGTAAAATTTTTGTCCCATATTTACAAAATTGCCACCGCGTTTTATTTACGTCGAATATACATGCATGCGACGACAATTGGGTGACGTAAAAGCCCTTTTCTCGCACTAGTGAAGTTATTGGACATCTAAAATAAATTTTTAATTTGATATTTATTTTAATTTGTGCATCTATTTATCCTTCTAGATGTCATTTGTCTAACAAGAGTTGTGAGTTATGGAGGAACAAAGCTGGTTGTGGTGTACATGTTATCGGGTATTTACATTTGTCTTTCCATAATTTATTTTGAATATAACTTTTTTTTTTTTAATTTATCAAATGTATGAAATTTTAATTCACTGATTATGTATTAATAGTTAATTAATTGATAAAATATCAATAATGATGATGATGGTTCAGGTAAAGTGCAAAATAGAAGAACTGAGATGAGAATGGAACATACCTGGTGGCAAGAGACCAGGGTTCTGGAGACAGAACAGATTTCATCATGAGCCAACAAGCCTTCTAAAGATTGGGACGCAATCAAAATGCATCTGCACAGCTTGAGAAATTCGGCACTGTGAATATAATACAGAAGGGTTACATGTACGTACACTGGCTACGTCTTGTTTCATATCATTCTCGATGTAAATAAAAAAACAACGTCACTGCTGTTGAAATGTGGCAGGTATATAATTATAGCCTTATCTTTGGTTCAGCAAGCATGCACGCACACAATTTTGGACGTAACAATTTCTAAATTATTGGATACAAACTGAAGTATCTAATTAGTTTGTTAAGTATACGTTGTGCAGGAAGAGCAACAACGATGAGAACCCCTGCGCAGAGCCTATGGGGAAGTCTTTGACTTTGCTAATCCACCCAAAAGTGAAATTTTGTTGAGGTTTCAAGTGGGATATCCCTGCCAATTGGAAACCTGAAGCTACTATGACTCCAAACCTTCAGCTTTCCTAGACACAAATAATCATTTTCGACCCCAACAATAAATTTAAGCCCTAGTCCTTTTTAACCCTAATTAGTGTCAATGTTTTTGCATAAAGGGACTGAAATAAGATGAAGTTATTCGATGTTGTTAATCAAATGATATGTATATTCATAAAAAAAAAATACCCACCATATTTATTGTTTTGTCTTTATAAGACTATGTTGTACTTTTTCCTTCCTCACGGAAATCCATTACTTGATTGGATATTATATTTTTATGGCTATCTAATGCAGAATTCACCATGGTCGGTGCATGATATTTTAGGTTTGATAATGATATATAAAAACTAAAATTTACAGAATTACAAAATTCAAATAGTAAAATATTTTTAAGCATGGATCCTGCCAGAGACGAAGCCAATATATGTTAGAAATGTGGATCTTCACAAAGGGCACGGTACCAAAAATTTTCAAATCATTTGTATATTTTATAATTTTATTTTTTTACAATATTTTTAGATATTTAAATTTAATAATCAAATACATTTATATTGACTTAAATAAAATATTATATATATATACATATATATATATATATATATATATATATATATATAAATTTTGAGTCACTCAAATTTTTTTATAAATATTAAATATTCTCTTATTTATTTATATTCTCAATGTTTCCTTATTCTCTTGTTAATTATATGTTATTTTGACACTAAAGTTATTAGTCAGAATAACATAATAATTTAATATAAATACAGTTATTAATAATTTTACATTGTTTTTTAAATATTAATTATTAAAGAAAATAAATTAATGCTTAAATAAAAAGTCATTAAATAATAGAATATTAAAAAAATATCATTCCCAACTGTTATAGGGTTGAGAGTTTCAAACAAAGAACAATAATCAATCCTATCTTTTCTCTACATCCTATATATATATATAGTCACCAAATGTGCATATTCACTGCATCCTCTTCATTTTAGTTGATTGTGTCTTGACTCACTCACTCCCCACCTTTTTTGCATTTCTTATTGTCAACTATGAATGCTCTAGCCGCCACCAACCGTAACTTTCAACGTGCGGCTCGCATCCTCGGCTTGGATTCTAAACTTGAGAGGAGTCTCCTCATACCCTTCAGAGAAATCAAGGTACACATATAACCCTTTTCTGGGTTTCAATTAGTTTCACTCTTTTTGTTTTTATTTTTATTTGCATTAACTTTTATTCTATTGTATATGGAGTGTGTCCAAAAGGATTTACAGGTATTTTGTGTGTAGGTTGAATGCACTATCCCGAAAGATGATGGAACTCTGGTTTCGTATGTGGGATTCAGAATCCAGCATGATAATGCTCGTGGTCCTATGAAAGGAGGAATTCGTTATCATCCAGAGGTTTGTTCTTTTATTTGTTTTGTTTTCTTATCGCAGATTTTGAATATGGTTTTATAAGTGATACCACGGAAATTATTGGGAAAAAAATATCAGATTTCAGTTAGTAAGACGTGGCAGTGTGCGTATATGTATCTGCTGTACACCATATCCGATTTTGTTGGCTAGGAGTATTTTATTGGAGTTCATGTTTGGTGTCAACTGGTAAAACATGATTTTGTTTTTTATTTCTATGAAAGTGATAATACAAACTTGTGAACTGTAAAAGTTAGAACAGACTTGCAATTTTTATATAATATAACGTGTAGAATGTCTTGTTTTGAGTAGCGATTGCAATGACTACATTTGTCTAAATCGATCTAAACCATATTTGAAATTTTATGGATTAATTGATTTATAAATAATAATCTTTGTACCTGTATGCTTCTTCAGTTACAGTAACTTTGTAATGAAATTCTTAAAATGTGTTTCAAAGGTTGCCTTGCTATCTGCTGAACCCAATTATGAGATACATTTTGAACCAATCATGAGATACATCCTCAACCCGATCATGAGATACATGCCGCCTTTAAAATTTTACCTTTGCCATGTAGAGCTGTCAAATCCAATCGCAAGATACATGCAGCCTTTTAAATGTTACCTGGGCCATGTTTTCTTCTTGTAATAAAATGGTTTTGTTTTGTGTGCTAATATTATGTTCTGAATCTGCATGCTTGTTCAGTTGTCCTTAGCTCATAACGAAATTCCATGAATGCCTTTACAATTTTACTTTCATATTTCTGAGTTCAATCATGAGATACATGATGCATTTTTTTCATTTTGTTACTTAATGTATGTAGCTTGTGCTGTATCAGAGTTGAAGCAAAATTTTAGGAATACTAAATAAACCAGTGACAAACCATACTAGCTATGTTTGTTAACTGTACCGTAGCAATTCAACTTTATTTGGTTACATTAGTGCTTGAACTTTACATTTTGCCTGCGTAAAAGAGATGTTACTCTAATGACCATTTTTGCACTTTGATGTCAGGTTGATCCTGATGAAGTGAATGCTCTAGCTCAGCTGATGACATGGAAGACAGCTGTAGCAGACATTCCCTATGGAGGAGCAAAGGGTGGTATAGGCTGCAACCCTAGGGATCTGAGCCTGAGTGAGTTAGAACGTCTTACCCGAGTTTTCACTCAAAAGATTCATGATCTCGTCGGTGTTCAAAGGGATGTTCCTGCGCCAGATATGGGAACTAATGCCCAGGTACTGATAATAGCATTTTTGTTAATGATAGCATTTAATGGTTTCATATATGATATATCCTCTCATTCTTTCACTGAAACAGACCATGGCATGGATTCTTGATGAATATTCTAAGTTTCACGGTCATTCACCTGCAGTTGTGACCGGGAAGCCTATTGTAAGTATCAAATATTCATGCACTTACGTTATGTTCTTATGATGAGGAAATTTGAGTTTAGGGTTGAAATTTGCCTTCGAATATTGGAGGATCGTTGGGAAGAGAGGCTGCCACAGGTCTCGGAGTAGTTTTTGCAACGGAAGCTTTGTTTGCTGAATATGGGAAGTCCATTTCTGATCAAACATTTGTTATCCAGGTAATATTTTACTGCCATGACATGATGATATAGTGTGTTCATATCTATCCCACTTTCAACATCTATTTGATGTGAATCACACCAGGGTTTTGGAAATGTGGGTACATGGGCTGCCAAGTCTATTTTTGAAAGAGGAGGAAAGGTGATTGCTGTTAGTGATATCAGCGGTGCTATCAAAAACTCAAATGGAATCGACATCCCTGGCCTTCTGAAATACAAGGATGATGTCAATGGAGGCAATGGAACCTTGAAGGGCTTCCCAGATGCAGAAGTAATGGATCCGAATGAGTTGCTTGTTCATGAATGTGACGTTCTTATTCCTTGTGCCTTAGGTGGAGTTCTAAATAGGTATGAATGTCTGTCTTTGTTTTCACCAATTAAAATGAAAATTATCTGTTAAGGAATATTGACAATTAGTTTAGCCAATTCGTCAATCCATTGAACTTTATTTAATGCACATTAATCCCTTGACATGAGTCATGGGGTTTAATGCTACGATTGTTAAAAGTGGTTTTAGTTATATCTTATCTTGCAGACTAAATCCTCTTATTTAGTTTTATTTTTGCTATTATTTTTAATTACCTTAAGTTTGCCAAATTATTTTTGAAGGGAAAATGCTGCTGATGTGAAAGCAAAATTTATAATAGAAGCAGCAAATCATCCTACAGACCCTGAAGCAGATGAGGTAAGTTCATTGACGTCAGACATTATATATGATAATGTAATGACATAACATGTGATTCTTCTGCAGATTTTGTCTAAGAAAGGAATTATCATATTACCTGACATCTATGCCAATGCTGGTGGAGTGACTGTGAGTTATTTCGAATGGGTTCAGGTAAACATGATCATCAAAATTGATGTTAAAAGTGGTATGTATGTATTTATTTGAATTAGTAAATATGATTGTACGAATTTTGCAGAATATCCAAGGTTTCATGTGGGATGAAGAGAAAGTGAACCATGAGTTGAAGAAGTATATGACGAGAGCTTTCGGTGACATAAAGGCGATGTGTAAGATTCATAACTGCGATCTGCGAATGGGAGCTTTCACTCTTGGAGTCAACCGTGTTGCTCGTGCTACCCTTCTCAGAGGTTGGGAAGCTTAAGTCTCCTGAGGGGAGAATAAGATTTTTATAAGCTGTGTATACGTCCTCTAATTTTAATAAAATTAGTTTAAATTCATCTCAAATATAATCAATCATCCATGACCTGCTTTAACATCTTAACCTTTGTTTGAGGAAAAGTAAAAAATAAAATAATAAAATAAAATAAAATCCTCTAGTTTCCTAACACGGTGTTCATTAAAATATCCGCTGAAGCCTGTTAATTGAAAAAATAACTGAGATTATTCATGTAACTGTAAAGATAAACACGATAGGGCCTTGTAAGCATGTTAGTATTATCCACTATTTTAATTTCATAAATAATATATTATTTTGATACATAAAAATAAATAAATTTTTCTAATATAATATAATTATTTTTAAATTTTTTCTCTCTTCGTTTATATTTTATTATTCTATTTTATTTATCTTTCCTTTTACTCCTTTCTTAATTCTTCTTTTATTCTATTTTTTAAGTAATTAAAAATTAAAATTAAAATTTAATAAAGTGGATCTTTTATTATTTTTGAAAAATAAAAATATTTAAATGATTCAAAAATATTATAATTTAATATATTATATTTGAAAAAATATTATATAATAAATATGAGATATTATAAATATTAGTATTATATTATAATTATTAAAAAAATTAAATATTTATTTTAAATTAGTTTTTTTAATAAATATGTTTTTTAAATTATCTAATTTAACTAATAATCATAACTCAACTTAATTATAACTAAATTAAATAATTAAATAAAAAATACATTTAAATTAAATATTTGATATTTTTTAATTAGATGAGTAATTATTTATTATAAAAATAATTTTAAATTAATGATTTATTATAAAAATAATTTTAAATTAATTATTTATGTCATCTAAATAAAATTATTTATTGTCATAATATTATTATCGTAATTTTAAATAATTAGTTATTTTTTAGTTTTATTGTTGATTTTAAAATATTTATTTTAATATATTTTTATTAAATTTTAAGATAATAGTTTAATTAGAAAGATTAAGAAGATGAGAGAGAAAAATAAAAAGTAAATATGGAAAAAAAATTATAAAAGGGTAAAAAAAAGTTTAACTAATATAAACATGCTACTATGATATAAAATTAAAAATAAATGCTTGATGTTAGTAATAAAATATAATATTTTATTATTTAAATTATTTTTTGAAGTTAAAGAAAAATTGAAATACAAATAAAAAAATTATAAAACGTTGATTGTTATAAGATTTCATCATTGGATAAAATGATAAATACTAAATTGACAACTTACATTTTAAAAACAATTGAACAACTACTTTTATTAATTTTATAATTATCTTTATTATTATTAAAATGAGTTGTTATTTGATGTTTGAGATGAACAGTGGTGTCAATATATCAATAAAATTTGTATAATCAGAATGTAAGTTACGTTTTATTGGTTGGTATTTCCTTTAGTCATAGATAAAGTTTCGTCGTCATAGTATATCTTATATATTAAATAAAATGGAAATTATAAAAATAAAATTCTATTTGCTTAAAGAATATTCACCATATACATAGTTTTGTTTTTATATAAAACGAACATTTTATATGTTCTTACACTTTTTTTCTGTCTCCGGGAAATCCATTACTTTATTCGAAATTTTATTTTTATGGTTACCTAATGATATTTTAGGTTTGATCTTCCTTAAGAACTAATCATTTGACTTAGTTGAAAATATGATATTTTATTTTTAATTATTATTTTTTTAAATGAAAACTCTCATCTAAACTATCACTATGAACCATGACATCTCAATACCAGCTATCATCATTCACATGTTGAATATATAAACATATATTATCAAAATAGAATCTATGGGGAACGTGCTAAAACCATAAACAATGAGAATTAATGGAAAAATGTATTCTGAAAACATGATTGCCACGTCTATTAAATTTTTAATATTTACATAAAAAACATAAAAACAGTTATAACAATGATACATAAAAAGTGAAGTTTTACGTTATTACAAATTTCAAATAATAAATCCATTTTTAAACATGAATCCTGTCAAAGACGGAACTATATATGTGCAGCCTTTGGCATTTTTATTAGAATAGTCTGTTATGTTATGTGGTCAATTAGATTAAATATAATTAATTGTAACTGCAAATAACTAATACTAAGCACTCCCTTTTAAGACCAAATTTTAATGGGGTAGCATTGTAAATCTTATCTTATTTTTAAATAATAAAACAATGTAGTAGGTGACGTGATCTAAACACGGTGCAAGGTTGTTCACAGCCTTTGGTTTTGACCCAACGAACAAATATCTGACAATTCATACTTTAAAAGCAAATGCTTAAAAGTATGAAACAAACAGCAAAAAGCTTCATGGATTAGTGTGTATTTTGTAACTGGTTGATAATATATTAGGTAAAAAAATAAACACTTGATAATATTTTTAATAATATAATATATTGTAAATATTATAGACAAAATTTAAAGTTTATAAATTATGAATATTATAATTTTTATAAATTAATTATAATTAGATTTATACTGTAAATATTGTGAATAAAATTAGGGTGTCCGTTTGTAATTTTTATAAATTGATTAAATTTAATTTTAATTATTTAAAATTCTAATTTCTTGTATTAAAATAAGAGGATTTTTAAAATGAATTAAAAGAATTTGTAAGAGATTTAGGGTTATAATTTGAATAATATTATATATATATATATATATATATTTAAGATATTTAACCTAAAGTATTATAGTGATAACAGGTTCACAAGCAAACATAAATAAATTATTGATATAGGAACTCTTAATTATACAATAGATTTGAAATTTCTCTAACAGTTAAAAATCATATAAAGATATTTTATAAGAATATTGAAGCGAAAATGTATCCTAAAAAAAAAAAAAAGTTAATCTTAACAATATGTTATATATATCTAGATTAGTCTAATATATATGACTTGATTGTTGAATGAATTAAATTATACAACTCCAATATTAAATATAATTTTATGTATATATTTTTAAAAATTAAAAAAACTAAATTTATCAATTAATAAAATATAAAAAATGAAGATAAATTTAAAAAAAAATATTGAGATAAAATATACTTTTATTTAAAAGAATAAGTTTGAAGAAACACTCCAAAATATTTGAAACTTTTTATTCTTCCATTAATTTTTCATTTTTCACGTTTTTCCTTTTGCAAATTTTGTAGAACTTAACCTTAAGCAACTTATAGAAATGAGAAAAAATAAAAATAAAAAATGATCGATTCCTTCCTCTGTTGGAATGAACCCTATGAACAAACCCCTAATAATCATTTGTAGCTAAAGTGCAGCTGTAGGCACCAGAAAGCAGAGGCAGAAGTCTCTCCCTGCCATTTCACAGAGATCAAAATGGCAGCAAAGAAACCATGGAGAATCATTCCGAGACCCCTCCTAGAAACCATCCTCAACAACCACGCGCAGCACCACCGAGTACCCCAACCCCTCCTCCTTCACGGCCCCAGAGGCGTCGGCAAAACCACCCTCATTCTCCAACGTGCCCTTCTCTCTCTCTCTCTCTATATATATATCTATCTATCTATATTGTCTCTCTAAGACCCATTTCACATTTTTCCATTCTTCTTGGCAGGTTTACTCCCTGACTGGAACAAAGGCCCTCATCTCACCGGTTACGTTGACTTTGCGGAGCTTATGAAAGGCAACCTGGGCACATCACCCGGCCCGTGGGCCTCCTGGTCCACCTGTCCTCAGCCCCGCCTCTCTGATTGCCGCAAAATCTTGGAGCATTGCGTGGAGTCCATGGTCGAGAAGGGTGTCAGCGCAGGAACCATCACCTCCCAACAAATATTCACTACTCTCAACAAATGGCACGGCCTCACCGCCGCCCTTCGCCACGTGCTGCAGAGCAAGTCCCGTGCTTCGGACCGGGCTTCCCCTGCAGCGCTATGGGAACGTGCCGTATTCGCCATGTCCAGGGAATGTACCACGGCCGAGGTTGGTCGGATTTTGGGATTTGGGGAGAATGAGAAGAATGGCTTGTCCTTTGAGGAGGCTTCTTACATGAAGGAATCGGTTGCGGCACTGAAGCTGGCGAAGAAGATAATAGCGCTTCAGCAAGGGTGGAGGGCAAATGCCATTACTCACATGAATCGCACTGGCCTGTTCTCCAGGACTTTGACGCATTCTTGTACTGATTGGCCTTGCTTGTTGTTGGAGTTCTTGTCACAAGCTGCTGAAATTGACCATTTTCAGGTAAATGAAGTTTGTTTTCGCAAAATACTCAATTAATCAAGGTTTTTAATTGCACTCATGGATGCCATTCTTTTAATTGCAGGCAATTGTGGCAGATGTAGCCTCAATTGCAGTTGCGAAGACCACCAAAACCATGATTTGCAGCTGCAGTTGTGGTTTTGGAACATAATTGTAAACCTTGAAACAAATTATTGAATATATTAAAGATGCATTTCACTCTAGTATGCAACCAGAAATGATTTTCTTTTGTAAGATTGATGCCTATTTATCTATGCTATGAAGTGATATTGGATTGCTTGTTTTTGTATAGTGTGTTGTGACTTGAGATGTTCAAACTGATGATATATTCAAGTAACTGCAGCCAAAGCTGGTTATCAACAATATTGAAGTTCTAAAGCATGCCACTGTAAATTCCGAGTCAACAGTCAGTGGACCCCTATATCATGATAGTCTGATATGGAGAATAATTGCTTTGGGTGCAAATGAGCGCTGTCTGCCTGTTATCCTGGTGACATCTGATAGGTTATTTTCTTAAGTTAAACTTTATTTCCTTCCTTCTCCTTACATCACAGGTTGCCGCACAAAATTCTAAAACTGTAGACTTTGATTCAATTTTTTTATTTTTAATCGCTTAGACATTTTTGCTTAGTGAGGTCATTTGTTTCACGATGAACCCATTTGGTATCTTGTGGTTGTCAACTTTTCACATAATTACTTTTTTTGCATAAAAGGCACTTCAATCTTTTTAATAGATATATCAACTTCTGACTATGGGGAAACTATTTGTATCAAATGATAAAAAAGGGCCACTACTAGATGCCAACACCAGAATAAGTAGACTCAATTTTGGTATTTTCTATGTGTGTTAATTCATTACTTTTGTAGCAACCATATTTTGTGGTGATTTCAGCCCGTCAATTATGATTGTGTCTTATTGTAGTGAATCAAACATTTTGCATGTTGTGAGATATTATTTAGATACTGTTTAAATATTGTTTGATATTGTTAGATATTGTTAACCACAATATCAAACAATATCTTCTGTTTACTTTCAGTTACTCTTTTAGTTGTACCTCTCCTTATTATAATAGATTACCCTATGTGTAGTTTATACACAAGGGAGATTAACCCTATACAGTTTTTTCCTCAATATTCAACATGGTATCTAGAGCTTAAGGTTTTTTGGGAATTTTTTTTTTGTCCCTGCCATTGCAACAGTCACTATCGTAGCCACCGCCACCACCACCGCCGTCGTCGTCCCGGCCATCGGAGTGACCGTTTGGATCGCCGAGCACAGGGTTTTGCTCGCCTCTACCACACGACCTCCATGGTGGAAGTTTTGCCGTCATCGGAGCAGCCACGCTCCCTCACACGCCACCAAAAGTCGCATCACCGTCTCGCCTTGTCGCCGGGTGTGGTGGTGTGTGGTCCCTCTGTTCAGGCTGCTGCCACCTGCGTCGGACTCGCCTCGTTCCCCTCTTCTTGGATCTATTCTCGTTGCTCCAACCTGATCTCTTTGGTGTTTTTAGGGTTTTTCTCTCTCTTCCTCCATGGCATCTTCCGCTGCCTCTTCTGACTCTGAAATTTCTTCTCTCAGATCCAGTGGGTCTGACCAGTCAATCTTTACTAATTATGTCAATGTGAATTTGTCCATTGATAAGTTAGATGACACGAATTATGCAACTTGGGCGTCAGACATTAAACTTTGGCTTGAGAGCTAGGGGTATGTTCATCATCTTACTCAAAAGGTAACTGATATATTGCTTCTAGTGATCTTGTAAGCTGGAAGAAAATTAATGCTCATATATGCATGGTTCTCAAGAATACCATCCAATCTTCTTTAAAACAAATTTTTCGATCTTATGACACATGTTCTGAAGTTTGGGAACAAGCCAAATTATTATACACCAATGACACTCAATGTCTTTATGGTGTTTATTACAACCTTTTTGATGTTACTGCTCCTCGGGATAAGGATCCTGTGGTGGATTATGTGGGTAAGATACATGCTCTTCTCCATGAATTTAATGAGTTATTACCTCCTGCATCTACTCCTGCCCAAGAATTAAAGCAACGGTTCAAGTTTTTCATGGTTTTAATGTTACACGGACTTGCTGATAAATATTCCCATGTCCGTGACCAGATTTTGGGTTCCCCTGTTACACCCAATTTTACTTTACGAGTTCCTCCCTTCTGCGTGTGCCATATAAACCCCTCAATGATCCCCCTGTTTTTACTAATGATTCCTCTGTTTTGGCATCTCAACGTGATAATCGCAATCGCTCTCACAAGCCAGGCAAAGGGCATCACAAGTGTGACCATTGTGGCAAGCTAGGCCACAAAATTGACAGATGTTATGCTTTACATGGTCGTCCTCTTCGATCTACTGTCGTTGTTCAGACTGATCCTTCCTCACAATCATCTGCTGTGGATCCTCCTTCATCTACTCCCCCGACATTAGACAAATATGCCATCTTCAATGATTTTCTTAAATGGTATGAGGATCGTAAGAGCTCTAGTTCCACTGCTTTTGTTGCACACACAGGTACATCTTTTGCTGGTCTGACTCAATCTTTTTCTATTGACCCTTGGGTTCTTGACTCAGGAGCCATAGATCACATTACTTGTAACAAATCCTTATTTTTCTCTTTCTCCTCTGCCTATAATTTACCCTCTGTTACAATGGCTAATGGGTCTACAACTTTAGCTCATGGTGTTGGAACGGTTAACCTTTTTCCTTCCTTATCTGACCTTCTTGTTGCCTTCGTAAAGGTATGCGTTCTACTCGTAATCCTTCTCCACATTATACTGCTTTGAGTTACCATAGAATATCTTCACCTTTTTATACGTGCCTCTCGTCTATCTCTTCTGTGTTTATTCCCAAATCTGTCCCTAAAGCTTTAGCCCACCCTGGTTGGCGTCAAGCCATGCTAGATGAACTCAGTGCTCTTCAGAATAGTGGAACTTGGGAGCTCGTCCCCATTACCATCTGGAAAATTTGTTATTGGTTACACGTGGGTCTTTGCTATCAAAGTTGGTCCTGATAGTATTATTGATCACCTCAAAGCTCACCTTGTAGCCAAAGGCTATACCCAATTTTTTGGATTGGATTATGGTGATACTTTCTCTCCAGTGGCAAAAATGACTTCTGTTCGTTTATTCATCACTATGGCTGCTCTTTATCAATTGGATGTCAAAAATGCTTTCCCTAATAGATATTTACAAAAAGAAATTTATATGAAGCAACTACTCGGATTTGTTGCTCAGGGGGAGTCTTCTGGATTGGTATGTCATCTTCGCAAATCTTTATATGGCCTAAAACAGTCTCCTAGGGACTGGTTTGGCAAATTTAGCAGTGTTCAACAATTTGGCATGACTAGAAGTGAGGCAAACCACTGAGTCTTTTACCGTCACTCAAGTGTTGGATGTGTCTATTTGATAGTGTATGTTGATGACATTGTTCTTACCAACAGTGCCTATCATGGCATCTCCCAGATGAAACAACACCTTTGCTAACATTTTCAAACCAAAGATTATGGCAAACTCAGATATTTCTTGAGTATTGAGGTGACACAATCTACCGATGACATTGTTATATCTCAAAGAAAGTATGTATTGGATATTTTGGAGGAAACTGGGTTGATGAATTCAAAGCCTGTTGACACACTCATGGATCCTAATACCAAACTCTTGCCAAATCAGGGGGAGCCTATGTCAGATCATGAGCAGTATAGAAGATTGGTTGAAAAATTAAATTATTTTACAGTTACTTGTCTTGACATTTCCTTTGCAGTCAGTGTGGTGAGTTAATTCCTCAATTCTCCATGTCAAGATCATTGGAATGCAATCATCCGTATGTTAAAGTACATCAAAGGGTCTCTTGGAAAAGGTTTGTTGTATGGTTCCAATAACCATACAAGAGTTTTTTGCTATTCAGATGCTGATTGGGCAGGATCTCCCTCTGATAGAAGATCTACATCTGGGTATTGTGTCTCCATTGGTGGTAATTTGATCTCGTGGAAAAGTAAGAAACAAAGTGTTGTGGCAAGATCTAGTGCAGAAGCAGAATATAGAGCTATGGCCTCAGCTGTCTGTGAACTTGTTTGGCTTAAGCAATTGCTTAGAGAGTTATAATTTGGAGATGTCACTCAAATGACACTTGTGTGTGACAATCAAACTGTTTTTCATATTAGTTCTAATCTTGTCTCTCATGGGAGGACCAAACACATTGAGATTGACTGTCATTTCATTCGGGAAAAGATTATGTCTAGAGACATCAAGACTGAGTTTGTTAATTCAAGTGATCAGTTAGAAAATATTTTTACTAAGTCTTTACGGGGGTTTAGAATTGATTATATTTGTAACAAGCTTGACACATACGATTTGTATGCTTCAGCTTGAGGGGGAGTGTGAGATATTGTTTAGATACTGTTTAGATATTGTTTGATATTGTTAAGATATTGTTAGATATTGTTAACCACAATATCAAACAATATCTTCTATTTATTCTGTTTACTTTCAGTTATTTTTTTAGTTGTACCTCTCTCTATTATAAATAGATTACCGTATGTGTGGTTTATACACAAGGTAGATTATCCCTATATAGTTTTTCTTCTATATTCAACACATGTATACTCAACATTTAAAAGATTTTTCATGGTCTTGGGTCTTGGTTGACTTTCATGTTATACATATTCATGTATTCTGAATTCTTTTCTTATGTTACATTTCTATTGATTTAATATTTGGTGCTGCCCTTTCTACATTTATTTTACCTTTGTATCCTTTCTACTAATTCCAATACCTTGTTATTTGCCTCAGTTACTATTCATATGAAGCTTTCTTGGAGTTTGGATATATGGAGATATTTATCTCACGTGAGGTACTTGAATAACTCATCTTCCTCCTTCTTGTTCTCTCTCTACACACACCTATATACATAAATCATCCTGAGAATTTATGTATGAATTTGAGTAAGATTCATGAATGGGCATGCCTCCTATGAATTAAGCATGGAATAGGAAATAAAGAATTAGTCTACAAATGTATGGTTTAGAATGTGTACCTCCTTTCCATGGAAAAAACGTGTCTGGTAACAAGGTAAAATTACATTTTGAGGTTAAGGCTGAAAAGGAAAGTTGAGAGTAAAACACAATAAGTGAATCCATGTTATCAGTATCAGCCAAAGTGGCCGCTATGGCAGTGTTGAGGCATGAAAAAAAAGTTTACATGCTGTAGTTATGAATCATTTTCGAGCATTTGTCTTAGGGATGTCACGTAGCACCCTCACTATTGCTCTTTTGAGGTGATTTAGGGTTTGTCAATGAATCCTGCTTGAAATCTTGAAACTACTATTACTTTTTAATTTTTTGTGATATTGTGGTTTTCATACCATTTCAATGTTATATAGCTTCTACAAAAGTAATCCTACAATGATCCAAATAAAAAACTACAACGATAGAAATCGAATAAAGACAAACGAAATAGGGTGTCTTTTTGTTGGTGTTTCTCAAACCATCTCCATAAGAATCATGGCTTTCAAATAAACAAAACAACTTTGAGATTATTTGAAGGAAGAATATTTCGGAGATGCAAAAATTCAAGCATGTAGGTGCTTGATTTAATGAGGGAATTTGAATAGTAAAGGATGAAAGTTTCTAAGACACATCAAGGAATACTCAATCAAATTGTTACATATTACTAATAAGATAAAGTTAATTGGCACAAATTTTTCTGGTGAATCTAGAATTGTTGAGAATATTTTGGTAATAGTGTAAAGAGGTACAAAGCATCTATAACATGTTGGAGAATAAAAGGGATCTGCGGAAGATTACTTTGGCTGAAGTATTGATTGATATTAGGTTTGAATGCTACAACCCTCTCTAAAAATGATCCAAAAGCAGCTTAATTAGGGCAAGCAACTGTAGTAAGGGAATAATGCCACATAAAGAGATGGGAGAACTTTTTGAGAGATTATATGGAGCGGTTGTGTTGTATTTGTCACATGTACATATTCCTTCTATTAGATTTAATTGTTGATTTTACCTAGGAGAGGATATTAAGCTTGATAGGATGAGATTAAGTGGCATGTTATTAAAATTTTACTGTTTTTATGCTAAGTGCCACATATGTAATTTTGGATGGCAATTTATAGTTCAAAAAATGTTATTGGTTATATTCCAACTTTATTGGTGCATGAGAATTCATCAATGGTCATGGCTAATCCTATATTTGTTATGCATGGAATTGTGTATTGGGTGGTAAAGAGCCAATAAGAGAATAAGTTCAATATGGCAAAGACAAGAATGTTTTGCTAGATGGGCGGACTTACTAAATAAGATAGGGTTATGAGACTTAACACATGGATGTTAAGCCTAACTCAAAATTTCAACGTTGGTTTTACGTTTAAAATTCACTTTCTAAGTTGGTATCAAAACTTATAGCCCATTTTGGTAAATCACTTGTTCTAATAGGTATCGGTGGAGGGGTTGTTGGGATGTCACATACTGTCTGCCTAAATTTTTGGCATGTTGCTTATTTCTATCGGACAACTTTACTTAATGTAAATTGGTTTTGAGATTAAATCTAACAAGGAGTGGGATAGTGAATGTATTAGAGAGAAAGTTATGCTAGCATCCATTGTGGAAAATTTGTAGAAGTCCTATAGAATCCCTAGCAAAGGGAATGGATCAAATGGATAGTAGATTATCACTATAGAAGGAGAGGATTAATGATAGGTTTTAAGGGAAAATGCCAAGATAAAGAAGAAAGAATGAAAGAAAATCTTCTTGAATTCCAGAACAGATACAAGAATACAAGCAAGTTCCAGAGCTAGGCTCCTCAGAGAAAGGTTCTTTGCCAGATTTACAAAAACAACCCTCCTAAAACTTATCCTCCCCCAAAGCACTTCTATCATCTCTTATTAATAGTTGATCATGAACAGTTAAACAGAAACAGTTGAACAGAAACAACTAATAACTTCTAACTACTTTTATTAACATATTTCTTTCTTCTAGAATAAACCAACCAATGTTTTGCCTTGTTTGGTTCAACAACATTTATGTTGAAGTATTTATTAGATTAAGTGTATCTTGTTGGACATTTATGAGATTAATTGTAGACCTAGTTCCTAGAATGCATCTGTTTATCTTCTCTAGGAGTAATCATGTCTCTCTATTTATTGTATCTCTGAATCTGTATTTTTATCTCCTATAAATAAGAGAACACAAGAAGATGATTTCAGGCTCTCAAAATCAGTTCTTTATTTTCTTTTTCTATTTTAAGTTGGTATCAGAGCGGGTTCATCCCGCTCTGCCTGTCTCTGTTATTTTTCTGGCATTAATCGCCGTTCGCCGCCGTTCGCCGCCGTCCGCCGCCGTCCGCCGCCGTCCGCCGCCGGTGCTGTCTTCTCCGGCGCCGTTTTCCTCTCTGACACTTGGGTTTGGCTCGCCTCGAGGAGCGCGACCCAACCCCAGTGTTCGCTTCCTCTATCTCTGCCTCACGCGCCTCCACGCGCCACCCTTGTCCGCGGCTTCCTCCGCGCGTGGGCCTCACGCGCCGTCCTCTCGGTGGCTGTTTTGCTCCGAGGCCACCTCTATCCGGCTCGCCTCGTCGTCCCGGTGCCGGATTCGCACTTTGTTTTGTGTTGTCGGTCACAAAACGTGGTGGGTCTGCGTTTTCTCTCTGCCTCTCTCGGTCCTCTCTCGACGAGCACTCTAACGACACGGCTGGTCCTCTCTTGTTTCCTGGAAAATGTCGGAAGCGTATGCGTATCTTTTTCGGGACTCCAACTATAACCACGGAAAAATTAAATGGAAAAAATTATTTGTCTTGGGCTTCCTCTGTTGAGCTCTGGTTTCTAGGTCAAGGAGTTCATGATCATCTAGAAGAAGATGGGAGTGCTATACCAGCAGATCGGGCTCCTCAATGGAAGAAACTGGATTATCAACTTTGTGCACTATTATGGCAATCTGTTGAACCACATATTTTGAGCACTCTTCGAGCCTTTAAGACATGTAATTCTTTTTGGAAAAAGGCCCAAAATATCTTTGCTAATGATATTCAACGACTTTATGATTCTCGCTAATAGACTAGCCTCCCTTAAGCAAGAGGATAATTCCATGATGTCCTTTGTTGCTCGAAGCTCGATCACTGTTGAAGAATTAAAAATGTTCCTGGAGGCGAGAATCATTAGAAGAAAGAAAGACGAAGCTGGATAAATTCTATATGGTAATGATTCTTAGGGCTATGAATCCAGAGTTTAATCATGTTAGAGACCGATTCTAACTCGGAGAAGAAGTTCCTTCTACGGAGAGTTTAATCACAAGGCTACTTCGTGTTCCTTCTATCAAAAGCAAAAACGATCGAGAACTTGCTGATTCTTCCGCCATGGTTTACGCTCGTGGAAGAGGTAATCACGGCTCTAGAGGACGTGGTGGGAAAGGACGTCCTCGGTGCTCTCATTGCAAAAGAATGGGACATATTAAGGAAAATTGCTTTGCTCGCACGGCTTTCACGATAAGGCGACTAATACCTCAAAATGCGAAGTTGATGAGCCCAAGTTCTCTCATGAAGAGTATCAAGAATATTTAAGGATGAAATCAACCAATTTGGCTCAAGCATCTACAACACCAAATTCATCAACCGCTTGCATTTCGCAATCTGTGGAAAGTCAAAATCCGTGGATTATTGACTCGAGTGCTTCGACCACATGTCCGGTAATACCTCTTTATTTTCCTCTCTTTCATTTCCTAAAACATCCCATCTCATATCTTTAGCTAATGGATCTAAAGTAGCCTCTAAAGGAATTGGTCAAGTATCCATCTCTTCTTCTTTAAACCTTCAAAATGTTCTTTGTGTTCCTTCTTTTCCATTCAGTCTTGTTTACGTAAGCCAATTAACCAAATCATTGAATTGCTTAGTAACCTTTAATGCCAATTGCTTTGTTATCCAGGAACGTGAGTACGGGTCGACTGATTGGAGAAGGACATGAATCTGGAGGCTTATACTACCTTAGTACTAAGTCATCCGTATCTTGTGTTGCATCCTTATCCCCAAAGCTGTTACATGAGCGATTAGGGCATCCTCATTTAGCAAAATTGAAAAAAATGGTTCCTGAACTTCGAACCTTCAAACTTTTGAATGTGAAGCTCGTCAACTAGGGAAACATACCAGGCCATCCTTTCCAAATCATTACGAATCTAGATGTGATTACTGCTTTTAGTATTGTTCATTCGGATATATGGGGACCTAGTCGTGTTTCATCTTTTGGTTTTAGATATTTTGTTACTTTTATTGATGAGTTTTCTAGATGTACTTGGGTTTATCTTATGAAAGATCGTTCCGAACTATTGCCTATCTTTAAGTCTTTCCTTAATGAAATCAAAACTCAATTTGGAAAAGTAATCAAAATTTTACGAAGTGATAATGCCAAAGAGTACTTTTCTACTTGATTTTTCTAATGTCCTAAATTCTCAAGGCATTTTACACCGATCCACGTGTCCTCACACACCACAGCAAAATGGTATAGCAGAACGAAAGAATAGACATTTGGTTGAAACTGCTCGTACCTTGTTATTGGGTGCCAATATGCCTATTCATCATTGGGGAGATGCTATTCTAACTGCATGCTTTCTCATTAATAGAATGCCATCTTCTTCTCTTGATAATAAAGTTCCACACTCCATTCTATTTCCAAAGGAACCAATTTTTCATGTTTCTCCTAAAGTATTTGGATGTATATGTTTTGTTCATGACATGTCTCCTGGCTTAGATAAACTCTTACCTAGAACTATCAAATGTGTCTTCTTGGGGTATTCTCGTCTTCAAAAAGGATATCGGTGTTATTCTCCTGAAACCAAGAGGTATTACATGTCTGCTAATGTCACCTTTTTTGAATCATCATCCTTCTTTCCTTATTCTATGCAGGATATTGATTCTGTCCAAAATGTGTTTCCTGTTCCCTTAGTTGAATCGGTTGTACTTCCTATTCCCGACACCCCAAATCCCAACCAAAATACTCTAGAATCGGCATCACGACCTATCATCACCTATCAACGCAGGAACCAGGTGAACAATCCTATTCCCCAAGATGAGCCATCCATAACGGGTCCTTCACCATCATCCTCTAATACCACGGCTCCTGATAACGATGACTCCAGTTGGCCCATTGCCATTCGTAAAGGTACTCGTTCTACTCGTAATCCTCATCCCATTTACAATTTTCTTAGTTATCATAGATTGTCTCCTTCCTATTGTTCTTTTATTTCCTCTGTCTCCTCTATTACAATTCCTAAAAATGTGGTCGAAGCGCTTGATCATCCTGGATGGCGACAAGCCATGATTTACGAAATGCGGGCTCTTGATCACAGACAAAACATGGGAGCTTGTTCCTCTCCCTTCGGAAAGAAAACAGTTGGTTGTCGTTGGATCTATGCTATTAAAGTTGGGCCCAATGGTCGGGTTGATCGTCTTAAAGCAAGGTTAGTAGCTAAAGGGTATTCTCAAATATATGGGCTTGATTATTGTGATACTTTTTCTCCAGGTAGCCAAAATGACCACTTGTCCGCTTGTTCCTTGCCATGGCCGCCATTCGTCATTGGCCTCTTCATCAATTGGATATTAAAAATGCTTTTTTGCACGGTGACTTAGAAGAAGAAGTTTACATGGAGCAACCTCCTGGATTTGTTGCTCGAGGGAGTCTGGTTTGGTTTGTAAATTACGTCGATCCCTCTATGGCCTAAAACGAGTCTCCACGTGCTTGGTTTGGAAAATTCAGCTCTATTGTTCAAGCTTTTGGATTAAAACGCAGCGAAGCAGATCATTCGAGTGTTTTTTGTCACACTGCCCTGGCAAACATGTTTATTTAATTGTGTACGTTGATGATATTGTCATCACAGGGAATGATGCTTCGCTAAAATATCTCAGCTAAAAGAACACTTGTGTAGTCATTTTCGAGACCAAGGATCTTGGAAATCTAAAATATTTCTTGGGTATTGAAGTAGCTCAATCAAGAGAAGGTATTGTCATCTCTCAAAGGAAGTATGCTCTAGATATTCTAAAAGAGACAGGTATGATTGATTGCAAACCTGTGGACGAGTCCTATGGATCCAAATTTGAAGTTAATGGCGGGACGGGGTGAAGTTTTCTCGACCCGTGAAAGATATAGAAGACTGGTTGGGAAACTTATTTATTTGACGATTACTAGACTCGATTTGTCTTTTGCAGTTGGTGTTGTCGGCCAATTTATGCAAGCTCCTTGTGTGGATCATTGGAATGCTATCATTCGAATCTTAAGATACATTAAAAAAGCTCCAGGACAAGGATTATTATATGAAGATAAGGGAAATACCCAAATTTTTGGAGTACTCGTGATGCTTGACTCGAGTCTGGATCTCCTATGGATAGGCGTTCCACTACGGCCTATTGTGTTTTCCTTGGAGGAAATATCATTTCATGGAAAAGCAAAAAGCAAAACGTTGTTGCCCGATCCTCTGCTGAAGCTGAATATAGGGCAATGGCGTCTCTTACTTGTGAACTTGTTTGGGTAAAACAATTCTTGCAAGAATTGAACTTCGTGAGATTCAATCTATGAAGATGTATTGTGATAATCAAGTCGCTTCTTCATATTGCTTCCAACCCGAGTATTTCATGAGAGGACTAAGCATATTGAGATTGACTTGTCATTTTATTCGGGAGAAGTTGTTGACTAAAGAAATTTGTACTGAGTTTGTTGGTTCCAATGATCAGCTTGCGGATGCATTAACAAAATCTTTGAGAGGACCTCGAATGGAATTCATTTGTTCCAAGCTTGGTACATTCAATTTGTATGCTCCGAGCTTGAGGGGAGTGTTGAAGTATTTATTAGATTAAGTGTATCTTGTTGGACATTTATGAGATTAGTTGTAGACCTAGTTCCTAGAATGCATCTGTTTATCTTCTCTAGGAGTAATCATGTCTCTCTATTTATTGTATCTACGAATCCGTATTTTTATCTCCTATAAATAAGAGAACACAAGAAGATGATTTCGGGCTCTCAAAATCGGTTCTTTATTTTCTTTTTCTATTTTAAGTATTTACAATATTATTAGGAATATCAGGATTCCTAACATTCTCCCCTCCTAGGAGAACAAACTTGTCCCCAAGTTGGAAATTAGGAAACTGTTGCTGCAAAACATCTTCATCCTCCCACGTTGTATCTTTTGGTAGACAGTGCTTCCACTTGATCAGCCATTGCTTGCAAAGAGCATTGTGCTTAAGTATCTCCCTTTGTGCTAATGCTTCCTCTGGTTCAACAACCACTTCTAATTCCACCTCAAATCCAGTACGTAACTCGGAAGAAGAGGAATAATTCCCAATAGCCCGTTTTAGTTGAGAGACGTGAAAAACAGGGTGAATTCTGGATGACTCCGACAATTGCAGTTTATATGCAGTTTCACCCATCTTCTGCAAAACTTTATAAGGCCCATAGAATCGAGCAGCTAGTTTGGGATTGATGCGTTTAGCTACTGACTGTTGCCTGTGAGGACGCAACTTTAGAAAAACAAATTCACCCTCCTGAAATGATATATTGTTCCTCTTCTTGTCAGCATAGTGTTTCATTAATCGCTGGGCCTTATCCAGATGAAATTTCAGTTGAGCAAGAGCTTCATCTCTATCAGCAAGATCATGGGCAACAACTTGTACCTTAGTCTCTCCTGGAAGAAATTTGATAATCCGTGGGGGTGGTCTCCCATAAATAATTTCAAAGGGAGTAAAGGCAGTAGTAGTATAGAAGGACGTGTTGTACCAAAATTCAGCCCAATGAACCCACAAAGACCAATTTCTAGGTTGTTCTGATGTAAAGCATCTTAAATAGCTTTCAAGGCACCTATTTAAAACCTCCGTTTGACCATCTGTTTCAAGATGGTATGAAGAGCTCATGTTGAGTTTAGTTCCCTGTAATCTGAAAAGTTCTTTCCAAAAACTGCTAATAAAGAGAGGATCCCTATCACTCACAATAGAAGATGGAATGCCATGCAAACGCACCACCTCCTTAACAAAAATTTCAGCTACTGTCCTAGCGGTGAAAGGATGCTTGAGGAGTATGAAGTGCCCATATTTAGATAACCTGTCCACAACAACCAAAATAGCTTCATAACCTTTGGATTTGGGCAACCCAGTAATGAAATCTAGAGATATACCCTCCCAGATATGAGAAGGAATAGGAAGGGGCTGCAACAATCCCCCTGGTGCAGTAGCAGCATACTTTTGACGTTGACACACATCACATCCACGTATATACTCCAAAATTTTCTTCTTCATACCCACCCAATAAACGTTTCCAGCAAGCCGTCTATAAGTTTTTAAGAACCCAGAATGTCCTCCTTCAGGAGAAGCATGAAACTCCTCCAATAACTTGGAAATGTAAGAAGAGTTAGCTGGTATAACTATACTCCCTTTATAAAGCAAGATTCCATTTAGCACAGCAAACCCTTTTCGTCTAGCAGAATCTTGTAAAAGTTTAGATTTTATTCACTGAATAGATTCATCTTCCTGAATTTCTTTTTTTAATTCCTTACCCTGAAACCATAAAGGATAAGACATAATAGAATTCAACTGCATTTCTCCATGAACCCGAGAAAGGGCATCCGCAACCTTGTTTTCATGCCCAGATTTGTAAACAATAGAGAATTGATACCCAAGCAAAATGTTGCAGGGCTGATGTAGTAATCTTCTGCTGTAATAACTCCTTCAAACTCCTTTGGTCTGAAAAAACAGTGAACTTCCTGTCAATCAAATAGTGGCGTCAATGTTGAATAGATAACACCAAAGCCATCAACTCACGTTCATAGGCAGATTTGGACAACTGTCCAACCGATTGAGCCTTACTAAAAAAAGCTATAGGATGATGATGCTGCATGAGAACAACCCCAATTCCACTACCAGACGCATCACATTCAATCTGAAACTCTTGTGAAAAATCAGGCAAACGTAAAACAGGAGTAGTAGTGATAGCTTCCTTCAACCACTGAAAAGCTATTTCAGCCTTTTCATTCCATACAAATGCTTCCTTCTTAGTTAATTCAGTAAGAGGCTTGGCCATCTTCCCATAATCCAACACAAACTTTCTGTAATATCCCGTCAGCCCCAAAAACCCTCTCACTCCCTTAACATTCTTTGGAATAGGCCAACTTAAAATACTGCTGATTTTGGTAGGATCCATAGTAACCCCTTTTTCTGAAATAACATGACCCAAATACTCAACCTGTCTTCTTCCAAAGCTACAATTTTATTTTTAGCAACAAATTGATGCTTCTTGAGAATATCCAACACTTTATATAAGTGTGATATGTGGGTAGACCAGCTGTCACTATAAACCAGTATATCATAAAAAAAAAACCAAAACGAAGTGACGAAGGAAAGGCCTAAAAACCTCATTCATGATAGATTGAAATGTAGCTGGGGCATTCATCAACCCAAAAGACATAACCAAGTACTCATAATGTCCCTCATGTGTCCTAAAAGTTTTCTCGATGTCTTCCTCCTTCACACGTATTTGGTGATACCCTGAACGTAAATCCAGCTTAGAAAAATAACGCATCCCATGCAGTTCATCCAATAATTCATCTACAACAGGGATAGGAAACTTATCGGGAACTGTCACCTTGTTAAGCTCTCTATAATCCACACACATTCTCCATGAAGAGTCCTTCTTTTTAACCAAAATGACAGGACTGGAATAGGAACTGTTGCTACGTCTAATAACTCCTGCCTCCAAGAGTCCACTCACCTATTTCTCAATTTCATCCTTATGATGATGGGGGTATCGATATGGCCTCACGCTAACAGGGCCCACACCTGGGTAACGAGTTATAGAGTGTTCAACCTCTCTTTTAGGTGGTAATTCCTGCAACTCCTCAAATATGATGGCATACTGTTGCAGTAATTGCTGCAATTGTTGAAGCTGTTGTTGCTCCAAGTCACTATCTCCCATAGCTGTATTCAACACTCCCTTTTTCCAATTTAACCCCTTTACAGTACAAAATTGATCACCAAGAAGCTCATTGAATGAAGGAATCAACTTCTCTCTACTGCTGCCAATATCTCTTAATTCCACCACACGTCCATTGTCCTAGAAAGACATGGACAAGTCTTTCCAATCAATAACCATTTTTCCCAAGGTTTTCAGCCATGCCATTCCGAAAATTAAATCCAAACCTCCAAGCTCCAGAACATGAGCATCAATTTGTATTTGAATTGTACCCATATCTAATTGAATTTTAGGACAAATACCCCATGTTTTAGCCCTACGACCATCCCCCAATTTTACTCCAATACCATCAGCCTCTTCCACCATTAAGCCCAAAGCCTGGACCACTTTGGGTGAAATAAAGTTGTGGCTGTCCCCGCTGTCCACTAGTACAATTATAGGAATTTCTCCCAATTTTCTTTCCAATCTCATGACATGAATTTCACCATGATAATCACCATTCAGCCCCAACAAATTCATAGAATTACAGTCCAACTGTTCCCCCTCAATCTCCACATCAAGAGTTTCACCCCTAGTGATCTCCTCTTCATCATTGAAACTTTCATCGGCACCCAAAAATCACCAACCTTAACTGCCTGTCCTGCCGGTCAGCACACACATGCAGGGGATGGTATTTGTCTCCACACCTAAAACATAACCCCTTATTTCTCCTTTCCTCAACCTCCTTATTAGAAAGATGCCTAACTCCCCTATCTCTGTAAGACGGTTGGGAACTCCGCTGGTTCACAGATGAAGACCCTACTGAAGCTTCAGATCTCCTCCCAGAAAAATTATCACCGTTGGCTGTTCCTTTATACCTCACATCACCACTCGTTTGAGTGTTTTCCTGCTGAAAATGCACCATATTTCCTCTGAATCCACGGGAGAGATTCAAATTATTACTCCAAGATTTACTTCTAGCAACATTGATGACAACTGTCCCACAAATCTCGGCCTCCACACACCTTGCCATGCGAATGGCATCCAGTCGGTTCTTAGGCTGCAATGTGCCCACCCGCAATCGAATTTGATCCTTCAATCCCTTCATAAAGAAGCCTACAAACTGATTTTCTGGTAAACGACCCACTTGAGCAGCAAGAAACTCAAAGATTTCAATATACTCTTCCACCGAACCCTCCTGCCTAAGATCAGCCAACTCCTCAAACGGATCATCCAAGCATCCTCCCCCAAAACGTATTCTTAGAGCATTCTTGAATGATTCCCAACTGGGAGTGTCCTCCGAATCCAACCACGTTTGAAACCAGTGGATGGTTCCCCCCTCCATGCTTAATCTTGCCAATCTAATCTTGTTAAATTCTGAAATGCCTTGCACCTCAAAATATGTCTCAGCTCTAGTAATCCACCCTCTAGGGTCCATCCCATTGAAAGAAGGCAGTTCTACCTTGGCCATCATACGAAATTCGTTCAATGTTTCCCGGTCCTCACCGCAATCATTCTCCCTTCCTGTATGCTTGCTACCAGAATTCTGCACCAACTCCACTAACGCCTCAAACCTTCCTGCCACCGTCTCCATGAAGGCGTCAAGTTTTGCTTCCAAGGAACTCAATCTTTCCTCTTTCGCCTCGCCCCGCACGGTCTCAGGTGCTCCACGTCTCGTCATTGAAAAAATTATGGATGAATTTTCCTTACAAGATTTGGCAGGTCGGACCAATGATAGGTTTTAAGGGAAAATGCCAAGATAAAGAAGAAAGAATGAAAGAAAATCTTCTTGAATTCCAGAACAGATACAAGAATACAAGCAAGTTCCAGAGCTAGGCTCCTCAGAGAAAGGTTCTCTGCCAGATTTACAAAAACAACCCTCCTAAAACTTATCCTCCCCCAAAGCACTTCTATCATCTCTTATTAATAGTTGATCATGAACAGTTAAACAGAAACAGTTGAACAGAAACAACTAATAACTTCTAACTACTTTTATTAACAAATTTCTTTCTCCTAGAATAAACCAACCAATGTTTTGCCTTGTTTGGTTCAACAACATTTACAATATTATTAGGAATATCAGGATTCCTAACAATTAACTACAGGATATACAATTAAGAATGATGTAGTGATGGATGATTTGTCTATGGAGGATATACTGACATCGGATGATTCATGTAGCTGTCTCCACCTAGTGAAAAAAGACTTTGTTGTTGTAACTTATTATATTCCCTCCTCTTTTAATTTGTTTTTGAAGTCCAGGACTCCAGGTGATTTTGAGATATGGTGTACTTATAGTTGCTTGTATGCTATTGGACAATATACTTGTGTGTTCAAGTTCTTTTTCATTTGTTATTTTGTAATATACTCAACAACTTTTGCCTTGCAGACCTTTGGATGGACTCCTGAAGAAGCCAAAATGCACATGGTCGCGGACTATTTTAGTCTTTCGGAAGTATGGATATTTCATAATCATTAATTAAAATTTATTATTATTATTTAAATTCTTTTTTTAGCTCCAAGTAATCAATGAATGTTTTATCTTATATTTCTTAAATTGCAGTGGAAAGTGATTACTGAGGTACTTGGGCCAAATCCTCGACATCTATTTGAACTCTATGCACTTAAACAAAGCAATTATCACCTAAAGTAAGAGTTTTTTTTTTTTTGAATTATTTTATTATATGCTTATAAAAAAATTGTTATAATATAAGCAATAATACTCTATTGAGCATTATCTGTAGGTGTTTTATATTGTCATAGGTTCTGTACCATTGTTACACATCAGTGGAACTATATGTCTGACTATTTCATGCTTTTGCTTAACTGTAGACCAACACAAGACAAGGCTTGTACCTTTGAGGACACTGTAGATGCATATATAGCATATTTGCAAGTAAGTTCAAATTTAGGCATGAAATATATCATCTTTCTAAATTGCTTGTCAGTGGGAATATATGTTTACTTGGATATTTACTTCTCGTATCCGTTCACAGAGACTGAAGCTCTTACGATTATAGCAACTAAAAATATATCTATGAAAATATAGAATCACTGTCTTTCCTCTTTAATTTGCCAAACAAATTTCCTTATATCATTAATTTTTGGGATTATTCAAGAAGAGCTCATAAAATGCATGATATATTTTATATATTGCATTAATTTTGCCATGATAGCAGGAATGCAATAGCATGGAAAATTTTCTCCTATGAAGAGATAAATTTTAGTTTTCATCATTTTAACAAAATTTGACAAAATGTGGATATATAAAAATTTTTCTTTCCTTTTCGTATGTTAGAATAGAGAACCAACACAAGGAGGATTTTCTACAAGAGGCATGATTAGAGACCAAGAAAGAGAAAAGAGAGTACAAGAGATCTTGTAAAGGTAGTTTGACTAGAAGTAAGGAATGAGAGCTTAAGGAAGAGCTACATCAAGTTGACCAAAGCATGAGGTTTGTTCGGACTGATGTAGATAGAGTTAATCTGACTTTATACACATGTTTTAGTGCTAGTTGGTGTTAAACTCTCTTGTTTGGTTAGGAGTAAGACTCTTTCTTCCTCTCATCTTCTTGGTGCCATAACTTGTAGTGGAAAGATCCACCCGCTCATGCAAGCCTAGCTTGACTTCTATTACCATGTAAAATCTTAATAGACTAGATAAACTGAGAGAGAAAAAAAAAAATCTAAAACTGTAATTTGGTTATTGATCACATTAAAGAGATTAGTACAGTAGGATTTACCCAATTTGAGATAATCCATATTAAATGTATTTGGACACTAACAAACTAACTTACTTTGTTAACTAACAAAGGACAAATATAACGTAACAAACTTACATTAGGAGCCTAGATCCATGCCTACAAAGCCTATACATTCTCTAACAAGTACAAAGTTAACAAAGTGTTCCAGTTTATGTCTAATCCCATAGAAGCTCACTCGGAAGCTATTAAACAGACACTTTGCCACCTAAAAGGTTAGGGTTCTATTGACCTTGGTTTAGTTTTGCAGCTTGCTTCTTTTGGACACTATTACCGTTTAAAGGTATGTTACGATGTTGATTGGGCCTCTGATGTTGATGATCACTATTCCACATGTGGTGCATGAATTCTTTTTGACCCCAACTAAATCCCTTGGTGGTTCATAAAGTAGACTCTTGTTGCTTGTTTAGTATTAAAGATGAATATAGGAGCTTGGCTTTCACTTTTACAGAATCCTCTAGATTCAATCTCATCCTCATGAACTCAACTTTGTTGTTGCTACTGTTGTGATATGTTGTCACGATCTCAACAGAGTTGCCCTTAGTCACTATCCTATTCTCCATTCAAGAATAAAGCTAATATGAGCTAAGAGAAAGAGGAGGACTCAATTGCGAAATAAGAAGACCAAAATAGGAATTATGTGAGGCCCCAAAAGGGAGGGGAAGCAACCCAAGTGGATGCAAGACTACATGGTCACTAACATTAAGTGCAAGAGTAGAGTTGGTAAAAAATAGATTTTGTTAGATATTAGTTGATTATGCTCTAATAGTCTATATATGTATTTGCTTTTGGTTGGGAAATGGACAACTTGAAACATCTCTTTATCTGATATTCCTATCTATTCTATATTTTTTCCTTTCTGAACCTACCATTTTTAAACCTCTCTTATTTTTAAACCTACCATTTGGTGCTTTTGTTGAGAGCATTGCAAGGTCTTCATCTTTGAAAGATATTGCCACCATGAAAGCACTTATTTTTACCATTTAAGCTTTATCCACCAAACTCAACGCCTTGGAAACCAAAGTTGCATAGGCAAAACTAAGAATTGATAACTCTAACCATCTATTATAATTATCTATCACCATCCAACTTGTCTGTCTCGATTCAATGATGATGATCCCGTGGGTTGGATGTTCAAGGTAAATCAATTCTTTGATTACCACCAGACCATTGATGAGCAACGATTGCAAATTGCAACACTCTACATGGAGGGAGAAATCCTAAGTTGGTACCAATGATACATACCAATGGTTAACTTATGTCTTGGTTCACATTTCTCAGATCCTTGGAATTGCGATTCCCTTTAGATTTTGATGATCCTCAAGGTACCCTCTTTTAACTATATCAAACAAATTCAATCCGAGAATACCAATCTCAAATTTAAAATTAGCTAATCATGTTCACAGTTTATCAACACCATTTTACATAAGTTGCTTTATCTTCAGTCTCAAAAGAGATCCAATGTGAAGTCATTCTATTTGCTGCAAAACCTAAATCAGGGTACGTTGCTTAGACGACCCACCTTTTCTTTCAAAGCGACGTCTTCTACGATGTCAAGAATGGCAGGACCCTTATCCACAAATGGAAAGGGGTTATTCCTTACGCCCACCGATTCTTGGATTTGCAAACTCCCTCGTGGCGATCTACCGTCTTGAGGGGAAGAGGGGCTTTGTTATTATTGTGATGAGATATTTACATCGGGGCACCTATGTCAGAAGCGATTTCATCTTCTGATTGGAACACCAAAATTTTGATAGCTAACGTTGAACTCACGAGGTTGCTAAACGGTTTTGAGCATGAGCAGAATCCATCATCCGACCATCATACCACTTCCTAATGATCCTTTTCATCTCAGTCCATGTATTAACCATTGGCTTCTCATTTCTAGCTCTCTCCTTTTGTAGCTTATTCCACCAAACAAGAGCATAGTCCAAAAATTCCGTAGCTGCAAGCCTCACCTTTGGGGTCTCCTCATAATTGTTGCATGAAAAAACATGCTCTATTTTCCTCTCTCACTCCAAGTATGCTTGCGGATCACTTTTTCCTTTAAACGGAAGAATGTTAAGCTTGACTCCTTCAAGCCTACTTGGTCTTGCTACTCCATCATTCCTTCTCTTATTTCTCCTTTCTTCTTCATCTTCGTGACCTCTATTCTCCAATAGATCCAATCTTTCATAGAGTTCATTGTTATGTCGTATCATTAATCATTCTAAATATTGTGTCAATACCCTCATTTGGACTAGACTAAGTCCTACTTCTTGATTGTAATTTTCCTCCTCTGCCATCACAACAAATGAATCAAAAGCAACAGATAAAAAAAAATATTGTAACCTCACTACACTCAAGTGCATCACACAATTATGACTTTTCCTCTGATGAAAATACTCTTGCCTTTTATCACTCAAATTCTCCTTAGGTTTTTAGGAAATTCAAGAGATTATGGCCACAACAAAGAACAAATCACAAAAACAAAGGGGTAAAAGAAAAATTGGTAAACAAGAGAATTAACAAAATCTTTCAAGATCACCAATATATTACCTTATAACAAATTGTTCAAAAGCATGAATCATTCAGTCCAAATTTATTTTTATCACTTTCAACCAAATTATAAAATACTGTAACTTTATTTTATTTTATTTTATTTTTTTAATTTTCACAAGGGCCTAATTTTTTTTTTACAATGATTCAACACAATCACAAATAATATGAACAAAGTAAGGTAATCACTTGGTAAAAAGAGAATGAAGGAAAGATGTTACTAATTTGACGTTCAAACCCTTAAATCGGAGTTCTGAATACCAAATGATATGAACCTCATTTGCACAAAGGCTGATTTAGGATTTTTAGGGTTAGAACCTTGTCAGAAATTTAAGAAATTAGTGAGAATGCGGATTAGAAAGTGGTAAAAGTTTTAGGATAGGGCAAAATTTTAGAAACATCGATATCTCAAGCTATAAAACTCCGATTGAGGTGATTAATAAACGAGGTGAAAGTTCTCGTTCTGAATTTCAATTTAGGCTAAAAAAACACTCAATTTGGACGAGTAGAAGAAAATTGTGACCATGAAATAAATCTGGGCAGAATTGAGTTTTCTAGGTTCTGGGGAAGAAAAAACAAGAGATGAATGTGAAAGGTCGAAGGAAAGAATCACTCTTCTTAAGGGAGACAACTAACAAAGAATGTGAAAGTCCTTTGATATAGTTAATGGTTCTTAAATCACTCAAAAACTTAGGAGAATCACTCTCACTAAGATAAAAGAGCTAAACTCTAATATTTCAAAATAAAACTCAACATGTATTTTTGATAAAAATGGTTTAGCTTATATAGAAGTTTTGCCATCAGAGTTGTTGAAAGTCCCACATCGCCTACCTCATGTCATTTGGTATGGTTTAAATACATGTTAGGCTACTCCACATATTGCCAATTGGAATGCTATTATTCGAATCTTAAAATACATTAAAAAAGCTTCAGGACAAGGTTTATTATATGAAGATAAGGGAAATACCCAAATTTTTGGGTACTGTGATGCTGACTGGGTTGGATCTCCCATGGATAGGCGTTCCACTACAGGCTATTGTGTTTTCTTTGGAGGTAATATCATTTCATGGAAAAGCAAAAAACAAAACGTTGTTCGATCCTCTGCTGAAGCTGAATATAGGGCAATGACGTCTCTTACTTGTGAACTTGTTTGGGTAAAACAATTCTTGTAAGAATTGAATTTCTGTGAGATTCAATCTATAAACATGTATTGTGGTAATCAAGCTGCTCTTCACATTGCTTCCAACCCAGTATTTCATAAGAGGACTGAGCATATTGAGATTAACTGTCACTTTATTCGGGAGAAGTTGTTGACTAAAGAAATTTGTACTGAGTTTGTTGGTTCCAATGATCAGCTTGCAGATGCATTAACAAAATCTTTAAGAGGACCTCGAATGAAATTCATTTGTTCCAAGCTTGGTACATTCAATTTATATGCTCCAGCTTGAGGGGGAGTGTTGAAGTATTTATTAGATTAATTGTATCTTGGTGGGCATTTATGAGATTAGTTGTAGACCTAGTTCCTAGAATGCATCTGTTTATCTTCTCTAGGATTAATCATGTCTCTATTAATTATATCTCTGAATCTGTATTTTTATCTCCTATAAATAAGAGAACACAAGAAGATGATTTCATGCTCTCAAAATCAGTTCTTTATTTTCCTTTTTCTATTTCAAGTATTTCTATATATGTATATATTTTATTTCAACAATATCTAAGAAATGTGTTTTGAAATTTGGATTTGCTGTTTGTAGTTTTATAGTGATAGAACATTAGCAATTACTCCTAACTCCCTTCCCTCCAAACAATCTCAAAAAAAAAAACCCCTTCAACAACATAAATATAAACTATATATAATAGTCCATTAAACACATTACAACAATAAAAGGTTATAACTGCCACCTTATTTATTTCTCTTAGTATAAATCCTATCGTTGAACCTATCAATACCCTGCCCAAGCAGTTTCACCTTGTCCTCAAGGTGAAAATCGGGAAACTCTTTGTTGAAAAGAGCAGTAGACTCCCAACTATTCTCAACTTCCGGAAGTTGTTGCCATTTGAGCAGCATGTCCAATTCACCTGTAGAATTTAAGCGTGTATCAAGAAACTTCTCGGGAGTAACTTCAAACATATATTCTTCAGACAACATTGGTGGCAAGGGTTGAGAGGATTGCACAACCGTCATTGCTGGTTTGAGTAATGACACATGGAAGATCGGATGATGTGGTTGTGTTCTGGTAAGAGCAACTTATATGCAACCTGACCAATACGTTCCACAATCTAATAAGGACCATAATTGTGAGGACTTAATTTTTTCGTGCCAAAGACTTGAACCTATATGGTTGAATCTTTAGAAAAAACCAATCTCCCTCCTGATAAACTAAATCCCTCCTGTGCTTGTTGGCTTGAAGCTTATTCTGTTCTTGTGCTTTGCACAAATTATCCTTCAATGTTTTTAAAATCACATCCCTTTCTTCTTGCATCTGATTTACACTTTCCACCTTGGATGGAATGGTTGTGCCTTTCAAAATTAGAGGAGGATCTCGTCCATATAAGGTCTTGAATGGTATCATTTGTGAAGTGGCACTTTAGTTGGTGTTGAACCAAAATTCAGCCCAAGGAAGCCACATGGGCCAATACTTAAGTTGAGTACCTATCATACGCCTTAAGTACATTTCAAGACAACGATTCACAACTTCAGTCTGGCCATCTGATTGTGGGTGATAGGCAGTGCTACACTTCAATTTACTCCCAGCTTGTTTACAAATTTCCTTCCAAAACTGGCTAAGAAATAATTGGTCTCGGTCTTAAACTATAGAAGAAGGAAACCCATGTAATTTAACTACATCCTTCACAAAAATATGAGCTTCCTCCGTTACTGAATAAGGATGAGATAAAGCAAAGAAATATACTTAGTAAGTTTGTCTACCACCACAAAAATAGTATCTTTCCCCTTTGCTTTGGGTAGGCCCCCAATAAAATCCATGGAGATGTCAGGCCATACTTGAGTAGGAACCGATAATGGTTGCAATAACCCTGCAGGAGCCAAGGTTTTAGTTTTGTTTCCCTGACATACTTCACATTGCATCACATAAGCTTTTATGTCTTTCCTCATCCCCTCCCAATAAAAACTGTGGGAAATCAAATAATATTTTAGGAAAGAATAAATTAGGAAATTTGTAATCTATACAGATTTAAATAATTTGGAACAATCCCATAAATCAAGGGATCCTAGAATAAAATAGAGTTATTATATTTCCTAAAATAGCTTAGGTCTCTTGTATATATATTGTATGATCTCTTTGTATTAAAATAATAAAAGAAGATTTCATTTAATCTAATTTTCCAGATGGTATCAGAGCCAAAACCTAACATCTTTTCGGTTATTGTCTTGGGCCAAGAGTTGTCCTTTCGTTGTGGGTCAAAAGTACCCTTTGTCTGGTCTGGCAGGCTTCGTTGGAGGGAGCGTGTTGAAAGTCCCACATCGCTTGCCTCATGTCATTTGGTATGATTTAAATACATGTTAGGCTACTCCACATATTACCAATTAGTTTTATGTTGGAACCTTAATATGCTGTTGAAAGTAGCAATTCTGGTTTTCCATTCTTTCCAGACTTGATATTTGAACCCAAACGAGATCAAATTGAAGTTGTAACAAGTGGAACAAGTCAAGAAATTGGTCAAGAAAGTGAAATTAATTGTGAAGTTGATAAAGATGTTGAAGCTGGAAAATTTGGTAAGAAGCTGGTGTACTCAAGGAAGACTAAGGCCATTCCAGGATCAAGCCATGTTCAAGAATCCAACTCGACTCCACAAAAAGAGGTAAGAATTTTTTCTCCAGCTGTGCAGGTTGAAATTGAATTCCAAAATGATTCTGACCTCCCAATTGCCATTAGAAAAGGGACAAGAAAATGTACCAAACAACCACTTTACCCTCTCAAATTACCTGCCCTTTAAAAATTTCTCTCCTACTCATAAAATCTTCCTAGTAAACCTAAACACTATACTTCTACCTAATACCCTATCTGAGGCATTGTCTGATAGAAAATGAAGGCAAGCCATGCATGTAGAGATGGAGGTATTGGAGAAGAACAACACCTTGGAGTTAGTCACCTTACCAATAGAAAAGAGGCCAGTTGGATGTAAGTGGGTCTATACAGTGAAATACAAGGCTGATGAATCAATTGAGAGATATAAGGCAAGACTAGTTGCCAAAGGGTTCACTCAAACCTATGGAATTGATTATTTGGATACCTTTGCTCTGGTTGCCAAAATGAACACAGTTAGGGTGATATTGTCCCTTGCTGCCAATTATGGTTGAAATTTGGAACAATTTGATGTTAAGAATGCTTTCTTGCACGGAGACCTTGAAGAAGAAATTTATATGGAGATACCTTCAGGATATGGTAGAGATGTTGTCAACACTGTTTGTAAGTTGAAAAAGGCATTATATGGGCTAAAACATTCCCCCCGTGCATGGTTTGGTAGGTTTACTAAAGTTATGACAGGTATGGGTTACAAACAAAGCCAAGGGGACCATACTTTGTTCTTTAAACATTCCAAGTCAGGGGGAGTAACAATATTATTGGTGTATGTGGATGACATAATATTAACTGGAGATAATAAAGAAGAGCAACAATTGTTGAGTCAATGCTTAGGCAAGGAATTTGAGATCAAGACCTTGGAAAAACTTAAATATTTTTTGGGAATTGAAGTTGCCCACTCCAAGAAAGGGATATTTATATCCCAGCAGAAATACATCACTGATTTGCTCAAGGAAATTGGCAAGGCAGCTTGCAAACCTGCTAGTACCCCTTTAGAACCAAACCTAAAGCTTGGAAATGCAGAAGATGTTGCTGTTGAAAAAGATATGTACCAGCGATTAGTGGACATACTTATATATTTGTCGCATACCAAGCCAGATATTGTCTATGCAGTGAGTTTAATTAGCCAATTTATGCATAACCCAAAGGAGACTCATTTACAAGCAGCCCATAGAATTTTATAGTACCTTAAAGGAACTCCAGAAAGATGGATTCTATTCAAAAGGAATGGTAATGTGAAGCTTGAAGCCTATACTGATGCTGATTATGCAGGGTCAATTGTAGATAGGAGGTCAACTGCAGGATATTGCACCTTTCTTGGAGGAAATCTTGTGACTTGGAGAAGCAAAAAATAGGGTGTAGTGGCTCAGTCCTGTGCTGAAGCGGAATTCCGAGCCTTGGCACAAGGTATATGTGAGTTGTTATGGCTTAAAATCATCTTAGAAGACTTGAGGATAAAATGGGAAGAACCTATGAAGATTTATTGTGATAATAAGTCAGCAATCAGCATAGCTCACAACCCAGTGCAGCATGATAGAACAAAGCATATTGAAGTAGACAGACACTTCATCAAAGAAAAGCTTGATAGTGGCTTGATATGCACTCCATATGTGTCCTCTCAAGACCAAATTGCAGACATTCTTACCAAGGGACTGGACTGCCACAATTTTGAGAAGATTGTATCCAAGTTGGGAGTGGAAAACACCTATTCACCAGCTTGAGGGAGAGTGTGGGAAATCAAATAGTATTTTAGGATAGAATAAATTAGGAAATTTGTAATCTATGCAGATTTGAATAATTAGGAACAATCCCATAAATCAAGGGATCCTAGAATAAAATAGAGTTATTATATTTCCTAAAATAGATTAGGTCGCCTGTATATATAATGTATGATCTTTTTGTATTAAAATAATAAAAGAAGATTTCATTTAATCTAATTTTCTAGAAAAACTCCAGCAACTCTTTTGAGAGTGCGAAAATAACCGTTGTGACCTCCTGAAGGTGATTCATGAAGCTCCTTAAGAACGATTGGAATTCGGGAGTAATGTCTAGGCAACACTAGTTTACCTTGATAATACAGCCACCCCCTCTTTAACTTATAGTGTGCATGAGCTTTAGGATCTGCCAATAAATCTTGAATGATAATACTCAACTTAGTGTCCTTTTGCATCTCTAATTCCCTCTTCTAACACCCTTGGGATTGCAAAACAGAGATATTGTTAAAATAAGCTTGTCTAGAAAGTGCATCAACCACGGTATTCTCCCTTGCAGGTCTATATTGAGTTTCAAAGTCAAATTCAATTAACTTAGAAGCTCATTTAAACTCTTTTAATCAATAACTATGATGAAATGGGTCCCCATCAAATAATGCTTCCATTTTTGCATTGCTTGAACCAAGGTCATCAACTCTCTTTCATAAACCAATTTGTTTTGAGCTCTCTCTGACAGTGCTTGGCTCCAAAAGGCTAAAGGTCTGCCTTCTTGGAGTAGAACCCCACCCAACCCTTTGCTAGAAGCATCAATTTCAACCACAAAAGATTTGAAAAAAATCTGGAATTGCTAGGTGGGTAAACGTGAGACAGCAAATATAAGAACCTCAAAATCCTTTTGAGCTTCCACATTCTAACTAAACGCATCCTTTTTCAATAGTTGGGTCAAAAGCTTGGCTATTTTTCCATAATCTTGAACAAACCGCCTATAATACCTTGTTAAGCCTAGAAATCCTCTTAAAGACGTGCCCTCCTTTGGAATTGGCCAATTCCACATTGCTTCCACCTTCTTGGGGTCAATTGACACCCCTACACCTGAAATTACATTCCCCAAATACTCAATGTTATTTTGGCCAAAGGTGCACTTCTTTTTATTGACTTTCAACTGATGCTCAATCAACTTTTTCAAGACTTGCATCAAGTGCTGAATATGTATCTCCAATGAGTGGATGTAAATTAGAATATCGTCAAAGAACACCAAAACGAATTTCCTCAGAAAAGGCCTAAGAACCTCATTTTTAAGAGTTTGAAAAGTGGCAAGAGGCATTTGTCAGACCAAAGGGCATGAGAAGAAACTCATAGTGACCCTCATGTGTTCGAAAATCCGTTTGTTCAATGTCGCCCTCCCTCATACGGATCTGGTGGTATCCAGATTTAAAGTCCAATTTAGAAAATATGGATGCCCCAGCCAGTTCAACCTCCAACAGCTTGTCTATGTCTGGAATTGGAAATTTATTGGCAATTGTCAATTTGTTGAGAGTCATATAATCTACACAAAACCTCCAACCACCATCTTTCTTTCTCACTAGAATTATAGGGCTAGAGTATGCGGATACTTGCACAGATGATTCCAACCTTCAACATCTCACTAATCAACTTCTCAATTTCATTCTTCTTTTGGTGTGAGTACTTATAGGGCCTAAGATTAGGAATTGAAGTTCCCTCTTTGAGGTGAATTAGGTGATCTTGTTGCCTTTTTGGAGGTAGCCCTTCCAAATCCTGGAAAACCTCCATGTGAGAACCTAACACCTCGTCCACTTCCTTTGGCACTCCAACCATCTCTTCTGTTGTATTTTCTTTTACCACATCAACCAAGAAACCTGAGTCACCCTTCTGCAAGTCAGTGATCAACCTTTTAAAGGAAGTTGCAGTGGTAGAAAGGGCTAGAATTCCCACCACTGTTATTTGATTATTCCCTCCACCTATGGTCAACTTCAATTTACCGAAATCTTCCTTCACTTCACCCAAACTGGCCAACCAGTCCAGCACCAAAACAATGTCTGCCCCCTAATATCAAAGATGAAGAATTTTTGGCGAATCATCAATCCTTGAATTGTTAACACCAAATCCGTGCATTTCCCCTGACATTTCAGCCTTCTTCCATCTCCAACCTCTACCACATAAGTAGGAGTGGCTAGGAATTATCTTCCCATTAATTCTTGTGAAAGAAAATTATGGAAAGCTCCACAATCCAACATGACAATCACCTTTTCATCCCCTGTGTTTCCAAACCTTCCATGATTTCTTGGTGATCAAGCCAGCCAAGGTAAACATGGACAATTGCAAAACCTTGTCACCTTCATTGCCCACCTCCAGTTTCTCCATACCCTCCAATAATCCATCCTTATCTTCCCCCCCTTCATCAGTGGCTAACAATATATGAAATTGTTTATTGCGACAGACGTGATTTGGACCATACTTCTCATCACATCTGAAACACAATCCCTTCTTAATCTTGTCTTATAATTCCTCATTTGGCAGTTTTTTAAAGGTTGAGCCACGATTTTGAATCAATCCTTGGGTTTTCACAGGATGATTGATTGCTCCTTCTCTCTCTTCTTTCCCTTTGCTCATTATATTGAAATTATTATTACCTTCTCTAAAAATACTTCTTGTCATCCAATTGAGTTTGAGACCCGAATTGGCCTTATTCTCCATTGGTCCCTTCCCTTTAGACAAAATTCGGATTTTGTCCTCCACCATTTGAGTCTTCATCGTTAATTCTGCCAAATTTGAAGGATCATACAACTTCTCCTCTGCCTTAGTATCATCCTTTAATCCATTCAAGAATATTTCGATGAGATAATCTTGATCAATGCCCTTTAGCAGCCCCGCATACTGGTTGAGTTATTCAATGTAATCCTCAACTAAATCGGTCTGATTTAAAGCAATAAGCACCTTAAAAGGATTCTGCAACATGTTGGGCTGGAAACGACGCACCACGGTCACTTTAAAAGATTCCCACATCGGGTTTGGATTGCAAGATTCCCACTATTGGAACCAATTTAAGGCCTTTCCCTCCAATGTGATCATCACAACCTACATTTTTTCCTTTTCATTGACTTCTTGTAGGTGAAAGTACCGTTCCAACCTGTTTGTCCAAACGCATCATCCCCCAGAAAAATTGGAATATCCAACTTTCGCCACCATGATCCCTCCTTTAGCTGCCATTCTGGATCATGTGTAACTGACTTTTGTGGCGTAATTGCCTCCTTATTCGGCCCCGACGATGATGCACTTGACATTTTCTTCACAACCCCTGTAAGGCCACTGATCAAATTCTCCAAACGTTGTATGCGATCATGTTGCTCATTCTTCGCTCTATCTCTATCGCACACTTATTCTTGACACATGCGTTCCAACGCCTCTAATCTTGCTTCCATTCTGGTGTTAACCATAAGCCTCCTAGCACTACCACAGGGACCAAGAAAGTAGTTTTGAATACCAGTTGATAGAACACCAACAATTACAGTCAGCAATTACTCCTAACTCCCTTCCCTCCAAACAATCCCAAAATAAAAAACCCTTCAACAACATAAACACAGACTGTTAAGATTCCAACATAAAACCAATTGGCTATATGTGGAGTAGCCTAACATGTATTTAAACCATACCAAATGATATGAGGTAGGCGATGTGGGACTTTCAACACACCCCCTCCAACGAAGCCTGCCGGACCAGGCAAAGGGTACTTTTGACCCAACTAAAGGGCAACTTTTAGCCCATGACAATAACCGGAAAGATGTTAGGCTTTGGCTCTGATACCATGTTAAGGTTCCAACATAAAACCAATTGGCTATATGTGGAGTAGCCTAACATGTATTTAAACCATACCAAATGATATGAGGTAGGCGATGTGGGATTTTCAACACAGACTATATATAATAGTCTGTTAAACACATTACAACAGTAGAAGGTTATAACTGCCTCCTTATTTATTTCTCCTAGTATAAATCCTACCGTTGAACCTTCCATATAGTTATTATGTTTTATGAATTTTTATACATTTTTAAATGCATATCTTATACATCTTGTTTTTTTCTAAAATAAACGTGTCGTGTCAGATATGATACGTATCGGATACTCATATCGTATTCATGCATCATAGTCCATAACAATTCACACACCCATTTACCATAACTCAAAACTCAGCCTTTGAACAGGACCTTGAAATTACATTTTGTTTCTTAATTTTCCAAGTCTCCAAGTTTCTACCAAGAACATATATATAATATCTTCAGGAGGACTTCCTATAAGTGACAACCAGAATAGTATGCGTCAATACATTTTCATCCTTCTTAAACAACAACCCCCATACAAAACTTGTCTTCAACTATTCTACTATCCTTTTACAACCTATAAGTGTTGTTCACTTGGATCATGTACGAATTGACTGACCACAATAGTAACATAAGCTATGTCAAGTTTGGTCTTGGTTGGGTAAATGATTTTCTCTGAGTATTTGGTATTTGCCCTTATTTACTACAAAATCCCTTCACCATTCCCAATTTTGTGATTTAATTTTATGATTTTATTCTATAGGCATTCTAGTGGCCTTGCAGTTAATCTCACCAGTTTCTTTTTTCAATATAAATAAATCACTCGTGGTGTGTGTAAGAGGAACACACAACTTCGGCTAAATGCTTCTCTTATTATTTTTTTATTTTTTATTTCTTTTATAATATTGTATCTAGAGCCTTTTAAATTTTGTGTTTGCTTAGTGGACCCAATGTCCCTAGAGGAGGATTTTTTTTTGGTAAACCCACGGTCTAGGTTCACTTATTACTGACAGTGGCTGTAGACATCTCGAGTGACTTTTGGCCACACTCAATTTTCTCTGGCAACCACAGTTGTAATCGCCAATCTACCCAATCGTACAGAGTGTGTTGCATTCTGGTGGCTTTGCTGCACATTCAAAGCCGAGCTAATAGCATGACCAATCACAGTGATATAAAGTATCAAAGGAAAATCTGGGCTGGTTTGGATAGGATGGATAGCAATCTGTGGACTATTTGAAAATAATGAATTTAAAGAAAAAAAAAATATTTCCCCTTTTGATAGGAACTAGTGCAATGTCACTTAACCGTGATTTTTGACACATAATTCCAAATAATGAACATTAGACAAAGATTATTTTTCTATGATTTTGTGTAACCTAAATTAGGGTTGAACCCAAAAGTACAGGCTTTTAGGGTAGGAATGGGCTGTATGTTCTATGAAAATGGTGGCTATGTGGGTGGGTTATTGCAGTTTCCAACTTGGTTGAATGAAATGGATTAGTTATGTTATATTAGTTAAGAGAGTAAAGAGAGTGAAAAGAAGATTTTTAATTTAGTGGGATGCATTACTCCACTCTATGATCTCGTATATATATATATATATATAGGATTACAACATTTAAAACAACAACCACCAACTACTAACTACTAACCACTAACTAATAATAATTCTAACAATATTAAACACAAGTATTAGCATCCTATCAAACTACTGCAGATGATCCGAGTTTCTTAAAACTAAATAAGAATGATAACAAAGTAGAGGGGAAAGTGCCAGCTAAGGGAAACAAGACCATATTCTTGGGTTGTTGTTTAATCTTATGCAATTGAATATAATAAATGATTTATATTTATTGTTCTTATTTCTTACAATACCCAAAAATTATCACCTGATACTCTGTGTCTGCATTCTAAAATTTGGTATACAAGATGAACATGATAATCACTTACCATTAGGGGTTGGTCAATGGGTGAATTACCTAATGAACATGGTAATTACTAATAATGAGTCAATGAGCATGAATTACTGGTAACTGTAATATTCTAGAAGAAGCTATAGATGTTGCCAGTATTTCATATCTCATGTTGGTATTAATGAATTCTAAACATGCATAAAAAATCTTGCAGTGAGTTATTTTATTTTCCAATGGGTTTCATGTTACTGAATCATAATAGCTATATTGTGTTTAGTAACATGTAAGACAGGAAAAAGATAAAATGTGGTCAAGTGTGTAATAGGTTTTAATAAATCATAGTAAATATACTCTAATAAAAGTGCATGTCAAAGTGTAGCCATGTTAATAATCATAGATCTCTTCCTTATCCATTCTTGTCAATTAAATAAGATTGTTGGAGATCCCCCGTTGAGTATAGAAATCAATTTTATAGAATTGAGTTAGGTCTAAATCTTCGGATCACATTCACCATCTTTGTTCACATCTTGGGTATCACAGTTTTTAAGCTCAACATCATCCTCGGATCTCATCCTTCAACTCATTGTAAAAAATACCCAAAATATTGATCATCTAGAATATGCCTGACTTGTGCTGTAAGAAGTTCAAAATGTTTAAGGTAATGGTCCAGTGTCCCTTCTCGCGGATACCTGTAAATTGCTCTTCCCCCACTCCACTGCTACCATAACGGTCCAGGAGCTCAACTTTCAGTTACTCCCATGTAAAATCATCTTCATTCTCCGACAAAGAATCATCTCCATCTTCAGTTAGCTCAGGAAATCCAACCAGCAGCATCATCTCCATTGAACATCAGTAACTCGATTTTCTTAAAGGATTGACAAAACTCCTCTAATGAATCTCCATGTAATTTCTTCATACCAGAGTTTAAAGGACATTTCAGTCGCAGTTTTCTTAGCTGAAATCACCTTCAATTCGTCAATTTTGTGCGCTCTTACCTCTTCATCCCAATCACTGGCTTCAACATCCGCACTTTTTTCTTTTCTTGGTTAAGGGACAGAACCTCCGGCTTCTCCAAGATCAGCATGGTCTGTATTTGAATCGAATCCACAGTCGTTACAGGCCTATGTACCTCTGCCTCCAACAACGTGACCTTAGCCTCTATTGTTGTGATTTTGTAGTTCATTTTCTGTTGTTTCAGTGGCATTAACCTCAAGAAGATCCCACAGTTTGAACCAAAATGTTGGAGAACCGAAAACAAAAGTTGCAAAAAGAAATAAGAAACAGAGAAAATATGATAATACTGTATTATTGGGTCAAAACAGAAGTAAAAATACAGGAAACAGAATTCCTGAATGCAGAGCAAAGCTCTTATAGAGAACTATTGCTCTTCATCCATGACAAACTATTGAATACTCCCAAAGTTATCCTCTCTGTCCTCACACTCCCCAATATAACAAGAAACCCATTCAACAAATTGGTCCCACATGCAATGTGCGCACCACTCTCCTTAGCCAGCTCATCATTTCCTCACTCTCCTATTACTCATTTCATACACTGTACAAATAGTGGGCCTATTAGCAATACTAGTATCTGGGCCTAAAGGTTTATTTGGGCTGCTAACAGGACCTAAGTTATTTACATGTGGACCTTGACTATTAAGAAATATAGGTTATTGAAAGGGTTAAAGATTATTGGGATTGGCTGTCGAACTTTAAGTCAAGATACATCTCATATTCTTCTTGCAGAAAATTTTTATTGTTCTCCTCGGGAACAATGCTGTAAGGGGCCCAATTGAGAATGAAGAAGGTACGGGTGAGGGACTAATCAGTTAAATTAAAGAATTGGAGTTAGTTAAAAAAAAGGAACATATAGCACATGATCCGATAGAAGTGGGAGTGCATAGAGGTGAGAGAAATAGAATTCCCAACAGACAGTTGGGTGGTTATGTACTGAAGATATGATATAATACGTGAGTGGGGGAGAGAGAAAGGGATGTCTTGTTTGATTTCGTTCTCTTTGAATATTCTTTGTTCCTTCCTGACATTCTTGCGGCTTTGTACTCTGTCATGGATGCCATGAGCTCCTGATCTTCAATCCTTTTATGCAAATTCACCAGTAAATAATACCAGTGCAGAGTTTTCTGGTCATTTAAAGTTTCTGCTGTTTTAATACCCCCTTCAAATGCATAGAGTAATAGGTTTCCTGAGTATGAACTATTCTTTTACCACACGAGCATTTAGGGTGACTGCCTCTACTCTCACATCCTTCTCAATTTCCATGACCTCACTTTCCACTACTGGATATCACTGTCGATTGTTGAACAGGTTCTTGAGTACCTCTAATTAAGAGAGGATTAATGCAGCCTTGCTATTAAATGTTCCATTATCTTCACTATACTGAAGAACTTAATCGTGAACATGATCAAAATTTTGATTCAAAACATGTGGAACATATAACTCATCAAGTTTCTTCACATCTTCTAATGAGCTAGCCTCTAAGAACATCTTGAGCCCCTCAAGAGCTGATTAGGGTTGAGAAATATATGATAACATAATATGATTAATATATTTGAGAGGCCAACTTTTGAGTAAAGTCATACAAACATTGAATCTAATTAGGAAAACTACTCTGAGTCTCCCTCATGAATGATTAGCATATCTTGAAAATTCTAAGAGTTGATACTTTGTTAAAATCTATTTTCTTGATGATCATGGTATCCCAAGCCTAGGAACCACAATACTATAGGATGTCCATTATAAATAATTTTTTTTCCATTTTGTTTCTCTTAGTGATGGCGGGTATTCCAAAACAAAAAATATCTAGGTCTGTAAAAGTTATTTTGTAAAAAAAGGGAGATATTCTTCAAGAAAACACAAGCCAATTTTCAAATGCATAAAAAAGCGGCTTTTATAAAGCTTTACAAGACTACTTTCTGTAGAAAAATATAAAACTAGCCCTTTTGTGCATGTATTTGAAGTGTGGATGTTGGAGGCTTGTCAAGCCTATGACAGTGCTAGCTCACATAATGTACTTTGAATGTAAAAACAAATCTATACACTTCAGATTTTGAGAACATGTCTTATGAGAATCTGTGACTTTCTTGTATTGTTTTGTTTTTAATTTAAAATTTGTACAAAGTACGTCGAAGGTTGCGGACACTCTGTTGTTCAATGTGGGACATATGGTTGTCTAGTATACAACTAGATTGATCTTATAGAAAGTTCTTTGCATGTACGTGACTTTAACTCATAACAAAATTTTTGGTCTATATATGTTTATATTGAATTATTAATATATAGATAATAGATTCAATTTTAATTCAAGCAAATAAAGGTATCGAGTATAGAAGAAAATAAAAAAATTGGAGAAAAGATTTTTAATCTTTAATATAAATTGCTTGCTACTTTGCATTATTGAATAAATGAAAAATGAAACAATTGCGTGCTAACTTGAGTTTCTATTCTGTATTTTGCTCCTGCCAAAGCTAATTGTGGGGAATTTGACCAATCAATTTTTTAAAATTTATTATAGTTTTATACTAGAGTTGATTACATGATTGTGTTGTATATGAACATTCTAGTTATGTTTCAAATGTTAAGACTTAAAATGGAATTTGATGAAAATCTTTGTTAACCTTTTAGTTCATTTTGACCTTGTCTTCTACAGGGAATATTTGAGGGTGCAGAAATCATGTTCAAACAATTTGGGCGTCCTTGAAAATATAAGACAAATATCTATATTTTCATATCTCATGAATTTAGCTGATTCACATGAGTTGTGAAGGGCAAAAGTGGGTTGATTATGCATAAGTTGATGACGTCGTGTTTCGTTGACAACATAACGTGGGTGCAATATTTTGACGTCCTAAGTTGTAGGGAGTTGGATTTGAAGAATAAAATTGTTTACAATTTTCATGGAAACACTAGGAGAAGATTAGTTTCACTTGAAGTCTCAAATAAAATGAAAACAAGAGATGACAAAGTTTTATCCTTTTAGGACTTTATTTTGTCTGATCCCACCATTTGGTTAAGAATATGATTTTTTTCTCAGCATTAGGATGAATAGTTTATCCTTTTAATCAGAATTTGCAGTCATTAGGATTTGTTTAGGCTTGTATTATTAGTTATTCTTTATTACCTGTTCTTCTATACATAGGAAGGAAGTCATGTATTTGGAACAATGACACACTTTGAATTCAATGAAAAAGTTTATGTTCATATTTCTTTTTCTCCTTCTCAATTCTCTTGCATTATGTTTGGGTGAAGCCTGGATAGAGGGCTATACCTGTTTTATGATTTTTTTTTCTATTTATTAGTTTTTTTTAACTCAATTTGTTTTTCCATTGATTAGTTTTTTATATCAATCACTCTTCTTTTCTTTTATTTTTTTTAATCTTGATTGTGAATTGTAATATAATCTAATCCAAATTCATCAAATTCTGATGCTTAACTAAGTTGATTAATTAATTTTTGGGTAAAATGAATTAAATCAAGATTATAAATTAATCTTTAGAAACGGTTAACAAATCTAATTAGAAAACTGAACAAGTGGGTAATTGGATATTATTTCTACTTATTTATTCTTGAAACAACCCCCTCCTTACTCCAACATTTAATTTTTAAACGTTCTTGATTAGTCAATTTTTATTTTTCTAAACATTCTTCATTTGTTGGTAACAATCAAACACCTTCAAGAAACAGTAAGGTCATTTTTTCTTATATTACAATCTTTTACTTATTCTTTTTAGTTGTAGATCTCATGAACATGCATGTAAATATCTCTTATTTAATAGGTTTCAACTACGCATGGCAACGAGGCGAGGATGAGTTTTGCTTCTCGATCTCACTTAAACTTTTTTAACTGTCCCCGTCTTCATCCTCGATTATCGTCAGAGTTAGAAATTAAGTTTACATCATCGTTTCTGTTGGGTTTCAGATTTTCTTGTCTCTGTCCCGACCTCGATCTATATTATTTAAAAAACTATATATTTATAATAAATTAATTTTATTATTTCTATGTATTTTTTATATATAAATAAATATTTATAATTTTAAAATTTATAATTATTATTAATTAAATATATATTGTAATTTATTATATTTATATTAAAATATATATGTAAAAGAAATATTTAATCATTTTTATTTATACATATATAAAATATTTATAATAATATTATTATTATTATTATTATTATTATAATATTATATTCAAATATTTGAATACTTATAACATTATTATTATTATTATTATTATTATTATACTTATTTAAATATTCGATTACATCATTTAAAAATATGAAATATATAGGTTGTAAGGAAATATTTAATAAGTTAATTTTTATTTAATTAGTTCGAAGTAATAAAAGTTTAAATTATTAATTTTTTTAATCCTTTAAAATATAATTATTTTATTAAGATAAAATTTGATATATGACAAATAGGAATAATAAGATCAAAAAAATATGACATAATAAAACTTGATAAATATAAATTATAAACAAAATAATATTAGTTACTACTAAGATTTATGTAAAATATTTAAAAAATGATAAAGAAGAAAAAAATTTAACTTTTTATTCATTAGATTGGTTGAAAAGATTGAAAAAAAAATTGATCGGAGAGATTAAGAAAATGTGAAAAACTAAAAGATAAGAGAAAGAAAATAATGTAAAAAATTAATTGATATAAAAGATTAAAAAAAAGAATTAAATAGTGGGTAGAAGAAAAGTAAAAATGATAAAATAAAAAAAACCTTATATGTAATAAAAAAAATAAAAGGAAATTTTTTTAAAATATTAATATGTTAAAATTTAAATTTAAATATAAAATTCGGGTAGAAACGAGGATGAGATCGAGGTGATGATTGTATTATCATTCTCACTCCTGCACCGACTTTTTAAAGCGGAGAAAACCCGAATTTGCGTTCATCCCTAGTTAACTCGATTTTTCCATGTCAAACTCGGAATAAGACTGATCAATATCTATAAGTATGAGTTTAATTATCATCCCTAATTTGAATGCTTAGTAGCTTTAAGCTTCTAAGACTTAAGCAACATAAACCCAGACATTGGTGAGTAGACACATATATGATAGATCTTGAATACAGCAAGATCATATATGTGTGATTGCTTGTAAACTTCTCTAATTATTGACCAACTCTAAACCCTAAACCAACTCATGTTATTAGTCAGTCTGATCTTGTCGTCTATTGCTTCAAAATTCATCCATATCAATTGTATGTTACATTACATAAGCTTTTCCTAAAAAATTGAAATGATTGTTTAGAAGAGCATAAAAAGTCATCATCTCAAATACAATTAGGAAGATCTTTATAATCTCATCGAAAATTAAGAAACTATCTTGGATGAGTAATTGTGAAGTAAGTTAATTTTTATATGGGTGATTATATTTTCACAACACAGTTTGTAAAAATATCCATTACACAAATCCAATATAATAATAATAATCATAATAATAATAGTAATAATAATAATAATAGATATTATTATTATATTATTAGATTATTAGATTGTCGTGGGATTATTTTTTTATTATTATTATTATTATTTTTTTTACAAACATGTTATCAAATTATCATTTTTCTTTTCAAATTAGTCTTGTGTATTTTTTTTATTTGAAAATGACTCTTCTTAGTGAGGTAGAGGTTTGACGTGGGATTCCATGACTTTATGAATGAGCTTGAAATTCATTAGTCTGATAAAATATATCATGTATTCTTTTTAACACCTAGAATTTGGTGTAAATTATTTAATTAATTTACAATTTATTAAGTTTATCTTGGACTGTGAACTAAATTATTATAATTTACCCAAAATTTAAATAGTTGTTCATAAATTTTGAATTTATTTGAATTGCAATTTAAATGTGCTCTAATGTACGTGATGTTAGACAAATGACATCTAGAGGGGTTGAATAGATGCACAAATTAAAATAGATATCAAATTAAAAATTTATTTGTAAGTCAATAATTTGTTAAAGCGGAAGCAATAAAATAATAAGGAAAAAAGAAAGAGATAAGGGAAAGAGAAGAGCACACAGAGATTTATACTGGTTCGGGTATAGCCAACCCTACATCCAGTTCCCAGTCAACTCTTAACACAAGAGTGACTCTCATTCACTATCTTTCAAATTCAGTTTACAAATTACAATCAACTCAGCAGCAGAACCAGTAAAAAGTAAACTAATTAAAAAGACAATCACCTCCTTAGAAACCCACTAAGGATGAACACCTCCCTAGAATCCCACTAGGGATGAACACCTCCTCTGAACAAATCAAAGGATGAAAAACACCTCCTTAGAATCCTACTAAGGATGAACCCCTCCCTAGAATCACATTAGGGATAAAAAACATCTCCTTTTCCACCAATGCAAAAAGGATGAAGGTAATAAAAATAAGAACAGACACACCTGGGTAATGGAGACAACAAATTATAGAAGCCTGTAGAATGTCAATCTCCAAGAACAAGTGTGATTAACAATGAAAGCACATAAGGCAGTAGAGAAGAGGGTTTTCTCAAAAGGTGTAAAATATCTTTGTTGCCTTGCTCAGAATTCTTTTCTCAAAACTGATTGAATGTAAATTGTATTTTCGAATTCTGTACTTGTGTGTCTTGGATTTTTCATCAAAACTTAATTAAATAGAAAAATAGGATCAAAAAATGGTCGTTGGAAATTAATAATATCATAGAGAAAATCAGGATGTACAAAAAAACATTTATTCTTTAAAATGGATATATTTTTCAAATTTGAATTGCCATAATTGATTATATTACCAGTATAATTAATTATGATAGAGAAAATCATTTTTCCATTTCTGGTGCATCATAATTAATTATGACAGTGAAAAATATCATATTATGAATTTTATCACATTTGTGCTTTGAAGGCTTATACATAATATTACTTCATCAACTTGTACCTCCATATCTAGTATTCTAAGACTCTATCTAGTCTTTAGGAATCATCTTGGGCTTGCTTGAATCATCATCTTTATCACCTACGTCATAAATTCAGCTTGTCCTTAAATTCATCTTGAATGGTGTTGACTTGAATCATCATCAAAATCATCTCTTAGGAATGCAGGAACATTTCCATCAATCTCCCCTTCATTGCTTTCAATCTCCTCCTTTTTGATGATGATCAAGGAAACACCTAAAATGAATTAAAATGCTTGACTCTATATAGCCAGCTCAAGATTAACACAGATTTGTATGTCAGAGTCTCTTAATCTCCCCCTGGATATATTAATAACAAGACTCCCCCTCACTCATATGAGCAAAGAAGTCTCTTAATTCTCCTTGTTTAATTTAGAGATAGGAAAGAATTTCACACAGATTTTAATTCATCAAAAAATCTCCCCCTGTTTCATTGATAATCATAAAAAATATTATAAGAGAAAAAAAAATCTCCCCCTGTTTCGCATATATTAATATCATCAAAGTATCTTCCTGTTTCATTGATAATTAAAAAAAATATTATAAGAGAAAAAAATCTCCCCCTGTTTTACACAGATTAATATCATTAAAATATCTTCTGTTTCATTGATAATTATGAAAAATATTGCAATAGAAATTGAGAACAAATTTGTACCTATTAGTATATAAATCAAGGTGGAGAAGATAATGCATTAAAAAGTGTCATAGAGAAGAACATCATATTAAGGAGGCAATATCTAGGATACCCAATGCTTGTCTTAGCTCATAAAACCTATCTCTAGATAATGGTTTGGTAAAGATATCAGCTAACTGATGGGTGGTATTTATGTATTCTATTATGCAATCTCCTTTTTGAATATGATCTCTAATAAAATGATGTTTGATCTCTATATGCTTAGTCCTAGAATGCATGATAGGGTTCCTAGTAAGATTTATTGCACTAGTACTATCACATTTTAAAGGAATATGATCTAGAAAAATGTTGTAATCTTCTAACTGCTGCTTCATCCACAAAACTTGGGAACAACAACTACTTGCAACTATATACTCAGCTTCAGTTTTGGATAGAGCAACACAAGCCTGTTTCTTAGAATGCCAAGAAACAAGTGAACAACCAAGTAGATGACATGTCCCACTTGTACTTTTCCTATCCAGTTTACATCCTCCATAATCTAAATCTGAATATCCTATAATGCTAGGTGAAGCTCTTGAGGGATACCAAAGGCCAAATGATCTAGTTCCTTTTAAGTATTTAAAAATTCTCTTAATAGCAACTAAATGTGATTCCTTAGGATTAGCTTGAAATCTAGCACAGACACACACACTATGCATAATATCAGGTCTACTTGTTGTAAGATAAAGTAGGGAACCAATCATACCTCTATATTTTGATTGGTCAACCGCCTTACCTTTTTCATCTTGATCTAGATAGCAAGATCTTGCCATTGGAGTAGTTGCTTCCTTTGAATGTTCTAATTCAAATTTCTTGATTAATTCAGTGCAGTACTTTGATTATGAAATGAAGATGCCGTCAGTTTTCTATTTGATTTGCAGTCCTAGAAAGAATGTTAGTTCACCCATCATCGACATCTCAAACTCACCCTGCATTATCTTGGCAAACTCTTGACAAAGATCATTGTTAGTTGAGCCAAAGATTATATCATCAACATAAATTTGAGCTATAATAATATTTTTCTTATGCTCTTTTATGAATAAAGTTTGATCTATTTTACCTCTCCTGTAGTTGTGACTCACCAAAAAATTTCTTAGACGTTCATACCATGACCTAGATGCTTGTTTGAGTCCGTACAAAGCTTTCTTCAATTTATGAACATGATCTGGATGTTGATAATCTTCAAAGCCAGGAGGTTGACACACATACACCTCCTCTTTGATGTATCCATTTAAGAATGCACTCTTTACATCCATTTGATATAATTTGAATTTCATGATAGATGCATAGGCTAGTAGAATTCGGATAGCTTCCAATCTTGCTACTGGTGCATATGTCTCATCATAATCAATTCCTTCTTCTTGACTATATCCTTTTGCAACCAATCTTGCCTTATTCTTTGTGATATTTCCATGCTCATCCAACTTGTTCCTGTACACCTATTTAGCTCCAATAACCTGCATTGACTTCTTTCTTGGTACTAGATCCCAAACTTCATTTCTTTTGAACTGATTTAATTCCTCTTGCATAGCTTGAATCCAGTATTCATCTTGTAAGGCTTCATCAATACTTTTAGGCTCCACTTGTGAAACAAAAGCTACATTCATACAGAAGTTATTCATTCTACTTCTTGTTGTAACTCTTTGATCTACATTTCCAATAACATTGTCCAGTGAGAGTCCTCTGGGTGTACGCCATTCTTTGGGTAGATCTCGAACTGGTTGAGATTCATAAATAGTGTGTTCTTATAAACTTCTTCTAAGATCCTCCATTTGGTCTTCCTGTGACTGAACCTGTTTCTTTTCTGCTACAATTTGTTCTTCTTCAATATCTATAGAATCTTTTCTTGACTCAAGAGGGTTCTCCTCAAGGTCCAAAAACTCATCAAACGTTACATGAACAGATTCTTCTACATGCAATGTTCTCCTATTAAATACCCTATATGATTTGCTATTTAAAGAATAGCCTAAAACTATTGCTTCATCAGCCTTAGAATCAAATTTGCCAAGGTTATTTTTACCATTGTTTAAAACATAACATTTGCAACCAAAAACTTTAAAATGAGAAATATTTGGTTTTCTACCTTTGAAAATTTCATAGGGAGTGAGTTTCAAAATAGGTCTTATTAAAATCCTATTTAACACATAACATGCAGTTGACAAAGCATCGGCCCAAAAATATTTTGAAAGATTATTTTCATTTAACATTGTTCTAGTTAATTCTTCCAAGGACCTATTTTTCCTCTCAACAACTCCATTTTGTTGTGGTGTTCTTGGGGAAGAAAAATTATGTGTTATGCCTAATTCTTCACAAAAATTTTCAAAAAGCTTATTTTGAAATTCACCACCATGATCACTTCTAATTGATTTTATGTTCAAATCTTTCTCATTTTGAATAGCCTTAGCAAATATCTTAAAAGTCTTAAAAGCATCAATTTTAGTTGCCAAAAAGAAAGTCCAAGTGAACCTAGAATAATCATCTACAATAACTAGTGCATAATAATTACCACCTAGGCTTCTTGTTCTAGAGGGTCCAAATAAATCCATGTGCAATAATTCTAAAGGTTGTGATGTAGAGATAATATTTTTATTCTTAAAAGAGGTTTTAGTTTGCTTTCCTTTTTGGCATGCCGCACAAATTTTATCTTTGTTAAAACTTAACTTAGGCAGGCCAATCACTAAATTTTTTGAAATCAATTTATTTAAATGATGCATGTGAATGTGTGCAGCTCTCCTGTTTCATAACCACAGATCTTCATTCTTAGAAACAAGACAGGAGATAAACCTAGGAATTGTGATGTCAAGATCAATTACATAGATATTGTTAAGACGCATACCCTTCAAAACATTTTCTTGCGTGTTGTCCTTCACTATGTTGCATGTAGTTGATTCAAAGATAACTTTCAATCCTTTGTCACATAGCTGGCTAATGCTCAGAAGGTTGTGTTTTAATCCTTCTACAAGTAACACGTCTTGAATCATGAAGTTGTTGCTTACCTGTATTTGTCCTGATCCAAGAATTTTTCCCTTGTTGTTATCATCATATGTCACATGTCCTTGACTCTTCTTTGTGAGGCTTTCAAACTTGTTCTTGTCACCGGTCATGTGCCTAGAGCATCCGCTATCAAGAAACCAGATCGATTTCTTATCTTGTGATGAGGCTTTATCATTACTTTTTGTCATCGAGCAAAGATTTTCTTCTTCTTCTCCATCACTGCTTTCGGAAGAACTCTCTTGTGTTGTGGAAGAATCATTATCCTCCCAAGCAATATAAGCTTTGCGTTTGCTCTTATAGGTATCATTCTTCTCTTTCTTCTTCTCTTTCACATCTTTTTTCTCTTTCTTAAGTTTCGGACAGTCTGATTTGATATGACCAGGTTTTCCACATTCATAGCAATGGAATTTATTTGTCTTCTCCTTTCTTTGTTGTCTCTTTTTCCTGTTCTTCATAAAGCGAGAAAATTGTTTAACAAAAAGAGACATATCGGAATCCGAAAATTTACCTTCATTTTCGCTTTCGTCTTGTGAAGATTTTTCTACTTTTAGAACTATCGTCTTGGTTTGATTATGTTCACCGTTCTTTAACCTTTGTAGCTCCATCTCATGTTCTTGCAACTTTCCAAATAGAGTAGCAATATTCATTTTTGTGAGATCCTTTGATTCTGTAATAGCAGTGACCTTTGGTTTCTAATTCCTGTCTAAGGATTTCAAGATCTTTGTGTTCAAATCCTCATTGTGAAAACTCTTTCCTAATGCTTTCAAGTGATTTACTATATGTGTGAAGCGTGTTTGGAAATCCGCGATGCTTTCATTTTGTTGCATTTGAAATAATTCATACTCCTGGATGAATGTGTTTTTACGTGCTCGCTTTACTTCATTTGTTCCTTCATGTGTTACTTCAAGAGTGTCCCATATTTCTTTTGTCGTCTTGCATTGTGAGACCCTAAAAAATTCACTACGAGTTAAGGCAGAAACAATGGTATTTCGGGCTCTTACATCATAATGGGCACGCTTATTTTCATCCGGCGTCCATTGATCAAAAGTCTTTGGAACAGCTCCAGACTCTGTTGTTCTCATCGGAATGTAGGGACCATTGAGTACAGCATCCCAAACACCATAATCTAGTGTTTGTAAAAATATTTCCATTGTCACCTTCCAAAACTGATAGTCTTCTCCTTCAAATAATGGTGGCCTGGTTATTGTGTTAGAATCGCGCAACAGAATGTTCGCGTGGTCGGACAAAAACCAAGAGGGGGGGTGAATTGGTTTCTTAATAAAAATTAGGTTTTCAAAATTTTCCCCAAATTTTACCAATTAAAATCTGTGTAAATGTAAATAGAGAAAGGGATAGAGTCTTACATAGGAGATTTATACTGGTTCGGATCAAAAGACCCTACGTCCAGTTGCTAATCACTCAAACAGAGGATTAACGCTGTCACTATGATCAAAGTTGTTACAAACAAATTACAATGAAAAGATAAAGATAAGAAAACACCTCTCTTGAAATCCACAAGAGATGATGAACAACTTTCCCTAGAGACGGCACAACACACAATCCACTAAGAACTCCACTTAGTGATTCTTATCGCTTCTAGCCCACACCAGGTTCCAAAAGCCCTCTTTCCTTGCAACAAATAGTTCTCTAGCACTCACAGCACTTAACTTTTGTATGGAAAAGGTTGTTCTCCTTTTCTGAGTGCCATAGAAGAGTTTAAGTAGAGAAATTAGGGTTTAGGAATTAGGGATTTCGAAACTAGGGTTCTTGGGAATAGGGTTTTCGAAAATAGGTTTGATTTGAAATTAAAACTCAAAATCTGACTGGTTTAATCGATTAAAAGAAGTGTTAATTGATTAAACCAGAGCCAAAAATCAACAGAACCCAAATCTCTCTATTTTAATCGATTAAAAGGAGGTTTAATCGATTAAACCGCCTGATAATCGATTAAAATTTGGTTTAATCGATTAAACTAGTGAGTTGTTACAGAAAATGATTTTTCTCACTGTTTTAATCGATTATTTCCCTATTTAATCGATTAAAGCTGAGCCTGGATGATAAACTTGAGCTTTTTGAAGCTTCTAAGGTTCAGACTATGTACCGGCTATCTCAAACACTAAAATTACAGACTCAATCTAATTAAAACAAAGTTATTACACTACAAAACAAGTCTTCAACTCTCTAAGTTCTTGAGTTTTTGAATCATCAACAAAATCAACAATCTTCATGTCCATCAAGTGCAACATCAAGTCCTTCAATGTTCAACATATTGAAGCTCCTTCCCTGTAAACCTGATTCTGCATAGACATCCTGACAGATCGTTTAGAAATATCTTATCTAACCAAGCTCTGATACCACTTGTTAGACAAATGGCATCTAGAGGGGGGTGAATAGATGCACAAATTAAAATTGATGTCAAATTAAAAATTTATTTGTGAGTCAATAATTTGTTAAAGTAGAAGCAATAATATAATCAGGAAAAGAGAAAGAGATAAGGGAAAGAGAAGAGCACACAGAGATTTATACTGGTTCGGGTACAGCCAACCCTACATTCAATTCCCAGTCAACTCTTAACATTAGAGTGACTCCCCATTCACTATCTTTCAAATTCAGTTTACAAATTACAATCAACTCAGCAGCAGAACCAGTAAAAAGTAAACTAATTAAAAAGACAATCACCTCCTTAGAAACCCACTAAGGATGAACACCTCCCTAGAATCCCACTAGGGATGAACACCTCCTCTGAACAAATCAAAGGATGAAAAACACCTCCTTAGAATCCTACTAAGGATGGACCCCTCCCTAGAATCACACTAGGGATGAAAAACACCTCCTTTTCCACCAATGCAAAAAGGATGAAGGTAATAAAAATAATAACAGACACACCTGGGTAATGGAGACAACAAATTGTAGAAGCCTGTAGAATATCAATCTCCAAGAACAAGTGTAATTAACAATGAAAGCACAAAAGGCAGTAGAGAAGAGGGTTTTCTCAAAAGGTGTAAAATATCTCTGTTGCCTTGCTCAAAATTCTTTTCTCAAAACTGATTGAATGTAAATTGTATTTTCGAATTCTGTAATTGTGTGTCTTGGATTTTTCATCAAAACTTAATTAAATAGAAAAATAGCATCAGAAAATGGTCATTGGACATTAATAATATCATAAAGAAAATCAGGATGTACAAAAAAACATTTATTCTTTAAAATGGATATAGTTTTCAAATTTGAATTGCCATAATTGATTATATTACCAGTATAATTAATTATGATAGAGAAAATCATGTTTCCATTTCTGGTGCATCATAATTAATTATGATAGTGAAAAATATCATGTTATGAATTTTATCACACTTGTGCTTTGGAGGCTTATGCATAATATTACTTCATCAACTTGTATCTCCATATCTAGTATTCTAAGACTATATCTAGTCTTCAGGAATCATCTTGGGCTTGCTTGAATCATCATCTTTATCACCTACGTCATAAATTCAGTTTGTCCTTAAATTCATCTTGAATGGTGTTGACTTGAATGTAGTTGACTTGAATCATCATCAAAATCATCTCTTGGGAATGCAAGAACATTTTCATCAATCTCCCCTTCTTTGCTTTCATGTGATTTATTTATTTAAGGAACTTTTTCGTTTATTTTTTAGTAATTAAGTTCTACTGATAAATCTATCGCTAATTTCATTAATTATTTTGATGTTAAAAAGTTATGCATTTTTATTTTTATATTTATTTTATTTGTTATTTATTTTATTTGTTCTTTTTTTTAACATAAAAAAATAAAATGGCCATCCTCAATTCAATAATGTTTTGAGGATAAAAGAAAAGGAGAAGAGACTAAATTAATATTGTCCCATTTATTAGTGTAGTTTTTGATTACGAAAATGCTACATAATTTGAGAGAATATACTAAATGATTATATCATCGATATAAATTAATTTTATTAATATAATTTAAATTATAAAAATATATTTTTTATTTTTATTTTTCTTTATATATTTTTTAATTAATTATTTTAGTATATATACCTTAATATATATCTTAATATATTTTTTTTATTTTTTAATGAGTTCAAAATTAACCATTAATCCGTTAGTTTGTTTGTCCATTAATGTAATCTTAGTACACATTTCTCTTTCACACATTTTTTTAGCTTTAGCTTTAATTTAATGTAATCTTGCTAAGTTCAAAATCTTTTTCCTCAAAATAGCTTTCATCTGATACCCATATTTCAATGCTAAAAAAAAAATATGCATTTATTGATATAGACAAGGTTGTTATCTTTTATAGACTATGCTCTGTCTACTTTACTTATGTCTCCTAGTTTTGCTACATGCATCGCAAATGAAAAATGACTCACTTGAAAGATACCAAATGGATTCGGGAGGGGTCCCTCAATTGTATGTCATCACTATTCTCTTGATTATTATTATTCACTTTGTAATAAGATAACCCATATATTAGACACTTTTTTAGGTCTTCAAACTCATTTCAATACAAAATACAACCATTATGGCATGCACCTTTTTACACTCCATACCCTTGAAAAATTATCTTCTTTGTCTCGTAATTACAATTGGTAGTGTATTTTCTTTTGGAAGCAATCCTACAACAACTGAATCAATTCAATGAAACTTTGATCAGTCCACTCATTGAATTACTTCAAATTCACCAATTTTAACACTACTGACATTTGTGTGATGTTAGTTGAGGTAGGATAAAATTGAGTCTCTGTATCGCTACACATATCTTCATACACATGCGCTTGAGCAAAATATTCTACTAAAACATCATTAATCATCTCTTCCAATTGATCATCCATGGTTAAATTAACTAAATCATCATATTTAATTACAACTTGCAAATTTAATAATTCACCATGTCACGTCCTAGTTATATAAATTTTAAGAAAATAATCACATAAAAGATGTTCCCTAATTTATGTTAGACAAATGACATCTAGAGGGGGGGTGAATAGATGTCAAATTAAAAATTTATTTGAGTCAATAATTTGTTAAAGCGGAAGCAATAATATAATCAGGAAAGGAGAAAGAGATAAGGGAAAGAGAAGAGCACACAGAGATTTATACTGGTTCGGGTATAGCCAACCCTACATCCAGTTCCCAGTCAACTCTTAACACAAGAGTGACTCCCCATTCACTATCTTTCAAATTCAGTTTACAAATTACAATCAACTCAGCAGAAGAACCAGTAAAAAGTAAACTAATTAAAAAGACAATCACCTCCTTAGAAACCCACTAAGGATGAACACCTCCCTAGAATCCCACTAGGGATGAACACCTCCTCTAAAAAAATCAAAGGATGAAAAACACCTCCTTAGAATCCCACTAAGGATGAACACCTCCCTAAAATTACACTAGGGATGAAAAACACCTCCTTTTCCACCAATGCAAAAAGGATGAAGGTAATAAAAATAAGAACAGACACACCTGGGTAATGGAGACAACAAATTATAGAAGCTTGTAGAATGTCAATCTCCAAGAACAAGTGTGATTAACAATGAAAGCACAGAAGGCAGTAGAGAAGAGAGTTTTCTCAAAAGGTGTAAAATATCTCTGTTGTCTTGCTCAGAATTATTTTCTCAAAACTAATTGAATGTAAATTGTATTTTCGAATTTTGTAATTGTGTGTTTTTTATTTTTCATCAAAACTTAATTAAATAGAAAAATAGCATCAGAAAATGGTCGTTGGACATTAATAATACCATAGAGAAAATCAGGATGTATTCAAAAACATTTATTCTTTAAAATAGATATATTTTTCAAATTTGAATTGTCATAATTGATTATATTACCAGTATAATTAATTATAATAGAGAAAATCATTTTTCTATTTCTGGTGCATCATAATTAATTATGACAGTGAAAAATATCATGTTATGAATTTTATCACACTTGTGTTTTGGAGGCTTATGCATAATATTACTTCATCAACTTGTACCTCCATATCCAATATTCTAAGACTTTATCTATTCTTCAGGAATCATTTTGGGCTTGCTTGAATCATCATCTTTATCAAAAACATATATTGGGCATGTAGGGAAATGTTTCACATTGTCACCTACGTCATAAATCCAGATTGTCCTTAAATTCATCTTGAATGGTGTTGACTTAAATGTAGTTGACTTGAATCATCATCAAAATCATCTCTTGGGAATGCAGGAACATTTCCATCAATCTCCCCCTCATTGCTTTCAATCTCCCCCTTTTTGATGATGATCAAGGAAACACCTGAAATGAATTTAAATGCTTGACTCTATATAGTCAGCTCAAGATTAGCACAAATTTGTATCAAGTGTCATAGTCTCTTAATCTCTGCCTGGATATATTAATAACAAAACTCCCCCTAACTCATATGAGGAAATACTTCTCTTAACTCCCCTTGTTTAATTTAGAGATAGGAAATAATTTCACATAGATTTTAATTCATCAAAAAATCTCCCCCTGTTTCATTGATAATCATAAAAAAAATATTATAAGAGAAAATAAATCTTTTCCTGTTTCACACAGATTAATATCATCATAATATCTCCCTGTTTCATTGATAATTATGAAAAATATTATAATAGAAAAAATCTCTCCTTGTTTCACACAAATTAATATTATCAAAATATTTCTCTGTTTCATTGATAATTATGAAAAATATTATAAGAGAAAAAAATCTCCCCGTATTTCACATAGATTAATATCATCAAAATATCTCCCTGTTTCATTGATAATTATGAAAAATATTGCAATAGAAACTGAGAACAAATTTGTACATATTAGTACATAAATCAAGGTAGAGAAGATAATGCATTACAAAGTGTCATAGAGAAGAATATTATATTAAGGAGACAATATCTAGGATACCCAAGACAAATGAAGAGAGAGAAAGATAGGGGAATAAAATGATTATAGAGATAATGAAATGAAATGCAGTAGTTTCCCTCAATTGCATTCTTCTTATTTAGGCAGCTTTCAAATTCAAATGCACTCATATTCCAGATTTCAAATTTCAAATTCAAATTGCAACAAATTTCAAATTCAAATTCCAACTTCAATTTCAAAAATCTCAAACTACAAAAATTTCAAATTTCAAAATCTCAAACTACAAAATTTCAAATTTCAAAACTCTCAAATTACAAAATTTCAAATTTCAAAAATCTCATACTGCAAAATTTTTAAAAAATCTCAAACTGCAAAATTTCAAAAATCTCAAACTGCAAAATTTAAAAAAATATCAAACTGAAAAATTTCAAATTTCAAAAATCTCAAATTGTAAAATTTCAAATTTCAAGAATCTCAAACTGTAAAATTTCAAACTTTAATAATTTCAAATTTTCATAAATTCAAACTTTCAACATAAATGATTATGACAACAAGAAAAAAAATATGATTCTGATAATCAATTAGATGCTCAAATTATCATCTAGACATGTATAAATGTTTTGTTCCTTTAGGCACCCATTCATATTTTCCATTAGATATGCCAAAATGTTTTATGTAACATCTATTTGATGTATGACCTAATTTCATGCAATAAAAACATGTTGGTTTTCTTTGAAAAGGTCTAAATGCGTTTCTTAAAGTTTTTGAAACTGGTTTCACATCTGTTTTCCTTGACTCTTTCACAAAAATAGTTTTATGAGGTTCTAGACTTTCTTTGGGTTTGTAGCCATGTCCAGCTTTGCTAGAGTTTCCTCTTTTATAACCTAATATCGAATCAAGATTTTCAGAAGATTTTGAAAAATTGCTTATTATTTTCTCTAACTTGAAAATCTCATTTTCCAAAAGATTACAATTTTCACAAGGTTTAGCAACTTCTTTATTTTTAGACAAAGTTTTAGATTTCTCAACATCTTTCTTTAAGCACTCATTTTCCTTTTCAAGAATACCAACAGTATTTTATAATGCATTAAACTTTTGCCTAAGTGCATTGTATTTCTTAGATAACTTGGTAAAACCTTCATACATATATTGATATTCTTTAAATAACTCATCATATTCATTTAAGGAATTTGTACTACTTACCTATGATGAGGCTTCATCATCACTTTTTGTCATCAAGCAAAGATTTTCTTCTTCTTCTCCATCACTGCTTTCGGAAGAACTCTCTTGTGTTGTGGAAGAATCATTATCCTCCTAAGCAATATAAGTTTTGTGTTTGCTCTTATAGGTATCGTTCTTCTCTTTCACATCTTTCTTCTCTTTCTTAGGTTTCAAAAAATCTGATTTGATATGACCAGGTTTTCCACATTCATAGCAATGAAATTTATTTATTTTCTCCTTTCTTTGCTGTCTCTTTTTCCTGTTCTTTATAAAGCGAGAAAATTGTTTAACAAAAAGAGACATATCGGAGTCCGAAAAATTTCGTCTTGTGAATATTTTTCTGCTTTTAGAGCTATCGTCTTGGTTTGATTCTGTTCACCGTTCTTTAACCTTTGTAGCTTCATCTCATGTTCTTGCAGCTTTCAAAATAGAGTAGAAATATTCATTTTTGTGAGATCCTTTGATTCTATAATAGCAGTGACCTTTGGTTGCCAATTCTTGTCTAAGGATTTCAAGATCTTTGTGTTCAACTCCTCATTGTCAAAACTTTTTCCTAATGCTTTCAAGTGATTTACTATATGTGTGAAGCGTGTTTGGAAATCCTTGATGCTTTCATTTTGCTGCATTTGAAATAATTCATACTCCTGGATGAGTGTGTTCTTACGTGCTCGCTTTACTTCATTTGTTCCTTCATGTGTTACTTCAAGAGTGTCCCATATTTCTTTTGCCGTTTGCATTGTGAGACCCTGAAAAATTCATTACGAGTTAAGGCAGAAACAATAGCATTTCGGGCTCTTACATCATATTGGGCACACTTGTTTTCATCCGGCGTCCATTGATCAAAAGTCTTTGGAACAGCTCCAGACTCCGTTGTTCTCATCGGAATGTAAGGACCATTGAGTACAGCATCACAAACATCGTAATCTAGTGTTTGTAAAAATATTTCCATTCTTGCCTTCCAAAACTGATAGTCTTCTCTCCTTCAAATAATGGTGGTCTGTTTATTGAGGCTCCTTCCCTGTAAACCTGATTCTGCATAGACATCTTGACAAATCGTTTAGAAATATCTTATCTAACCAATCTCTGATACCACTTGTTAGACAAATGGCATCTAGAGGGGGGTGAATAGATGCACAAATTAAAATAGATGTCAAATTAAAAATTTATTTATGAGTCAATAATTTGTTAAAATGGAAGCAATAATATAATCAGGAAAGGAGAAAGAGATAAGGGAAAGAGAAGAACACACAGAGATTTATACTGGTTCGGGTATAGTCAACCCTACATCCAGTTCCCAGTCAACTCTTAACACAAGAGTGACTCCCCATTCACTATCTTTCAAATTCAGTTTACAAATTACAATAGACTCAACAGAAGAACCAGTAAAAAGTAAACTAATTAAAAAGACAATCACCTCCTTAGAAACCCACTAAGGATGAACACCTCCCTAGAATGTCACTAGGGATGAACACCTTTTCTGAACAAATCAAAGGATGAAAAACACCTCCTTAGAATCCCACTAAAGATGAACACCTCCCTAGAATCACACTAGGGATGAAAAGCACCTCCTTTTCCACCAATGCAAAAAGGATGAAGGTAATAAAAATAAGAATAGACACACCTGGGTAATGGAGACAACAAATTGTAGAAGCCTGCAGAATGTCAATCTCCAAGAACAAGTGTGATTAACAATGAAAGCACATAAGTCACTAGAGAAGAGGGTTTTCTCAAGAGATGTAAAATATCTCTGTTGTCTTGCTCAGAATTCTTTTCTCAAAACTAATTGAATGTAAATTTTATTTTCGAATTTTGTAATTGTGTGTTTTTGATTTTTCATCAAAACTTAATTAAATAGAAAAATAGCATCATAAAATGGTCGTTGGACATTAATAATATCATAGAGAAAATCAGGATGTATTCAAAAACATTTATTCTTTAAAACGGATATATTTTTCAAATTTGAATTTCCATAATTGATGATATTACCAGTATAATTAATTATGATAGAGAAAATCATTTTTCCATTTCTGGTGCATCATAATTAATTATGACAGTGAAAAATATCATGTTATGAATTTTATCACACTTGTGTTTTGGAAGCTTATGCATAATATTACTTCATCAACTTGTACCTCCATATCCAGTATTCTAAGACTCTATCTAGTCTTTAGGAATCATCTTGGGCTTGCTTCAATCATCATCTTTATCAAAAACATATATTGGGCATGTAGGGAAATGTTTCACATTGTCACCTACGTCATAAATTCAGCTTGTCCTTAAATTCATCTTGAATGGTGTTGACTTGAATGTAGTTGACTTGAATCATCATCAAAATCATCTCTTGGGAATGCAAGAACATTTCCATCAATCTTCCCCTCATTGCTTTCAATTTATTCAACATTTAGTATTCTTTCATTGAAACAGTTAACATATGAACACCTAAATCTTCCTTCATCAAAGTTGGTAGAAGTTTTGTATTGTGCAAGTAGTACAAATTCTTTCACTCCTTTCTCATACTCATTAGTTATGCATAAAGAATTAATCCAACTTTGATCCATAGTTTTCTAAAATTTTGACAACATAACATCTAAAATATAGACATTTTATAATTATAAATACAATTTGTCAAGAATTAGGCTCAACACAAATTTGTTCAATAGTACAAAATCACTATCAATATACTATAATCATAACAAAGGTGATGAAGAACAAAAACTTACGTAGAAGAAAAATAATGTACCTCCAACCACAACCACAACCACTAGTTTCCATCACAATAACCATCACTACAATCACAATCATCACCACCACCACCGTTGTTCACCATCATTGCCGCCACCACTATTCAACACCACTAAGATCATAGAAAAGTAAGAAACAAAGTGACCTCACACAGAGGGAGGGAGAAGAATCATTATTAAATACCCTAGCAACCTCAACAAACCACCAACAATCACTAGAAACCACCATGGAAAGGAGAAAGGTGAGGGATGAGAGGAAAGGAGTGGAGTGGAGTGGAGTGAGGAGGAAGAGGGGTGCTCTAGGGAGGGAGTTGAAAAAAAAATGAGAAGGAAGAGAAGTGATGAAAGCGCAACAAAAATGAGAAAAGATGCGGAAGTTGAACAAGTTAAAATATATATGACAATGGTTCTAAAAATGAATTTTTAGACTAATTATTCTTTGATTGGGTGTTCACTTTTTTATTTTTTTATTTTAGAACTTGACTTATTTCTCTTATTTGAACTTGATCATATGTAGTTATTGAGATTATTTAAGCAATTTATTTATTATGAACTCGAGTCAAAATTAACCTATCCTATAATTATTAACTTTTATTAGCCACTTTAAGTCTTATATTATCATTTTTTATTAATTTAATTCACATTACAAGTTAATAAAGTGAAAAAACATATTTATCTGGTTAACTTTTAATGATTTGAGAAGTCTTGCAATTGTATTAGAAATGATTTTAAAGAATTACAAGGGTGATAATAAATTATACAAAATGTATGTTAGTTTGTGATAATTTTTGTCAATGCAAGAAAAATTCCTTGAGCCGATTTGAATTTTAATTTATTTAAAAAATAGAAATGTTAAAACAAAAATACTTTTGCTCAAAGAGCATGAATTCACTCAATGAACGAAAACTAACAAAAATGTAAAAATATAGAAAAAATGAAAGAAAAGAAAAGAAAAAGGAAATGAAGAACTATTTATTCCAATACAATATTCTTATGATTTATTTTAAAATCTCTCCCCTTTTCTTCTCTTTGATTCCTAGTTCATATTTAACTTTATTTTTATTTGAATTTAATTTACCATATTTTAATCTTAACCTCATCATAACCTATTTAAAAGACCTTTTGAACTTTAATTTACATATTCTATAATTTTTTAATTAATTTTTTTAAGCCTATGGTTAATCTTATTTTAGATGTGATTTGAGATAAACACCTACCTAAAACATTTGAATGATTGAATGCATTAATTATGTTGTTACGATAAACACTTGATCACTTGTTATATTTTGAATTAAATTGATAGAATAGTTGTATTTTAACACTTGTGAAATCTTTATAATATTTTAATAAAATTTATGCAACAAAAATTTATATTATCTTCATTCATTATATGCTTGTAATGAAAATATATAAACCTCCAATAATGAAATAAATATTTTGGTAAATATTTACTCTATTTTATTCTTCTAAAAGGGGAAAAAGTAAATATTTTAAAAGTGATATTAATCATGCACATTAGACATAATCTTTTTAAGACAACCATTATAACATGTTAATATCCTTTTAACATAACTATTATAATATGTTAATATCTTTTCTTGCATGTAATCAATTTTAGAACCAAATTTTAGTAAAATCCATTTGATTTTGAAATATTTTTTATAACTATTTTTAATAAAATATGGTAAAGAATTTTTTTTCATGAAATTTTTACCGTCCCATCATGAATTATTGATGAGAATTTTTGGTAGGAAGATTCTTAATAATGTAGCATGAGTTCATTATATAAGAAAATATATGACCATATTCATTCTAAATTCTTAAAGTATACAGAGATGACAAAACGAGTTAGACCGCCTTATTTTACCCCACCTTATTTCTAGCTCGTCGGTAATTACCAACGGATACATTCGTAAAAAACCATTAATAATTATTCGATAAATTATTTATTTATCATATTTTATTTTTATTACATTTTGAATTATTATTAAATTATGAGAATTGTCACCTGCAGGATTCAAACCTAATATCTTAAAATTGGAGGCTGATACTCCAACCACTAAATTACTATAATTTTCTAGTAATAACTTACAAATAAATTATATTTATATATAAGTAAATGTATATTCTTGTAAATATATAAATATAAAATATATAAATACAAATATATTTATATATTTACCGATAGATATATATCTCGTTAGTAACTAATTGTTAATTTATCCGACTGGATATATCCATCGAAAACTAATTATTAATTTACCGATCCGTTGGTAATTTTCGTCAAGTAATCACTAGGTAATTTCGTCTGGTAATTTCTATTGATAATCACTCATTGTCCGATGATTACATATCTGTTGGTAATTAATGATTTTGTTGTAATGACGGGTTAGTCTACTAAAATTTTTTTAGAATACATATTTAATTATATGAATATCTATTAATTTTTTATTTATTAATTAATATTTTTATTAGAAAAATTAAAAAATTACTATATTCATGTGTTAAAATAAATAATTATAATAATAATTTAAACTTAATTGGTTAATATTTATAACTTAAGTTAATATAATAATATATTTACTATTTCAATAATAAGAATATAAAAAATATAATGTTTTAATTTTAATATATAAATATTTATTTATATCAGGTTAGCTTGTCTCACATTATACCCCACCCTTCACTTGTCAAGTTGGTAGACTAGGGAAGATAGACAAAAACAAGCTAGTGAAATATAAATACCAATCCGTCTCCATTTTTTAGACCAATTAATGTGTCAACCCACCAAACTTAGTCCATTTTACTATTTAAATCTTCTCATTTTTTACTCATGGTTTCAACACATACTTAATTTTCTAATCCTTAATGACATAATCATCATCCTGACAACCTATTCATTAAACATAAATAATTTAGTTTGATGAAAGAAAGGTGCTTGATTATTAGTGGCGTAATTTAAGTCTTTAGAAAATTTTGGGTAATTTTTTTTTTTAAAATGCAATAAAAAATACGAAGAATATTTCATAATACATTTCGAATGACAGCATTGTTTGTAAGTATAATCGAGAAATAACTATCTTGATTATATTTGGTTGGTATGTTGTTATTGTCTTAGGTTGAAACAACAATTTAAATGAATGGCGGTTCATGACAAGTCTGGAATGCGGTGCCTCAACTAGTCGGACTTGCTTGAATCGATATGCTTACCAGACTCCTCTCTTTCATTCCCCGTCCATAGTGGAGCTTCATACCCTCGCCTTAGCCGATTGAGATCTTTCCTTGTGCTATACAGGTAAATTGGACTCTTTAGGGAATACCAGTTCTTTGGAACTTCAACCAGAGGTACATTTTGGATTCCTGGTACAGGTATAAGAAAGTAAGTAGAGCTAATAAAATTTTGGGATCTACATATAAAAAAAAAAAACTTATATTGACCAAGGTACCAACTAGGTAGACCCTACACTTGAAGTGAACGATGTTGCAAATGATAAACTTCAAGACATGTCCTATGAGGTCATATAGTCACCTTATAACTTTAGGAAGACAAGTTGAGTACTTCATCATCATATAATGATGTATGTTGGTGAAATGTATTATGTGACATTTAATGTTGAAAAGTTTCTCTCAAGAAACATCTTTGAATAAATAGAAGTGACTTAGTACAAAGCATTCAATCTCCAAACATTCTAATGTTCTAATCTAGTCTTAGTGATATTTAAACCTTCCTTTTGGGTGAGTAACCTGAACATGAAGAAGTTTAACTATAAAATAATACTTGATTTATTGTTTAAGGAAACTATTGAAAGAATACTACAAAAATACTAGAATAGTTTAGAAAGAAAACTCATAACTCTATGATGTTATACTAGAACTTGGTGGTTTACTAAAAATTGAATGTTGCATAGTGGTGGTGGAAAACAAAGCATTTCTCTATTTGTCCTTTCTTTTTTTCTTTATGACAACCTTTTCAAATACTTTAATTGAAAAAAAAATTGCAATTCAATCTCTTTTTCTTGTGATATTTGCTTATTAACACTTTCTCAAGTATAATTAATTGTGAGGTTTGTCTTTAATAATATACGTGAGTTATACCTTTGTTAGTAAGATATTTGGTATCATTTGGTATTTGTAACCATTTGGTATCATTTGTAATTTGTAACCATTTTTTTATCACTAAGTCATGTAAAATGGCTATATTAATAATTAATATTGTTCTTATTTAAGTTGATTTAGAAATAAGAACTAACTAGTAAGTTGCGTTAATTGCATGGTGAATATTGAGTATACATTGCATGAATATGCCCTATTATTACTTTTAAGTTAAAAACCTATTTGGGCATTTACTCATTGATCAGCTATTCTGAAAGAATGTTTCAAGTTTATCAAATATTTTAAAATATAAATATTTTGAGCTAGTTTTATTTTCATAATTTAGTTCGTTTTCAAGGGGCTTTTCGGCACAATCATAAAAACTATATAGGTCGGAGTGTGAATATATAAGAATTTATAAAAACAAAATGACAAAGAAAGGAAGGAAAAAAAAAGAAAATATAGATAAAAAGAGCGAGTCATTACTTACATATTTTCACAAAATTTCAATTTTCAATCATTTTTATATGAAAACTGAACTCATATGCTTTGATATGATATTTTGTTGTTGCTCCAACCATTGTCGTTGTTGCCGCAACAAACTATCCTCTTGCATTGACACATTCAATGTGTGTCCACCGGTATTTGCACTAGGCCATGATCCAAAAGGATCATTGTCCATTGATGTTGCCAATGGTCCAAAAGGATCATTGTCCATTGGTGTTGCCCATGGTGTCCCATTGTAATCCTTTACACTAAATGTTGGTGGCATTGTTGAAGAATAAAAATGTTGTGCTTGGAAGTGTAAGGGAACAGTACTATGGTTAGGATTCTGAAGAGCAGTTAGGGTTGGTGTTTCCATTATGGCATCAACATTTGACTTGCGCACTTGAAATATTGGAATTGAATCATTCTTAAAAGAACATTGAGTCTGGAAACTTGGTGGTGTAATCATGTTATCCGAAGTTTTAGTATTAAAAGATGACGGCACTGTTATGTTGGTCCCTACAGAAGAACCTTGAGCTCTGAAAGTTGGTTCTTTTGCTGTCTCATTTGGATGCGTGTAACCAAAAAATAGATGTGGATTTGTTATGGAATTGGAACTTGGATCTGAGATGGTTGATACAAAAGGATCCTGAGCATAAAGGGCTTGTGTTGTTGCCTTAAATGTTGGTGACATGTCAATTAATATATCACTAGTGGTTGCAAGAGGTGCAACATTCTCTGTGTCATCCAGGAATGGATTGTACTTGTGTTGAGGAACTGGAGCTTGATCAAATAAGTTGACAAATGGGTCAAACACATTTGCCAATTTGGGTGATGTTTCAGTAGGTGCAGTTACTGTATTTGCCAATACTAACTCCCAACAATCTTTGGAGATATTACTGGAAACTGCTTCTGTATTTTGTTGCTCCCACTCATTTGTTTGATTTTGTTGCACTTCCGCCTGCAATTCATCAAAATTTACTGCCTCCCAACTCGACCTTGATGTTTGATCAATTGCAAATAATGATGTGGCTGAACCAATATCATTTGCACTAACATAATCATCACAAAGCGATTTTTTATCATCTTTGTCTGATTGCTCTGAATACGTGTCTTCCTCAAGCGATCTCTTAGGACTCAGGGCAGCATCATTAGCACTCATGAGATCTTCCAATGATGTACATTGCGACTCAAATTCGGATCCTGTTTCAAAAAAACTTTCAAATCCATATCTTTCACTTGCTTCATCATGGGATGAACTTGAACCTGTAAGATCGTTGGGTAAAGGAAAAAGGTGTTTATTTGTAGGAAAAGAAGCTTGGTCTTTGAAGAACTCTTGTAATGTTTCCATAAGCTCTTCAGAAACCTTTTGCACTCTCGGGTAGTCATAGGACCTTCCAACCCCAATGCTTGAACAAAAAGAATAGAAAGCTGATAACTCGTCAAATTGCTTGTAGGATTTAACACACGCATTGAATGTTGCAGCACATGCACAAAATGGCAATTGGAAGAAATTATCCAAAACAACAGCAAGCCCATCAGAGATATCCCTGTACAAATCAAAGCTTTCTTGCACAATAGCATAGACTGAAATCTGAACCAAACGGCTGGTCCTGGCTGACCCTGTAGGCCTTGTGCCAATAGCTCTATCCAACAACCTTTGCCAATGTTCAATTCTATCAAGCACCATCGAGGGTTTCATGTCTTTGATGCCTCGTTCATTGGCTGTCTTGTTCATTTGGTTCCTCTGGTGAAACCGGTTGTGATACGTGAATCGTCGTTGGAGCTTTCCGGTGAGGAAGCAATCCAACCGTTCATCAAGGTACAAAGCAAATCTTCTAATGAATGCAGTGTAATCCCAAGGGCTAGAATTGGAGTCATCCTTGAAAGTTGAGAGATTGAGGATTTTGGAACCCCTTTTCATTGCATGGAAGACTTCCCTAGGAAAATATGGATCACCATCTTGAAAGATTCTAAGTACAATCATAAGAGATTTGAGGGCAACAACCCAATTGTGGGTCTTACCAATGCGTTTGCCTATGCAATGAGCACATGCGGCTGCATACACTTTGTTAGAGGAGACAATGTTCAAAATCTCATTGACATAACGCTCTTCAATGGGATTTTTATCATGGGTTGTGGCTTTTAGGATGATGACTTCAAGATTGGCTGCATTGGTTACCTTGGCTAGGCTAATGCTTGTTTGATCCTTCACTGCTCCAATTGCCTTCCTTAGCTTGCTTGGCATTGTGAATCAAATTGTGTTATAATTTGATATCTTTTCCTTGCGTCTCCACTCACATTCTAACTTTTAGAATGACAATCAAATTGTTTGTTATTAATTATTTTTTTTCCTCAAGTGGTTGGGAGGGAAATGATACGATTTCCATAGAAAATCTTTTATGTGAGATATTCATGGAATAGTAGTGTGAACGTTCAATTTGTCCTTGTTTTAGTTTGTGAATTTTGATGATGGAGAGTTAAGGTAGGAAAGGAAAAACCTAGGCTTGGCGAGAATATGATTGTTTTTGTTGGGCAATTTATGCTTTTGAATGAGTAATTAATGGCCAATAGTACCCATATCTCTTTTCTATGATTTTTATTTTATTTTTATGTAAATATTCTTGTATAAATCTTTAATGGTGTTATCTAGTGTCATTTTAGATTAAAAATACTATTATTTTATAATTTAAAGAATTTGAAATTATGTTACAAATTTAATTAGAATATATTCATATCATACATGTTTCATAATTGCATATTACAAACATTTTGTTAAGATAAATATTTAAATATTTTATTTATAATGATTTTGAATGATTTAAAAAAAAATTTAAAAACTCAATTAAAATAAGAAAAAGAAAACAAATATCATGGCAACCAACCAAAACCCATGAGAAGTAATATTAACAAAATTTTGACTAAGGTTATTTGTGCTTGTTTTTAAAAAAATCGGTCTTAATGAAATCAGGTAAAAGATTGAAATTCAATTCTATTATCAATATAATATTAACAAACTTATCCGCACACTTCTTTCCCTCTCTAAATGTGTGATTTTGAAGATTATAGTTTTAGTTAACTCCATGCAACATACAACATACAACGGGTCCAACAACTTTTGAGATGCCAAGTTTTAATAACAAAGTTTTGGATAGTTTGAATCACATTCATAGAATCACACTCTAATCAAAGATTGTTTAGATTTTACTAGAAGCCAATTCAGTGGCAATCATGGTAGCCATAAGTTCAACATATAATGCAATGTTGAAAGCAAGAAAAGTAGAAAACCCATACCACCGCCAGCAGCAATTTCGGGAGCATCATGAGAAGCTCCATCAACATTACACTTAATGTAGCCCATGACAAGGATGTTCAAAATTTTTAGGGTTTTATGTGTATGTATTTCGATATATCATGTGAGTATATTTCTATTCATGCATTCTATGTATATATAGAGTAAAAATATTACAAAATATTAAATATTCATAATATCTCAATCATAACTGCCTAAATCAAAATAATAATTTAATGTCTTTTTACCTTCTCTCTTAAAAGATAATAAAATCTCTTAATACCTAATTTAAATAAAAGATAATAAAGTAATATTCCCAACATTCCTCCTTACTTTAATATCTATTTATTTGAATTTGATAATTTTTTATTTTTCTTTTATTTTGCTTATAATTTTTCCTTATTTTTTGTTTGTATTTCTTGTCATCTTCTTTCTTGTATGAGATCACATCTTCATTCAACTTTATTTTCTTCATCAAAGTATTTCTTCCTTTATTAACTTCATCTCCTTTGTTTCTTTCAAACTTCTTCATGGTAGTACCATTGACTCTTTGATGGACTTTGAAAACGATTTCTTCATCTACATCTTTATTTTCCTCTTTAACATCAAGTTCCTTCAAGAAATCTTCTTCATGTTTTTTCTTTAACTTGTCTTTTATATCCTTGTTTGTAATCATCTCTTCTTTCATCAAATCTAAAGTGAAACTTTTTTCTTTCATATGGACTTTGAATATTTCCAAGTTATTTGTATCTTTAATTACACAAAGTTTCTGTTCAAAACACACCTTATAACTTTTTTCCAATAATTGACTAACACTTAACAAATTATGATTTATATCAGGAACATATAAAACATCAAAAATTGATTTGATACCCGAATGACTTTTAACTGTAATTGTTCCCGTACCTTTCACATCCATTTCTTTTCCATTACCGATTCTCATTTTAGAAATATGTGATTCGTTGAGCTCTTTAAAAAGTTATCGATCATGAGTCATGTGGTTTCTACAACCACTGTCTATAAGCCAAACCGTGGATTTGTTGATTGTAGAACATGTTGATGCAAGGAGAATTACCTCTTCTACTTTATCCTCTATAACTTGAATGATTTTCTCTGGTTGTGATTTGAATATCTTTTCTATATGTCGTCATTGACCACATTTGTGAAATTTCACATCAGGTCTCCACCAACATTTGTTGGGTGTGTGATTATTTTTCTTGCAATAAGGACAAATAGAAAATACTTGTGATTTTGTACATTTGTTGTTCTTGGCTTGGAGAGAACCTCCATCATGATATAGTAAAGAACCTTCACCAGCAGCATGACCTCCTCTCATCAATCTTTGTTGTTCTTACGCTTGTAAAGCATGTAACACTTCTGTCAAAATAATATTAGACAAATCTTTTGTGTTTTCCAATGATGTACTAGATGTTTCATATCTCTCTGGCACAGTTACCAAAATTTTTTCAACTATTCTGGAATCATAAAATTTTTTGCCTAACAATTTTATTTTGTTAGCAATACCCAACAATTTGTTTGAGTATTCATTAATTGTTTGAGACTCTTGCATCTTTTGTATCTCAAATTCCCTTATCAAGTTTAGAACTTTCATACCTCGAATTTTCTCATCCCCTTCATATTGATCTTTCAAATAATTCCAAATTTCTTTGGGTAACTTTAGCGTCATGATTCTAATGAGGATCATTTGTGAAACACGAACAAACAAACATGATTTAGCTTTCTCTTTCCTCATTTTTCTTTCTCTGTGAAATTTCATTTCAACTATGGTGGGATTTTCAGGTAGTGGATCAACAATATAATATTCCTTTACAGCTTCCCATACATACAATCCTTCAAGATAGGATTGCATTCTCACATCCCATAAGTCATAACTTTTGCCATCAAAAACTGTGACTTGTGAAAAAATTCTTTCTCCTTCCATTGTATCGAACCAAAGCTCTTGATACCAATTTGTTGAGAATTTTTAGGGTTTTATGTATATGTATTTTTGATATATCATGTGAGTGTATTTCTATTCATGTACTCTATGTATATATAGAGTAAAAATATTACAAAATATTAAATATTCATAATATCTCAATCATAACTACCTAAATCAAAATAATTTCCTAATGTCTTTTTACCTTCTCTCTTAAAAGATAATAAAATCTCTTAATACCAAATTTAAATAAAAGATAATAAAGTAATATTCCCAACAAAGGAAACCCTAGTTAACTTGGATGGTCTTACTTTTGAGTAAACTTAAACATAGTTAAATTGAAACAGTTGGTGTAATCAAGTAGTTAGTCAGAAGTTTGTTTTCTGTTATAAAAATTGAGGACGTAATAATTGACAATTAAGAGAAAAGACAGTTTTAAATCTTTGAATACTAGTTGTATCATTCATGATCAAAACAACAATAATTATTTAGTTCTAAAATTTGTTGTTCTTAGGTATCACTTACTGTGTTACTGTGTTGTCTTGGATGAATTTGATTATTAAAATGTATGAGAATTGAGAACTCCTTAATGTTATTGATCATTCTCCCTTTTGATTTGTCAACAACAAGTTTAGTACTACTTTTGATGATGTTAATGGTAGATTGAATGGACAAAGGGTTCTAGTGCTTGTTAGTATTCCTAAGCTTTCAAATGATCTAAATCACATTAATGACTAGTTTAACATCTTTGAGTTGATGAGAGTTGCATAAAATTCATTAGATTATCAATTGTAGATTAGTCCATACCATGATTGAATATGTTTTGGAGCCATATCCATAATTTTTTGGGAATCGAGCAACGAAGATAACAAATGCTAAATCTTCAAAAGAAGCGTGAGATATTATGGAGAAAACATTTAAAGGGGATAATCACGTGAAGCAAGTTAGACTTCAAACTCTCAGAGGCGAACTTGAAAACATGAGAATGAAAGAGGTCGAAGGGGTTGCCGAGTACGTCTCCCATGTTGAGACCGTGGTGAATCAACTCAAAAGAAATGGAGACGTTGCCCACTTGCCGAGTGGTGGAGAAAATCTTAGGTTCGTTAACCAAAGACTTTGAGAATATCGTTTGTGCAATAGAGGAGTCCAAGGACTTGTCGGTGCTCTTAGTGGAAGAGCTTGCCAGGTCGCTTGAAGCGCATGAGCAGCAGAGAAGGAAGAAGAAAGAGGAGTCCCTTGATCAAGCACTCCAAGCAAAGACAACCTTAAAGGAGAAAGTTCCTTATGCTCAGAACACTCAAGGCCGAGGTGGTAGAGGCACAGGAGGATATGAAAGAGGTACGGAGTAAGTCAGTCAACAAAACTGGCGTGGCCGAGGACAAGGTAGAGGTCGTGGCAGTAGAGGCCGAGATGGTCAGTCAAACAATTCTGGAGTTGAGTGCTTCAAATGTGGGAAGTACGGTCATTTTGCTAAGGACTGCTATTCAGGTATCAAATGTTATAATTGTGGGAAGGTTGGACATTTCGCGAAAGACTGTCAATCTGAGAGCAAGAAGGAAACAAACCTCCTCTCTGAGGACGCTGAGGAAGAAGGAGTATTGATGATGTAAAGAAGTTTGGGTATCGAGCTAAGTCCGAGCTGTTCTGACAACTCGGTTTGGTATCTTGATACAAGAGCAAGTAACCACATGTGCGGGGACGAGAACCTTTTTAAGGAGCTCACTAAATTTGAGGTCGGACACGTGTCGTTTAGAGATGCATCAAAGGTAGCAGTAAAAGGCCGAGGTACAATCTGGTACCTGCAGAAGAATAGCCGAGTTGGAGAAATCAGAGACGTTTACTATGTACCCGATCTTAAAATCAACATATTGAGCATGGGTCAGCTGATGGAGAAAGGCTACTCGGTTCTAATGAAAGACCGAGTACTATACTTGAAAGACAAGACAAATCGTTTGATTGTCAGAGTAGAAATGAAGAAGAACAGAATGTACAAGCTAGACTTGAAGATAGTTCAAGAGAGGTGCTTGGAACTTGACGTGAAGGATGAAGCAATGATGTGGCACTTTCGGTTTGGCCACTTGCATTTTGGCAGGCTGACTGAGTTGGTAAAGAAAGAGATGGTGTGAGGATTCCCATCTATGGAATTTGAAAAGAAATTTTGTGAAGAGTGTGCTTAGGAAGCATCAGAGGACTTCATTTCCGAGGACTATCGAGTATTGTGCAAATGAACAACTCGTATTGATTCACAGAAATCTTTGTGGACCGATTACCCCTGATTCTTCCAGTGGAAAAATGTATTTCATTTCTTTTATAGATGATTTTTCAAGAAAAACCTGGGTATATTTTTTGAAGGAGAAATCTAAGGTGTTTGAGGTGTTCAAGAGATTTAAAGCAATGGTTGAGAAAGAGACTGACATGTCTATCAAATCTGTTAGGTCTGATCAAGGAGGAGAGTTCATTTCATCCGAGCTCATGACGTATTTCGAGGAGCAAGGGATAAGGAGATTTCTGACAGCACCATACTCACCCCAACAAAACGGAGTTGCCGAGAGGAAGAATCGGACCATTCTTTGTAAGAATTAATGGTTGAGTGCAAGAGGGGGTGAATTGAACTTTGACACCTTTTTCAAAAAACACTTTCTTTATGGAAGAATGATTAATCTTTTATCCAATATTTTATTAGGCAAATTTGGTTTTCAACAAAACAAGAATATAAACCAGAAATGAAAAGAGATAAATGTAGAAATACAACACAAGAGTTTATACTGGTTAACTCTTCCCAAGAGCTACATCCAGTTCTTGACAAATCTGTCAAGTTCCACTAATACCAAGTGAAAATACAAACCAGTAGATACAAACCAATCTACCCCAAGATCTACTTTACAACACCACAAGATAGACTCTTGAAAAAACCACCCAAGAACCAAACCCAATCGCTGTAACCAGTGCAGATTCAAACCCAATCTACACAATTAAAATTTGTACAAGTATTTAAAAGAATAAACTTGGACTGCAGCTTTTACAATATAGACGTACAAAAGCAAATTTTCCAACACAGAACTTTCTCTCTTGAAGATCTTTCAACAATCTTGATCAAAGCACCTTATGATATGAAATGTATATGAATGCTCAGAAAAACACATGAATATGAGAGCTCCAAGATTGCTTTTAATTGATTTCCAAATTGTGTATTTGAAAGAGAAATTAAAACTGTATTTATAGAATATAAGAGAGAAACTGACAATTTCAATCGATTAAAATTATGTTTTAATCGATTGATTTTATTTAAAACTCTTTCAATCGGTTAGTTCGAGTTTTTAATGGATTAAAACTGCTAGAGAGAAAAATGGTAGCTCTCTGTTTTAACAGATTGAAATTCATTTTAACATATTGAAAATCTGATATACTTAAAATAAAAGAATGGTAGCTCTCTGTGTTTAACAGATTAAAATTCATTTTAACGCATTAAAAATTTGAGGTACTAAAAATGTGAATTATGACTTAGAGCATTTTAATCTATTGATTTATCAATTTAACAGATTAATACTGCGAAACCCTTAACATACAAAAAACATCAAGAACATTTTAATTTGTTGATTCTACGATTTAATAAATTAAAATATTGACTGTATATATACATTTCCTATTTTAAGTGATTTTAACAGATTAAAACTATTTTTTAACAGATTAAAAAACTCAGTTTGTTCTTTCAAAGCTTAAAGATTGGTTTTTCATGATGTATGAGAAATTCTATGAAATGCAACAGTTATAGGCGCTTATCACAAGATATACTGAAATTATCAAGAGATTAAATTCCATGCTTATAACCTACCTACCTACACACCCAAAAAATAATCTTTATATGTCTTCATCAAATCCAACAAGTGCTTCAATCTCCCCCTATTTGATGGAGACAAATATCCACTGCACCTGCATAAAAAATAGTAACAGAGCAACATAGACATAGAGACATATAATTGTGATGTGTGTGTGTAGTGACAACATAGTAGCGTATTCTTCTCCCCCTATTTGACTTCATTAAAGAGATAAAAGTGTTCATATACAGGCCATAAGTACCATATAGGTACGCAAAAAATAAAACAACCTAAACAAACATAAGTAAAATAAAGCTACAAAATAGAGATTTCATTCATCACCATCCTAGGGACCTTGATTGAATTGGAGGTCCCCAATTCTGTTGTAGATGTCATCCAACTGATTATCAATATGCTGGAATCTGGCAATGGAATCCTCATAAAGCTGATGCTGGTGAGCTTGCAAAGCATATGTCATCTCCATGTGCTTCCTTTGATTAGTTTGAATTTCATTCATTTGGTGCACCATAGTCCTTTCAAACTATGAAAGAGGTGTGTCAAGATCAGGTGGAGCCACATAAGGAATCATGTCCAATGGAGACTGCTGATCCATAACATCTTCCATGGGATCTGTTTGTCTTGGTTCAGTAGCACTCGGAGCACCAGTGTTCTCAATGTCGTCCTCTTCTCCTTCTGGAACATCAACCTCTTCATCTCTCCCAACTTCTTCTTTGGAAATCCAATCACCGTCAATTTTTATGAACCCCATCTTATGAAGGATTGAATTATTTATCTCATTTATGGGACGAACAACCTCAGAAAGTTCTCCTTCTAGATCAACACCAAAATGAGTGAGAAATTTTGAAATTAAAATAGCATAGGGATACCTAAAATCACTTAACCTTTTTGCTTTGACCATATGGTCTTTGATAACAAATACCCAGTTCACTCTGATTCTGTGGTGGATACAATACATGAGTACCAAGTCACCTTCATTCAGTACTGCATGATTGCTCCCCCTAGGAGTAAGCTGCCAAGCCACTATGAATGCAAGCAATCTTTCTTCAAGTTTAAGCTTCCCAATATTGAAGGAACTCATAGAGTCATGCCTATTTTTTAAGCAGGAACGAAAATATTGAACTTTGTTGAACTCTTCTACATCAGAGGTATATCCTTTAGTGACTTTGACCCCTTCATTCTTGAGTCCAGCAACATTTTTCTAGGCAGTGGGAGTAATTTCAATGTCCACTCCTTTAACTTGAGTTTTAAGAGTAGAACCTTCAAATGACAAGTTAGTAAAGAAAACTTTGATAAGGTCAGGATAGATTCTACCATTGAGCTCTAAGAAACTCTGAAGTTTCTGATGTTGTAGTAGTTTTCGCACCCCTTTAAATCCTTCAACATCCAACCACGAGAATTTCAGTATTTTGGGAATATTGATCTATTTTCTGCTCATTTCATGAATGAATAACTCCATCTTCTTTTGGTTCCCATTGAACCAAGTTTCAATACGCCCTCCTCCTGACGTTTCTTGGGCAGCAACTGAGGATTCACCTCTACTGAACTTATTCCTTCTAGATTTGGAGCGCTTGAACATGATGAGAGAAATAAACTAAACCACTAATCGTTTTACCTTGTCAAGAGTGAACACAAGGTTTTTAAACAAGAAGTGAGAGGATTCTGACTCTTCAACTACTTTGAATAGTCAAATTTGTCTTGTAGTAAATTACCTCAGTCTGTTCCCTGCGTCGGAGATGGAAAAGACAGAAAAGAAACAATGGGTACTGCAATTTACTCGATTACCTGCTTCAATCAAATTTATTTACTTCTGATTTCCAATCATAGTCTTCCAACGTGAATTACTGATGTAATTGGATAAACATTACATTTAAGAGAGTAGTTGAAGTGGTGTGCAGTTGGAGATGCACTTAATTCATCCTGCAGTAAATAATCAGAAGTAGAGCAAACAATACTAGCCATAGAAAATTAATCAATTGTTTTACCATATAATCAATTAATTTTCGCTTACTGATATAGAAGCAGATTATCAAAAGCAAAATGAATCGGTTAAATCAAAGGTTTAATCGATTTAATTCAAAAGGAAAACATGCAGAGCTAAAGAATTTAATGAAATAAACCGATTAGAAACATATTTAATCTATTAATTCAAAAGACTAACGTGCAGAGCTAAACAATTTTAATGAAATAAATCGATTAGAAACATATTTAGTCTATTAATCTGGCAGTAGATCAGGAACAAATATTGAGAATCAGGAAATTAACAGATTATTTCGTAAGTTTAATCGATTAAAAACACACAGTTTGAAAAATATTTCAAAATTTTTAGAAAACTAATCATTAATCATATTATCAACCTATTAAAAAGCACAGAACCATAATAGAGTATTAATTATACAATACTAGATAGATCCAAAATTCCTTATTCAGCTCTAAGCATATTTAGTCTATCTCTAGGCAATGGTTTGGTGAATAGGTCAGCTAATTGTTTATCAGTATCAATGAATAAAATTTCACAATCACCCCTAGAGACATGTTCTCTAATAAAGTGATGTCTAATTTCAATATGCTTAGTTCTAGAGTGTTGAATAGGAATTTTAGTTAGATTGATTGCACTAGTATTATCACAAACCAGAGGTATTGTGTTGAGAAACACCCCATAATCCTTCAATTGTTGTTTGAGGTAGATACTCTGGGCACAACAGCTCCCAACTGCAATGTATTCAACTTTTGCAGTTGAGAGACACACTTGTTTTTTACTGTGCTATGATATGAGGCTACTCCCTAGTAAGTGACATGTACCAGAGGTACTTTTCCTATCCAATCTACAACCTGCAAAGTCAGAATTAGAAAATCCAACAAGTTTAAGAGAAGTACCTTCAGGATACCATAAACCAACATTGATGGTTCCTTTAAGATACTTGAGAATCCTTTTAGCGGCAGTGAGGTGAGATTCCTTTGGATTTTCCTGAAATCTAGCACACAGGCAAACACATTGTCTAGGGGTCTGCTTTAATCCATAAAGCACCTTTTTCATCTTGTAGACATGGTCAGGATGTTTGTGGTCTTCAAAACCAGGAGGTTGACATACATAAACTTCTTCATTGATGAATCCATTTAGAAAGGCACTCTTGACATCCATCTAAAGCAATCTGAAACCACTAATACACGCATAAGCTATGTAGACCCCAAATCTTGCCCGACCTCCAAAAAAAGAGAAGAAGACCTCTTATTCGAAGATGGACGAAGCCTAACAAGCCACTAGGAGAGACTATTAGGCCCCATACTAGGATAGGAGGGGTTTTTTGTACAAAAAATAAGTTTTCTCGCCTTTTTGGGACGAGACCGCCGTCTCGCCTCAGGCAAGTGGCGAGACCGCCGTCTCGTTTGACGAGACGACAGTCTCTCTACCTGCAAATGGCGAGACGGCGGTCTCGCTTTCCCAGACGGCGGTCTCGCCACTTGCGAAGGACGAGACGGCGGTCTCGCCACCTGCGCAGGACGAGACGGCGGTCTCGTTTGGCGAGACGGCGGTCTCGACCCTGTCAGACGAGAACGGCGGTCTTACCACTGCCAGGCGCGAAAACCTATAAATAGGGGCCTCCCCCCCTCATTTCCACGCACCACACAACTTTTTGCTCTCCCTTCTCTCTAAAACTTCTCTCTAGAATCCCTCCGACACATTTCTGGAGCTTCTGAGTGCTTTTGTGAGCATTTTTTCGGCGTCTAGAAGAGTTTCCAGTGTCGTGTAGAGTGAAGGGCTTCCAAAAAGCACCCATTTGTTTTAAAGAAATAAAAAGAAAAGCTTGCTTCGGAGGTTTAAATTCTTCCTCTCTACTCTTATCGCTTTAAATTTAAATTATGCAATAGATTAGGGCCATGTAGTCATAATTTTTAATTCCGCAAAATAAAAAGGGCAAAAACGTATTTTTTCGGTTTATTTATTAACAAAAAAGCTGGTCTATCATAGGGAACCCGAAAGGGGCGTAGTAAAGGAACTAATACTTCCTTTACACATAACTAACTCCCTTACCCAACTCTGGTTCTAATGACCAAAGTTGGTTTTAGAAAACCAACGCCTTTTAAAAACCCCTTTTCCGATGTTTCCGGTAAAAACATCGGTGGCGACTCCACAGAACCCCTCAAAATTAGTCCTTGGGTTAGCCCGGTTATCGGACAACCCAAGGACGACCTTTCGAAAACCTCGCCCCTAGGTTAGCCCGGTTATCGGACAACCTAAAGGTGTTGTAACCACCCATAAAAAAATGCGAAAATCAAAAAGGGTCAAAACCATCGCGTCGCTCCGACCGCCTTCTCTCTTTTTTAGACGGCGGCGACAAGCTAATAACAATCTAACAGCTTTAAGTCTAGATATAGGTGCAAAGGTTTC